>JANRMT010062837.1:102333056-102374391 GCA_026402145.1 Polypterus bichir lapradei
TTAAGAGGGCTTAGAAAATAGTATATTATGTCATATTTTTAAACCAGATTAATCCAATTCATTGTCAAGGTGGGACAGAGGTCTATCCCAATAATAAATAATAATATATTTTATTTATATAGCGCCTTTCCCATGCTCGAGGTGGACCGGTGTGAACTACCCTTCGTTAATACTCAGTTACCTAGCCATTCATTAGTCTTTGCTGGCTCACTTATAGTTCTACTAAGCACAAGTTATAATTACAATATAATATGGGGTGTCGCCATCAGTTTTCCTCCTACACAACCTCAAAGACTTATTTGTCACATCGATTTGTGATTCTGACTTGGCCCTGTATGAGTCTGAGTGGACAGGAGTGTTTCCTGCCTTGCACCTGATGCTACTGGGACAGACTCTGAATTACATCAAGAATGTTAATGTTTAATAATGTGTTAAACATTAAGATTATTATCAATTCATCCAATTTCAAACCTGCTTTTCCTGAGCACCAGGCTGAAGGCAGGGACAGGACCTGGCAAGGGCATCTGTGCATTGCAGGGTTAAACATAACATTTAAAGTTCAAAATACTGCAAATGTCCCATAATACACCCGCAGACACAGGGAGAACATGAAGACTCCACACAGGGACATAAACTCAGGTCTGCGATGTGTGAGGAGGCAGCAGCTCTATTACTGCACCATCTTAATGTTGTGTTGTACTGCTTTATATTATATCATTGTATTATATTATACCCAGTGATTTATTGATGAACCCATTTAGTCTAGAACGGAGTGCCAGTCCATAGCCAAGATCAAATTATGTTGCATTATACTGCATTGTAAAGATAATTCAGAAAATTATAACTGTGTGAAAAAAGATTGTATTTACTCCTTAATGTTACTGTAAGACGTAAGGAGCTCCAAGTGGACGAGCTAAAAATATAAAGCTGCTGAGCGTGGAGTTTTCCTGTAGTCAGGTCCTCCGATAATTGGCTCTTCAGAGACGGAGAAGCCTCAGCGACACAAAGCTGCACAGCAGACAAGCAGGCATCACACCATTCTAACAGCTGCAGGTGTCCCTCCAGGTGTCTGTGCCTTCGGTCCACCGCTGATGGGTTAACATTTGCGGCTGTTGCTGTCCGTCTGTTTTTCCCCAAACCCCTTCCCCTGTTGTGTACATCAGCACGCTAACCACGATCGGCTCGTGCCCTCCGACTCCAGCTGTAAGAGGAGGAGCATCCAGAGGCCCTTGAGACGTCAAAGAAAAAAAATGCCAATCATGCCAGCTATCCTTGGCCTCAGCTGCCCAGGCAGTGTGCACACGTACATACATGGCCTTTGAGGGCCCGAGCAGAAAGGAGTGGCCGGCATGAGGCAGCCATCCAGCCAGCTGCTGTACTGATCGGCCTTTACGGTTTGGCGGTCTGCTTGCCAGTGACTAGAGACTTCCCAGAGGCAGACTAGGCCCCGCCCCCGTCCTGCCCCCTCTCTCTCTCTCGCTCTCATTCACTGTCTGCTCCCTCTTTGATTAAAGCAGTGCTGCTGCTACTGCTGGTGCTGCTGCTCCATTTCTCTGTTGGTGACCGCATTTCTTCTGTGTCCTTCTTCATTCTAGGATGGCAGAAGCGGAGTTGCACAAGGAAAGGCTGCAAGCCCTCACAGTAAGTCCAATGCATTTCCTTATGTTTCTTTTTGGTGGCTTTGCCGTGTCTTCAGCATGGCTCTTGTTTCACACGTGTGTCTGTGATAGACCTGAACATGCATGTGTAATTATTTTTGTGTATGTGTGTGGATATGGCGGGGGGTTCACGGTGTGGGATGTTTTGCTGAAATTAAGAGAACAGCTCTGGTCCACTGTGTCCTGCTTTAAGACTTACTGGACTGGATGTGTGGCTGTTTTCTACGACTTCTACGGGATGGCACATGTGCCACCCCATTAAGCTGTAATGAGTGGCACTCCTGGCATCCAAAAGCTTTTTTGACTTTTAATAATCAGACTTTGAAGCAACTAGTTTTAATGGGCCTTGTAAGGAAAAACAAACAAACAAACAAACAGACCCAGAAAATCCCCCTCCAAAAAAAAAAAAAAAAAACAAACAAACAAACAAACTTGGACTGGAGTTCATCTGCTTTGATTTAGCTTTGAGCCAAATAACCAAAATGTGTTCAGCATTTGGTAACAATTTTCCAAGGAAACGCCTGGCTTAAAGAGCAGGGAGCCCTCATCAGCCAGCTGCAGTAGGCAGAGTCCTAAAGGGCCCACTCACAGGAGGTCAGTGGGATGGCTGAGAGCTTCAAGCAGGGTGGTCACCCACAGCCCTCCAGCCCAACACCGGATGCTAAATAGGGATACGCAGATACAGAAATAAGTGGAGCTGCATAGCTGACTGTGGGGATGATGGGAAGGGGCTTCAAATTTGGCCGGGCTAAGAGGGTGCAGTTGTAAAGTTCCAGAGCCTGTTTACTACTTAAGGTGCCATGAATTATTAAGTGGGACTATAATTTGAATAAAAATAAAAACTCCAAGGAAGATTATGGAAGTGCAACTTGCTAAAGTGCCTTCAAATTTCTTAAACTAGTTAAATGGGAATCGGTAATAAATGTGTGTGGAGCTTTACAAGACAATTAGAAAACCAACATCGAGAGTAAAAGGCTCAGCCCATGACCAGCTCTACTCACTAACTCTGGAAACATCATGGTGGAGCACATGACTGGGCCAAAAATTAAAGGATCTGAACTGAAGTAAATTAAGAAGGAGCGAGATGGCAACGCAGTGGGCAAGGCTGCTGACTCACAGCTCCACAATCCTGGGGCAACGGGACACCATGCTACCTTTGTGGAGTTTGTATGTTCTCCCTATGTCTTTTGTGGGTTTTCCCAGGGTGCTTTGTTTTGCTTTCCACATTCAAAACTTGATTGGATTTGACGCATTGGTGACTCTGAATTAGTGGGAGAGGTCCTCACGGTGGACTGGCAGCTCCTGCCTTGGGTGCAGCGCTGCTGAGAGAAATGCTGCCATTCCGTTGGACATCTGTGTTACACACACTGGCACAATATTTCTTTAGATCAGTGTGCCATTCTTAGGTGATTTTGTGTACATTCCATGGAGTAGTCTGCACCCTTTTTTCACTCTTTGCTCCATGATTTTATGTTCTGCTTTACTGTGGAAGCAGGTGGCTTTACTTTTGAGGATCAATAAAATGAGCTGTTTGTCAATCTATGATACAGGGCCTTTCACAGATGCCTTTCTCTTATATAATGCCTTTCATATCTGTCTGTCTATGATATAGTGGCACTCACTTCTCTTTCTTTAATATTGAAGGGACTGGGCGGTCTCTTGGTCTGGAATCCCTACAGATTTTATTTTTTTTCTCCAGCCTCTGGAGTTTTTTTTTTTTTTTTGTTTTTTCTGTCCACCCTGGCCATCAGACCTTACTTATTCTATGTTAATTAATGTTGACTTATGTTTATTTTTTATTGTGTCTTCTATTTTTCTATTCTTCATTTTGTAAAGCACTTTGAGCTACATTTTTTTGTATGAAAACGTGCTATATAAATAAATGTTGTTGTTGTTGTTTAATATTGTACTTTTCCTCCATCTCTGTTATTTATTACTTAGTTATCCATCTATCAATGATATAATTCAATTCACAATTATATTTCTGACATAGTGCCTTTCATAGCCTTTTTATTGTGATATAGTGCCTTTCAAGTATTTACCTATTTATGATATAGTGCCTTTTACATATAATTTTCTATTATATAGTTCCTTTCATCCATCTCTATTTATCTCTAATTCTTTTCATTACACACTACTATCTTATTATTTGTTTCACTCTTCATTCAGATTTCACAGTTTGCTTTATAGGTAAATAGTTATGTCAGTCTGTTTAGCACTTTACATTACAGTACTCTCTGCTATATAGCGTCTTTCATATGTAATTGTTTTATAGTTTCTTTCCCTGTCTACTCATCAGTCTGTTATATTGTGTCCTTCCTATCTGTTATTTATATGGTGCCTTTTATATACGTGGGACGTTCAAAAAGTTTCCACACTTTCGTATTTTCATTGGAAGTGGTTAATGCGGGAGGAGTCGTAATTGGGCAATAAAAAGTTGGCACAACGCTGGGAAAATTGCATGACAAAGGAAGGTGACTATGTAGAAAAGTGACATCATTTGTTTTTGAAATTCTTAATAAATAAAGTTTAACAAAAAGTGTGTAAACCTTTTGAACGTCCCTCGTATTTTAGATATTGCCTTTCCAATATTCCCCTAATGCTGTGTCTTTGTATCTGTCTATGTGTATATGAGCTCTTGGTGAAGAGATGTTACAAACTTCTTATTTTGTAAGAATGTTTAGATAGGTCATGCCCTGTATGATAGATAGACCGAACGTTTTTCCCCATGTCTGATGTATTTCACTTCTTAAGTATCACGACAGCATACATTCCTGTCACTTATATTTATACTCATCAAGGCACTGAATTTAAAACCCACCCATTTGATCTTTCTTCCAAATACTGCCTTTTCTATAGCGATCCCCAGCTCAGGCTCTTGGTTAGTGCTGACCTGTAGATTTTATTTCTGCGCATTTGTACAGTCGGGATACAGGCAGGCACAGTGGCTCACTCAGGGTCACAAACTTGCACGCTCACTCAGATTTACACCCTAACTTGATGCTTTTCTGGTTCCCTATTCATTATCTGAGGCTTCAGCCAAATTGCCAACTAACTCAATTGAGGTCAAAGCTAAAGAATTACAAACATAAAGTGAATGTGTCTCGAGGCTCACAGAGATAGCCGAGACGAGGGAAAGGAAAAAACTTTGGCATGACACGCGGCACCTTCTGGAGAAAAACAAACTGCTCTGGCATAAAGTTCAGGACATGTCCCAAAGATGAAGGCTTCAGTTTGATGTAGCTGTTTACAGGATGCTTCTTCACAGCTCCACAGTCAAAGCAGTCCAGCGCCAAGCTGAGCCCATCTGTGTGTGCCATTTACACCTTCTTCCCTGCAGTTGTAAAGTCCTGAATTCAAATCCTAGTGGGGTTATGACATGTGCTCAGTTTGCACGTCCTCCCCTTATCTCTGCAGCATTCTGGCCAAGTAAGGCAAGATCTTCAATCCCAGCCAATTTACAGTATATCTATATGTATATTGTGTAATATATACATATAATTTATATATTGTAATGAATGGTGTGGCATCTCGGCTCGGATGGACTATACTCTTCTGTCTGGCTCAGAGGCCATTATAACGGACAGTCAGAAGGAATGGATGGCCATCCCATCCAAGATGCCCAAAGTTTCCTTTTCCAACCAAGAGGCCATCAGGGGTGGGCACTGCGGATGGATGGGCCTTCCAAATAAGATGATTAATTGTCCCCTTATTCAGAAGGCCAAAACAGAAGAAGGAAAGTGAGAGTCTGCCACCCGGGACCAAGTGTTGCCCCTGTATAGAGGGTGGCAGCATTCCTCTCAGCATGGTCCCATTTGGACACTCACAGGGCAGTGAGGGAATTATAATCCTTATGGAGAGCCCTGTTGGGATCAGTGAAAGCCACAAGGGAGGATTCCCTGTCCCAGGGAAGTCCCACCTGACTTAAGAAATATTTCACCCAGATGTTATTGTCAAACTGAAAGAACCCTTAGGGATGGCTTGGAAAGGGAGCCCTCCATTTTAGCCAGGGTTTCACAGTCGGGAGAGGAGGAGGAGGAAAAGCAGCAGTGCTAACCACCCTCTTTAGAAGCAGTGAAGGTCTATCTATCTGTTACACAGATGGATATGAAAGACACTATATAACAGATAGAAAGAAATTTTAGTATAGTCGGCAGGATCACAAAATGACACAGATAGTGTCATTCACATCTGCCTATCTAGCTGTGTAATTTTGTGATCCTGCTGACTATACTAAAATTTCTATCTATCTATCTATTATATAGTGTCTTTAACATCTATCTGTGTATTATTTTTCAATTAAAGGTCCTCTACTAGCCTATCACACAAACTTTTGAGTGATGAGAGTTCTAATCCTTGGAGACACATGGAAAGTGGGGCAACTGACTCCACACAGAGAATATATTAGGCTAAATTTGAAACTCGGAAACAGAAGTGCTAACCTCTGAGCCACCATGCTGAACACAAATTAAAGGATGGGCTTGATCCTTGTGAATATATCAAGTAAGAGCCAGCTATTTTCTAAAATCCACTTATCCTGAGAAGGGTCCAGGGAAAGCTGAAGTCTATCCCAGCTGGCACCAGGCACTAGGCAGGAACATTTGCTTGGAAGGAGTTCCAGTCCATCGCAGGGCCAATTTATCACCTGCAGTCCACCCTACCTGCCAAGTGTTTGGATTGTGGGAGGAAACCTGGAGCACCCTGAGAAAAGAATACTTTGTGGGCAAGGGGAAAACATGCAAACTCCACACAGGGAACACCTGGGACTTGAACCCCAGTCTGCTTGTGGTGTCATGGTGATGCCCATCAGTTGGAACATGCAGACTAAATGAATGCATTTGTTAATGGTAATGGAAGGCACACAACGTCTTGGATTTCACAGGAGAGCAAGGTCATTGAATTAAAGGCTGTGGAAAAAATAATAAAGTGTTGAAATAAAGAAATGTAGTAATGGCCAGAAAAGCTAGACTTGCCATCATAAATTAACGCCGGGCATTTCCTTAAAAACGTGGCGCGCTCTGTAGATTCTAGCCAACACAGCGTTTATTGTTTCGGATTCGGCTCCTGACTCTGTATTAGAGCCGTGCTCACTCGTTAGTTTCCTAATTGTTTTGCTTTTTTTTTTTTTTTTGGCTTCTGAGGTTCCCGCCTTTTCACTCTGCATCCCAATGAAGTCATCAGCAGCCAGGATTAGGGCAGAAATGGGAATAAGAGGCCAAGGAATAAATGTCTGCCTGGAAAAAAAAAAAAAAACCCAAATCTTGCCTGTTTCCTGTGCAGACGGGGATGCCGGACGTTAATCTAATCTAAGTGTCAATACGGTTCAGGTGGGAAAGTAAAATTGCAGTCTCTGAGCGCTTCATAATGGGCAGCGGCGTTATAATTAGAAATGGAAGTTCAGCTGTGTGACATGTGATAACAAGGAGGGTTGGTGCTCAGCATTAGGGAATGGGGGGGCAGTACGGTGACGTAGTGATTAGCACAGCTGGCTCGCCAATTCAGCGTCTGTAGTTTGAAACCCGGGACTGACCGCGGTGCCATTGCCTTCTTCTCCTCCGGTATGGTGGTCTTCCACAGGTATGCAACTGAGCATTCCTGAAGTCTTCAGACCCCTTCACTTTTGTCACATTTTGTGATATTGCAGCCTTGCACTAAAATCCTTCCAGTTCATTATTTTCCTCATCAAGCAGCACTCCCTAGAATGATAAAGTGGAAAACAGGATTTTTTGCAAACTTATTACAAACTAGCCACAGTTAATAGAATACATTTGAAAGTATTTGCTATCTCTTGCCCAACATGTACCTTCAGCACCTTTTCTCGGTGTCCTCATGTGTCTGCACTTCTCTCTTGCCCAACACTTTCTCTCTCTCTCTGTTCATCATGATCCTGTAAAGCCTGTTCTTTAGACTCTGTCATTTTTGAGGTGACTTACCTACCTTCTGCTCCGCTTTTATACTTTCTGTCTTTGAGGCCGACTCTCACCATTCCTTCTATTCTTCCTCGGGCGTCTCACACCTGCTTGTCCTCTTTTGACTGCATATCCAAAACTAAACTGACAAATCACACCAAAGCCAAACTGACCATTTGTTGGAGGTATCACACACACAGAAACAGATACCTTAACGTTTTATTATATAGTGGGTAAAAAAATGAAATATCCTATTGACACGAGTGTTTAGACCCTCCACTCAGTACTTTGTTGAAGCCCCTTTTAGCAGCCATTCCTACCTGGAGTCGTCTTAAGCATCACCCACCTGGATTTGGGGATTTTCTCTCATTCTTCTCTGCAGACCCTCTCGAGATCTGCTAGGCTTGGTGAAGACCATTGGTGGAAAGCTGTTTTCAGGACCCTCCAGAGATGTTTGATTAGGTTTAAATATGGCCTCTTGCTGGACCAGAGTTGTCCCTAAGCCTCCCCTTTCCAGTGTTGTCTTTGCTTTGTGTTTAGGGCCATTGTCTTATTGGAAGTTGAGTCTTTGGCCCAGTCTGAGGTCTAGAGTGCTCTGAGCAGGTTTTCATTAAGGACATCCCACTACTTTGCTCCAGACATCTTTCCCTTGACCCTGACTAGCCTCCCAGTCCCTGATGCTGTCACCACCCTGCTCCACCAAGTATTCAGTAGTCAAGTATTCACTGGAAGTATTCAGACCCTTTGATCAGTACTTCATTTTGGAAGATATTCCACGCTGGTGTCTCGTTAGGTTTGCCACGTCAAGCTTCACTCACCTGGATTTCAGGATTTTTCTGCCATTCTTCTCTACAGATTTTCTCAAACTCTGCAACCCACCAGAGATTTTTGATTGGATTCAAGTCTGGGTCCTGGGAGAGCCACTCAAGGACCTTATAAGCCACTACTGGACAGTTCTTTTCAGGTCTCTCTAGAGATGTTCTGGGCCACTCCAGGACATTCCCACAGATGTCTTTAGGCCACGGCTGTATTGACTTTGCTTTACACTATTGGAAAGTGATCCTTAAATTCAGATTGAGGTTCTGAGCACTCGGAGTAGGTTTCCATTAAGGATATCTCCATATTTTGCTCCGTTCAGCTTCCCATCAACCCTCTTTAGATTCCCAATCCCTGATGTTGCTACCCCCAAGACTCACCGTAGGAGTTGCATTGTGCAAGTGATGAGCAGTGCCTGGCTTTCTCCAGACATGACACCAATCTCGGTTTCATCAGACCACAGAACCTTCCTTCTCACAGTCTGAGAGTCCTTTAGATGCAAACCCAGGTGGGCTTTCTTGTGTCTTTTATTTAGGAGAGGCTTCTGTCTTGACTCTCTTCCATAAGGCCCAGATTACTGGAGTGTTTCAGTGCCGGTTGTCCTTCTGGAAGTTTCTCCCATCTCCAAACAGATTCCTTAGCACTCAGTCAGATTGACTGTCGAGTTGCTGGTCTCCTCTCATACCAACGCTCTTCCATCCAACCCTCTTAAACTCTCTCAGGTTGGAAAGAGGTAATTGGTGGATGGCTGTTTTCGGGTCTCTCCACAGATGTTCAATTGTATTCAAGTCTATGCTCTAGCTGGGCCACTCAAGAACATTCACAAAGTTGTCCACAAGCCACCCCTGTGTCGTCTTTGCTTTGTAATTAGTGTCATTGTCTTGTTGGAAAGTAAGCCTTCTGCCCAGTTGTAATCCCAGAGTACTCTGGGGCAGATTATTCATCAAGGATATCTTTGCATTTTGCACGCCTCAGATTTCCCTTGACACCACCCTGTCTAGTTTCCCAATTTCTGCTGCTGAAAACTGACCCGACGGCACGATGCTGCTATAGAATGCTATTGCACATGTAGTCAGCAGTGTCTGGGTCCTTCCAGACAGGATGCTAATCTTGATCTTAATCCTTCTGGACGTTCTCTGGAGTTCAGCCCGAGTGACCATCAGGTTCTTGATCACCATTTTATTTTATTTTTTACCAAAGGCTCTTTTCTCAGGACTTCTCAGCTCTAGAAAGAGGCGTGGTTGATCCAACTTTCTTCCATTTAAGAATAATGAAGGCCACTGTACTCTTGGTGACCTTCAGCACTTCAGGAATTTTGTTGTGTAGTCTTCCCCAGATCTGAGCCTTGACTCAACCCCGTCTCTAGGCTCTGAAGATAATTCTTTCAACCTCATGGCTTGGTCTTCCCTCACTTGTGAGTCCTTCAGAAGACGGGAGGGTGAGTTTCCTAATCAGCCCAATCAATTAAAGGACATTACCAGAGTTGCCACTAGGCCACTACTATGTTGTCATTGTTTTGTCTTGTTGGAAGGTCACCTTTCAGCCAAATAAAAGGCTCAGGGAGCTCTGGAGTAGATATCCATTAAGGATTATTTCTGTACTTTGTTCATTCCCTCAACCCTGATTGTTCTCCCAGTCCTTGATGCTGTCACCACCATCTTTACCTTTGAGAATGGTATAGCACTGGTGATGGGCAGTTCCAGGTTTCCTCCAGACATGACACCAGTGTTGGTTTCATCAAACCAGACAGTCTTGTTTCTCAAAGTCTAAGAGTCCTTCAAGTGGCTTTTTGAAAACTCCAAATGGCTTCCCTGTGTTTTTAACTGAGGAGAAGCTTCTCCATCTGGCCAGTCTATCATAATGCCCAGACCCATAGCGTGTCCCATTGATGGTAGTCTTTCCGGAAGTTTTGTTCATCTCCATACTGTGTCTCTGGAGCTCAGCCAAAGTGACCATCAGGTTCTTGGTCACCTTTCTTACCAAGGTCTTTTTCTCATTAATACTCAGTTTGGCCTGGTGGTGAGTGCTAGGAAGCGTCATGGTTTGTCCCAATCCTCTTCTATTTTAGAATTATGGAAGCCACTGTGGGAACCTTCAATGTTGTAGGAATGTTTTTGTATCATTTCCCAGATCTGTGGCTCAGCACAATCCAGTCTCTGAGCTCTGCAAGCAATTTCTTCAACCTCATGGCTTGGTCATTGTCAACTGTTGACCTTCTCTAGACATGTGGATTCCTTTACTATTCAGTCCCAACAATTGAATTGACTACAGGTGGACTCCAAACAAGGTGTAGAAACATCTCAATGATGATCAATAGAATCGGATGTCAATTTGATGTTTCAATTTTAATGAATGTCAAACTGGGCTGATGGGTCCATTTACAGTAAGACAAAACAAAGGCAACACAGGAGTGGCTCTTGGCCACCTCTCTAACTTACCAAGGATTCTCCCACGTTTGCACAGTTTGGCAAGGTGGCCTGCTCCAGGAAGAGTCATGATGGTCCTAAACTAATTCTGTTTTAAGAATTATGGAAGCCACTGAAGGAACCTTCAATGATGATTCTGCCTTGTGCCTTAGTGCTGCGAGGATCGGCTTAGGCTACCCCACAGTTCTGAACTGAATTTAGTGGGCTCCAAATGGGGTTTCATGTGTCACCTGGCCACTCCTCCATAAATTCCATATTAGTGGAGTGTTGCATTGATGGTTGTCCTTCTGCAAGTTTCTTCCATCTCTACATTGGGTCTCTGGAGGTCTGAAAGAGTGACCATCATGTTCTTGGCCACCTCTCTTACCAAGGTCTTTCTTCCATGATTACTCAGTTTCGCCTGGTGGTGAGCTCTAAGGAGAGTCATGGTTTGTTCCAGACGTCTTCTATTTTAGCATTACGGAAGCCACTGTGAGAACCTTCAGTGTTGCACAAGTTTTTTTTGTAGCCTTTCCCAGATCTGCACCTTGACCCAATCTTGTCTCTGAGCTCTCAAGCAGTTCCTTCAGCTTCATGGCTTGGGTTTTGCTCTTCTATAGACAGGTATGTGCCTTTATTATTAAGTTCAGTCAATTGAATTGAGCACAGGTGGACTCCAAAAAAGGTGCAGAAACATCTCAAAGATGATCAATAGAATGGGATGCACTTGAGCCACATGTCAAGTGTCACAGCAAAGGGTCTGAACACTCGTGGTCTTTGTGAAATTTCAGTTTTTATGTTTAAAAAATTTGGAACCATGTCCAACCTATTGAAAGGACCACAGGTGGACACCAAACCTCTCAATGATAATCAGCACCAAGGATGCACCAAAGATAAATTTCAAGTGTCACAGTAAAGGGTGTGAATACTGGTGATATTCCGGTCATTTATTATTATTTACATTTGTAGATATTTCTCAAATCCTGTTTCCGCTTTGTCATTTTGGAGTATTGAGTGTCGCTTGATGAGGGGGACAAAATTAATTTCAAAGATTTTAGCAGATGGTTACAATGTAGCAAAACGTGAAGAAAGTGAGGGGTTTGAGGACTTTTGATGCAAGTGCAAAGAGGTCCTCCATGCGCGTGGGTGAGTGGGGTCTGAAAAATTTCCAGGGTTGTGCCCAATGCTGCCATGTCGGATTAAGAAGGTTTCAAAAAGTTAATTGCTTTGGCCCGATATTGCGGATGTGACTGAAATCACAGCCAGATGGTGCCGAGATAAGAAGCACAGTCTGGTAGCACTTTTGAATTTGGATTGTGAAGGCTGTCTGAAGTGCATCCATTAGCAACATATGACAGGAGAAGGCAAAGGGGGCACATGCCAACCTCCACTCAGGCTGGCGCTCAAATCCATCCCAAGCCTCTTCCAAGGAAATGTTATATAGCAGTAAGTTCCTTGTAGGTGCACCAGGGGTACCATACCTGTGTAAAAATATTGTCCCCTTCCTAAAACCCTCTCCTTTTGCATTTATTACTCAATAAATGGTCCAAATCCTTTATACAACATCCACTATTAGAGAGTGGGCACAAAATAGTTTTTAAATTTCTGAATTCCTTAATTCAGAGAACAAAGTTATCTAACACCTCTGCCACTTGTGTGAAAACGTCAAACTCCCGTTAGTTGTAATACTTGGTTACATCCCCTTTAGCAGCAATAGTTGCTCCCTAGTTTATCATCAGTCTTTCCTCTTTGTGTTGCAGAATGTGCGCCATTTGTCTTTGGAGAATTCAGAAGTGAATGGCACCTAATGTCATGGGTGTGAAGGGGTTAAAGATTGGCAAGTGGGCATTTCCAAATTGTCCACTTTTAAGTATACACCCTGAAGTGTTAGAACGTGTGTTATATGTCAGCCAGAGTTCCTCGCTAGGCTGTGTTTCAAGTCCTTGTTTTAATCCTTAGTGTTCATTTTTTGAAGCAATTTATTTACGTTAAGGTCACTTTTGTTAATTCTTTTCATTGTTCCTTGTTTTTGATTCTGTCCTTAAGCCTTGATTATGGGCCTTGTGTTTTGTGGGTGGTGCCACCGTATAAAAAAGAGGCATTTCCACAGTTCTTGCTGGTTCATGGAATGTTCTAGGTAGTTGATGAGTTATTTTTGTGTTTTTGCTTTGTGTTTTTTTTTTTTTTTTTGTGAGTTTTCTGGATTTTAACCTTCTTGCTTTATTTTTTGACCGCTCTCCCTGGATATTGTATTGGTTGCCCTATTGCGTCAGACAATTTCTTTTGTCATTTGTGCTGTAAGGAGTTTTCTTCTGTTAAAGAGCATTTCTTTGTGAAATAAAGAATTTTATTTTACTCAGCCCCTATATAGCTGGGCTTTTTTGATGGTATTTTCCTCCTCTAATGGGCATTTGTAAGTATTTAAAGAGCATGTCTTTGTGAAATGATGAAATTTATTTTATCCAGACTCTACGTAGTCGTTGGGTTTTGATGGGATTTCCCCCTCTAATGAGCGTTTCTGGGCATTTAAAGAGCATTTGTTTGTGAAATAATGAAATTAATTTTATCCAGACTCTACGTTGTTGGTGTTTTTTAATGGGATTTCTCTGTCAAGTGGACATTTTGGGAGCTGTTTGGGACTGGGCAGATTTCATAACAATGCACTTTAATTCAATTGTCCTTCCAGTTAAAGAAACATCTGCTTTGGATTTTCGTTGACTCTTGTTTGCAGAATTCAGTAAGTGAGAAGCAGCTGGTGTCATGGGTGCAAGAGGATTAAGATTGGCAGCGGACATTTCCAAATTGTCCAAGTTTGTGGATGCACCCAAAAGCCGTGTTAGTGTGTGCTCCAATTGAATTCAATTTCTAGTTAAAGGAATATCTGCTTTGAATTTTTGAGTATGATTTAGATTAGCAGATTGGCTTGACAACATTTGTTTCTGACTGCCATTTTTATCATTGACTGGAGATGAATATGTGAGATGCTCTGTGTTGATCTGAAGCCCTCAGAGTGTTGGCACACATCGGAGTTGCTCATATCGTCCTTGTGTCACGTCACTTCGGCTCATCCCTGCTCATTTACTCCCAAGTCCAAATGCCAACAGCTTCTCAGCCACACTCAATCAACAGTTTTTCTTCCGTATGCTGAGATTTGCAATAGTATGGTAAGAAATGTCTGTTTCTACTGAATTTTTACTCTCTCTCTATAACTGGCCATATTTTTTATGGATGTTTGAGATTTTTGGTTATGATTTCGGAGTACTTCCACATAACGTTTATTTTGTGATTCATAATACTATATGTTTTCATTGCATTTGATATTACATTGTTTAATAATCCCTTTGTTACTTTCCTTTTCTCCTCCGATTATGTTGATTTACTTGGTCCTGTTTTCTATAGATTGAGCCTAAGGCGGGCAGGCCCCTGCCAAAGCTGCAGCTGAGGATCCACCTTAAGTATTAGATATTTCAAATGTCCTCATTCATGTTAATGGGAGGATAAAGTGTCAACTGACAACAAAGCCCTTTGATATTTGGACATCCTGCTTTCTACTAACTGTTTCCATAATATGCATGAATAAATGTAGCGTGCGTAGTGAACTGGACAGGGTGTCCTTTTGCCAGTTGGTTCTGAATTATGTTAGTATCATTACGCTTTCTCAGGTAATCATTCCGTTCCTCCTAAATTGGACATGTTTAAATGATCTGGCCCTGGATTCTCTGTCTGTCTGACTTGACTTGACTTCACAACTCAAATGAATGATAATTATACACTTCATTCTCGGGTAGTTATTCACAAATCAAATGACCAAGAATCGTGAGACTTGTTCTTGGGTATTGATTCACTTCACAAATCATAAGAAGGATAATTGAACACCTCGTTCTCGGGTAATGATTTGATCGTGAATCAAATGAATGAGAATTATAAGAGTCATCCTCAGGTAATGATTTAGTTCACAAATCAAATGAATGAGGATTGTACACCTCATTCTCGGGTAATTAGTCACAACTCAAATGAACAAGAATTGTTAGACTTGTTCGTAGGTATTGATTCACTTCACAAATCATATGAAAAATAATTGTACACATCGTTCTCCAGTAATGATTTGTTTGTGAATCAAATGAATGAGAATTGTACACCTCATTCTCAGGTAATGATTTGATCATGAATCAAATGAATGAGAATTATAAGAGTCGTCCTCAGGTAATGATTTAGTTCACAAATCAAATGAATGAGGATTCTACACCTCATTCTCGGGTAATTAGTCACAACTCAAATGAACAGGAATCGTTAGACTTGTTCGTGGGTATTGATTCACTTCACAAATCATATGAAAAATAATTGTACACCTCGTTCTCAGGTAATGATCTGTTTGTGAATCAGATGAATGAGAATTATGAGAGTCGTTCTCAGGCAATGATTTAGTTCACAAATCAAATGAATGAGAATCATACACCTCATTCTTGAGTAATGATTTAGTTTAGTTGACTCAAAAGAATCAGATAATGATTCATGCCCAGTGCAGTCAATAATCTGTAAAAAAAATGCATGCTAAAGCAAAGCTGAAAGCAAATAATTATTAGAAATTAGAATAATTTCTGAGAAGAGTCATTGAATACGAAAGAATATTTTGCACATTGCCCATCACTAAGCCTGGTTAGTATGGGAACATCAGGAGAAGGCACAGCAATAGATAATTTATTGAATTGCTTTTGATGGAGTAGGCACATGCTATCTTTTTTTGTAGCACAAAGCAGTTACTCAACCCACTTTTACTTGATTACCAGAAGTAAGGCTCCCAATGGTGGGCTTGCAAACTATAATGGAGGGGTGACCTCAGGTAAAGGGCAAGACAGTAGCATGAGATGAGTGGAGAAGGTTGTCAGAGTTCCATAACATCAAATTAGATGTGCTATGATATGCCCAAAAGGAAGGGCAACATTGTATAATTCTTTGCCAAACTCAATACTAAATGAACACTTTTATGAAATGATTAACCAAAGAAGATATTTCAAATTCAACAATCAATCACCAGATCGAAATAATAATTTACTAAACAATAAATAGCCAAAATAAGTAAATAAGAAGCTATGACTCGGTTAGAATTTGTGACTTCTGCCCGTTGCTGACAAAGGTTGGTCATTTTGGTTTTGGGACACTGCAGCCTCTTGGTAGCACTCCTCTGCCAGCTGGTGACAAAAAACACCTTCTCCATTGCTGTACGTGCCGTTGAACTGCTGTCAGGCCCCATGAGGGACAGTCACCTTAGTGATAAAAGCCCAAGTGATGCCCTGTTGCTACATAGGAGCGTCCTAAATCCCCCAAAGTGCACATCAACAGGTGATTAGAACTTGGGAGGAATTTCAGCTTTCCTGGTGATTCTGCCAGGCAAAATGGAGACAACTGCCAGGTGCCTGCTTCATAGCTTAGGTCCTCGTAAACTAATGGAGAGATTATCTGACTCAGCAGCTGTACGGCAGGGATGAGTGCACAAAGGAAATAAAGAAAGAGCAACGAGAGTCAACAGAGGATAAAGCAACTGGTGACAATAACAATCTGATGATTATAACCTGTTTGCCACTTTGGGCCTTGACCAAGCATTCAGAACACACAGCAGGTGGATTCCTCCTGACTAATGACCAACCATTTTCATCAGTTTATCCAAGTAGGATTGGATGTGGAGTACGAAGCAACTCTGGCTGGGACAGCACACCCCCAAACTGGAGCGCAAATCACTACAATAATATCCTCTTGCAGAGCCACGGCACCATATGTTACGGCAGAGCTAGGGCAGCAGTTGCTGGATGGATGTGATGTCACCGCAGTTTCAGGGCAGACTTCAGAAGACTACTGTTGAGTGAGTAGACAAGGTCCTGTAATAGACTGGCAGCCCACTGAGGACTGGTATTCTGCCTTGTACCTTAGTGCTGCCAGGGTAGGCTTAGCTTAGGTTACTGCACAGCCCTGAACTGAATTTGCCAAAACTCCAAGTAGACTTTCACGAGTCATCTGGCCAATCCTCCATAAAGTTCAGATAAGTGGAGTATTGCAGTGATGGCTGTCCTTCTAGATTTGTGTCCAGTCCCCACAAAGTTCCCACCGGGTTCTTGACCTTTTTTTTTTTTTTTTTAACTACAGTAAGTCCCTTCTCTCAGGACTTCTCAGCTCTAGAAAGAGTCGCAGTTGATCCAACTTTCTTCCATTCAAGAATAATGAAGGCCCCTGTGCTCTTGGTGACCTTCAGCACTTTAGGAATTTTGTTGTGTAGCCTTCTCCAGATCTGAGTCTTGACTCAATCCTGTCTCTAAGCTCTGCAGGGAATTTCTTCAGTCTCATGGGTTGGTCTTCCCTCACTTGTGAGACCATCTGAAGGCAGGTGTGTGAGTTTCCTAATCAGTCCAATCAATTAAAGGACATCGCCAGAGTTGTCCCTAAGCCACTCCTATTTTGTTGTTGCTTTGTCCTGATGGAAGGTCACCTTTCAGCCAAATGTGAGGTCCAGGGAGCTCTGGAATAGATTTTCATTAAGGATATTTCTGCACTTTGTTCATTCTGTCATAACATCCAGACCTATAGAGTGTTGCATTGATGGTGGTCTTTCTGGAAGTTTCTCCCTCCTCCACACAAGGTCACTGGAGCCCAGCCAGAGTGACCACCAGGTTCTTGGTCACTTATCTTTCAGAGGTTTTTCTCCCATGATTACTCAGCTCCCTGATGGGGAGCTCTTGGAAGCGTCATGGTTTGTCTCAAATGTCTTCTATTTAGTAAATCTGCAATCTTGTCCATTTAATTGAATTGACCACTGGTGGGCTGCAAACATCTCAGTGATTACCAACAGAATAAGATCCACTGAAGGATACTTGTGTCCACGTGATATTTCAGTTTTTTATTTCTAAGATGTTAGCACACATTCCTAAACTCCGGTTTTCGCTTTGTCATTCTGGGATATTGTGTTGCTTGATGAAAATGAACTGAAATGATTTAAGCCCAAGGCTGCAACACAAAAGGTGAGGTGGTCTGAATCCGTCCTAAATCCACCAAATCTTTTGATATTTTATTGTAAAGAATTTGCCAGTTTCTCCCACTACTGGTCTCCCAACATTTTCCTTATTTTTAAAACGGAGAACCCTTATGGGGTCTGCAGGTGTCAGTTTCTCACATTTACACTTGGAGTGAGCCCTTCACCACAGGAATCCTTTTGTTTCAGGATGGAATTCCAAAAATGAGCGTCACTTCGCTCCCGGCTGTCCCTTCTTAACATTCTCCTGCCCCTGTGTCTCCTATTTTGGTTGTCTGGTGGTTTAGTGTGCGACGAGCCGTGCCACCCGTTCAGATCACAGCAGCAAATGGGCACCGGCTTCCTTTCCGGAGTAACCCGCCTGTTGCACACAGCGAGGGGAGGTCATGTCTAGTCCGGGAGCGTTTCAGTGTGTTTACACAGATGACTTTAATTTTGGAATAAACCCCATAGCCCTTTGCCATCAAGCACCCTCCTTAACCCCCCCCCCCAATCCCCGATGGCCTCTCGGTAAGAGCTTTTTATCTCGATCCAAAGAGAACAGCTATGTGGGCGGGGCCACACATTGGCTAATTATAGTGACAGCTGCTTTGGCAGCACATTTAACCCCTTGGATTGGCGAAGGTGGTGGGGGGGGGGGGTGGTTGAGGGGGTTTGGAGGGCTGTCAAATTAGTGGGAGGATCTGCAAAATAGCAAGTGAGCGCGCTCAGCTCCAGTAACATCAGGGTGACAGTATCAGCAGCCTGTGGAGGAATGTCAGGCCATGTTGTGTTTGTCCGCCATTCCAACAACATATCACCCAACCCCAACCCCCCCGCGGCTTGCCATTACCTGCTACCAGTTGTTCCCAGGGTCGTTGAAACCAGACACCAATTACTCTTGGCATTTTCACACAGTCTCCGCATACTTCCTCTCCCAGTAATTGTAAAATGGCTCTCCAAGCAGACTTGACTGTGTCTCTGGGCTGCTTTATGATATTTCACCAGGTTGGGGTGAATTTTGTTCTCTATCTGTTTCTTGCAATCTAAAACAAGTTAAACAAATGCCCACCTGGTGTAACACTTGGGCGCATTACAGGATCAGTTAAATGTTACAAAATGTTCAATTTTTGGTTTTGCATCTAGGAAATGCTTGGGTTGCATGCAAGAAGAGGTGCTAGTGACGCCAGCAGGGGGTGCTAAACATTGTGTTCTGTGTGTGGACCCCAATGCCCCAGTGCAATGATAGGGGGACATTTTGCTGTAAAAATGGCACCGTCCTTCAAATGAGACATGGTGACGGTCTGGTTTGGCTCCACTGTCCCTGGCACCACTTGAACCCGACGATAACATAACTGGGATGAGCCGGGTAAATGAGGACACAAACAGTCAGCAAGGGTTGGTGCCAAAGTGCTTGATTCCAATAAATTCAAACAGTGTGCCAACCAGTGCAGGGCACATCCATCAAAAAATAAATAATGAAGTGAAACCTGGAGTTTGTTAAAAAATCCAATAAAACCAGTAAAGAAATATGCCTTAAAAATGAGGTTAACATCACAGAGGCAGAAATCCTCCCATTAAAACCAGGGGCCTCAGACTTGGCATCTTCTCTACCTATCCCACCACGGTCTTGCAGAGATGCAGTCAACTTTAATCCTGTCTCCAGCCCTCACACCAGTGCTCTGACATCCACGGGGGGCCACAACAAGCCACACACACGTCCCCCCGCTAGCCGCTCCTACTCCTCCGCTCTTCTTTCAATAGCAGTGCCTCTTCTTCTGCCCCATCGAGTGTTGGCCACACTATCTTCTCTCTGAGGCTCACTCCCGACGTTTCATTCTCCCAGATGCCTTTCTAAAATGTGGCCAGGCACAAGTGTAGCAGTCACCGACTCAGAGGTCTGAACGAAGTACTCGACTGAGCTGTTTGCATCTGCCCATGAGTGTGTGATCAGCCAAGCACCTCAATCAATGCTGGGGCATCTTGTGGACGATTCTGTGCCCGGCTGGGGCCTCATTGCTGTGGAATAATTAATTTAATTTAAAACGTACAGCGTCACAGAAGTACAACACGATACAATTATTTCTTGTATAGCGCTCTTCACTGAGTGCAGCCACAGAGCACTGTAAACAATTCTCAGTCAAACTACGAGTATCGATGATACTAATTAGTAAATCCAGAAATGGTGCACATAGAAATACAAAGAACAAGGGCGAAACAGATTGAATGTAAATGGAAATCAACAATATATGTTCATTAATTAATTGCTAAATAATGGCCAGATGACAATGGAGGAGATTCCAGTTTTAAAAGAGAAAGTCAAAGACAAAGTCATCATCCTGGAGACCAGTAACCCCTGGCCACCTACCTGCTCCTGGGTTTTCTACAGTGGAGTCTCTGCTGGCCGTCCAATCTGATGAAAGGACCCTTCTGTCCAATGACCCCAATGCTCCCAGTATCTGAGGTGACTTTTCCATACGCAGAAGAGCAGCCTGGCAGTGGAGCGGTGGCACCAAGTGCCACTTCAGGATACCAAGAAGAAAAACAGAATAACGGTTCATAAATATTGAATTACTTCTATTTTAGCACAAATGAATAACAGACAGAGATGCAGTATGCAGAGCTAATCAGCAGCTCTAGTCAGGGTGTCCTTGGACTAAAGTGACAGTGAAAGGGCATTTCTTATAGTAGCAGGCAGCCCATTCTACAGCTTCAGGACCTTGTAACTTAAAACTTGACATCCTTCTGTTATTTAATGAATCTTTGGAATCTTAAGTAGACCGGCATCTTGAGTTTGTAAGTCATGATAAGTTCAGATAAGTAAGCAGGGCCTCAGCCATTTAAGGCTTTATCAGTTAAAAGGAGGATTTTGAAATCAGCCTTAAACGTTTTGGTGGGGGTTGAATTTTGGTTTTGTTAAGTTTGATTTGATTGTATGGATTGTTATTTGCTTTTAATTAAAATTAATAAAATAAAAAAAAAATTAAGAAATCAGCCCTAAACTTAACTGGGAGCCAGTGTAAGGACATGATGCCTGGGGTTATGTATTTGTATTTTTCTGGTTTGTATAATAATTCTTGCAACAGCTGCATAAAGAACAATTAGAACAGCCAGTGGAATCTGAGGTCCTGACTCTCTGCGCTCATAAATGATCCTTGAGCTCTTTTTATGCTTTCATGCTTAGTTTCATACACCTGCAGCTAAGCAGGTTCAGGTCCAGCCAGTGCTTGGATGGAAGACTATCTTGGAAAAACTTGAGTTGTTATTTGTCCCCAGGGGGCAATCCTTTCATTTTCTGGCCGTTTGTTTTTTTCCAGTTCAGAGTCTTGCATACCCCCCCCCCCCCCCCACCACCATATATTAATATATAAAGAGGGTCTTTATTTATGTCCATTGATGTGTGTAGCTCTATAACCCATAAAAGTGTCATTCTGGAGAAATTTTTCCTATAACAGCCATTAATTAGCGTGTGCCAAACCTTTAAGAAGTGTTAATTGGTGGATGTAAAAAATCTATTTAAAAATCCATGTCCTCCGAGTTATTTAAGGATATCGGAGTCATGCACTGTGTGTTAACTTTGCTCAACAAATAGCCGGAGCCGACTGCACAAATGAGAATTGGACACAAAAATGCGTCTTTAAACATTCTCTTTTTTACAGTAAATAATAAGCCTCTGTGTGTGTGTGTGTGTGTGTATTTGAGAGTCTGGTTGACATTGGCTCTCATTCACATACCAGTGGCTTTTCAGAGATCTGGAGAAAGTTAAGCTTGGCTGCTGTGCCAAAGACTTTGCAGTTCCAGTAAGGCGAGTGTAATGTGTCATTAGAGTCAAAAGGCTCTTTCGAAAGACGGATGCGTATTTAAAGACTAGTCTTCCATGCGATGGGCATGACAGGCTAAGGAAACGACCGTTGTAATTGGTAGGTGTTGGCATGCGGCAAGGCACATAACAGCCTAGGCAGGGAAAGCCCACTGTGCTGGCATTATGAGCAGAGAATTGGTGGGTATGGCATAAAATGAAGGGATTTCTGGGGTTTGTGATTCAGTTTGCTGTTATGATCCGAGTTCAGTTTGAACTGTTAACTCATTTCCTTGATCTTAATTAATTACATTTGACATCAGGATATGACGTGGATTTATAAAGTCTTCAGACTCCTTCACTTTCTTCACATTTTGTGATGTTGCATCCTTCTGTTAAAGTCAGCTAGCCTTTGTCTAACCCGCTTAGTCTTGAACAGGGACACAGGGGGTGGTGGGGTCATGAGGTGGGCTGTTCTAAAGCCTATTCCAGCTGGCATAAGGCAGGAACAAACCCTGGACAGGGTGCCAGTCCATCCCAGGGCACACACACACTCTGACCACAAACTCGGGCCACTTTAGCAATCTGTGATGAGTGGTCCATGGTGTTGTGCGGGTCTTTAAATAAGAATCGTGTCCCATTAAAGTGCAGCCTCCGATAGGGTGTGTATGAGTGTGCTTCGATCTGGGTTTGACTGGTGATGCCTGCCTGATCCTGTGTACACCTGCAAAGATTAGCAGATCAGTTGGGTGTCTCATTCGCATCTCGGAGGTAGCGGAGTATCACACCGCTGTTATAAGAGGAGCCTGCACAGCAGACAGGGAGACAGAAACATATAGAGCTAGATGGAGGTTCAAAAGGAACTGAAAGTATTGGGAGACAGCAGGGTGCGGAGAAGAGGAGAGGACCTAGGAGGCATGTAGAGCTGACGCTCGAGCATTTTTTTGGAGTAGCTGGAGTGACCCAATGCTAATAGGGGGCTCCTGCATAAAACTGAGGAGTGGCCACGGGAGATGAAAGAGCGAGGCATGGCATGGTGTGGCACCCTGTGGGGACCCAATGACAGCAGCAGGGACCCAAGCCTGTGAGGAAAAGTTGGCTGTGCCTGTCGTTTGGGGGTCTTCTCTGCTGCAAGATCCCATAACAACAACAACAACAACAACATTTATTTATATAGCACATTTTCATACAAACAGTAGCTCAAAGTGCTTTACATAATAAAGAATAGAAAAATAAAAGACACAATAAGAAAACAAAATAAATCAACATTAATTAACATCGAATAAGAGTAAGGTCCAATGGCCAGGGGGGACAGAAAAAACAAAAAAAAAACTCCAGACGGCTGGAGAACAAAAATAAAATCTGTAGGGATTCCAGACCAAGAGACTGCCCAGTCCCCTCTGGGCAAATGAAAGGTAAGCAAGAGGGGATGTCGGTTTTAGAAAGGATGCACTAGGGACTGAGATGGGACAGCTTCCTGCATACAATTTGAAACCTCATTTTAATAGACTGTTTATTGAACTGTTTTAACCTCCATGTTCACTTGTTTTTATAGGATTATTTATTTATTAAAAGAAAATCTTTAAACTGCTTCACGCATTTACCCCTTGCTGTAAGTGTGTGTCCTCAATTGCCTGGCTCATCTTAGTTCATCGACAGCTCAGGTTCAAAAGGCACCCAGACACAATAGGGATCATTGAGGCGACTCTTGACCATCACACAATCCACTTAACCTGCATTTCTTTGGATGTGAGAGGAAATCCGGAACATCTGGAGGAAACTCATACAGAAACGGGGAGAACATGTAAACTCTACACAGGAAGTACACAAAGCCTGGTCTCCATTACTGCACGGCAGCAGCTCCAACACTGTGCCACCATGCCACCTTCTGCTAAAATCAGTTCAATTAATTTTTTTTCCCCTCATCAAGCAATAATCGAAACCCCAGAATGAGAAAGCAAAAACAGGAATTTAGAGATTTCTGCTAATTTATTAAAAGTTAAAAAAAAAAAAAAAGAAATACTGAAATCCAACATAGACAGAAGTATCAGTTGTGGAAGCCATTTCATTCTGGAGTCTCGTTAGGTTTAGATTTAAGGATTTTCTGCTACTCTTTTCTCCAGGTTGGATGGAAGCCATCGGTGGACAGCTGTTTTCAAGACTCTCCAGAGATGTTTGATTAAAGTCAAGTTCAGGCTCCGGCTGGGCCACTCAAGAACTTTCTCAGAGTTTTCCTTAAGCCACTCCAGCGCTGAATTTGCTTTGTCCTGCCTGAATGTGAACCTTCAGCCCAGTCTCCGGTCCATTTAAAGTGAAATATCAAATTGACACAATTGTTCAAACCTCCTCGCTTTAGCGCAGGTGCATCCCATTCTATTGATTGTCATTGACATGTTTCTACACTTCGTTTGGAGTCCAGCTGTGGTCAATTCAAGTGGTTGGACTGAACAGTAAAGGCATCCACCTGCCTAGAGGAGGTCAACAGCTGACAATGACCAAACCATGAGGTCAAAAGAATTGTCTGCAGAGCTCAGAGACAGCACAAACCTGAAGGACACAAAAACGTCCCTGCATCATTGAAGGTTCCTTCAGTGGCTTCCATAATTCTAAAACAGATTTAGTTTAGGACCATCATGACTCTTTCTGGAGCAGGCCACCATGCAAAACTGAGCAATCGTGGGAGAATCCTTGGTATGATAGAGAGGTGACCAAGAGCCACTACTGTGTTGCCTTAGTTTTGTCCTGCTGGAATTTGAACCTTCAGCCCTGTCTCTGCTCCATTTAACTGACAGCATCAAATTGACACAATTGATCAGACCTCTCACTTTAGCGTAGATACATTCTATTGTCACTGAGATGTTTCAACACCTTGTTTGGATTCCATCTGTGGTCAATTCAATTGTCTAGTTGAGGTCAACAGTTGACAATGATGATGCCTTGAGGTCGAAAGAATTGCCTGTAGAGCTTAGAGACAGCACAGATTTGGGGAAGGACACAAAAACATTCCTTCATCATTGAAGGTTCCTTCAGCGGCTTCCATAATTTCTTAAATAGAATTAGTTTAGGACCATCATGAATCTACAGGAGCAGGCCACCTTCCCAAACTGAGCAATAGTGTGAGAATCTTTGGAAAGTTAGAGAGTTAACCGAGAAACTGATGGTCACTCTGGCTGAGTTCCAGAGACCTTGTGTGCAGATGGGAGAAGATTTCCGAAGGAGAACAATCAATGCAACACTCTACAGGTCTGGGCTTTATGATGGAATGGCCAGACGGAAGCCTCTCCTCAGTAAAAGAAACATGGAAGCCCATTAGGAATTTGCAAAAAGACACCTAAAGGACTCTTACATGGTGAGAAGCAAGATGCTCTGGTCTGATGAAACCAAGATTAGCATCATGTCTGGAGGATAGCAGGCACCGCTCATCACCTGTGCAACAGTGAAGCATAGTAGAGGAAGCACCAGACTAGACAGGGTTGAAGGAAAGATGAATGGAGCAAAGTGAAAATGAGAACCTCCCCCATAACTCTGGACCTTAAGACTTGGCTGAAGGTTCACCTTCCATCAGAACACAAAACCAAGACAACACAGGAGTGGCTTAGAGGCAGCTCTAGGAATGTCCTCGAATGGCCCAGGCAGAGCTCGAACATCTCTGGAGAGTCCCGACAACAGCCGTCCACCGATGGTCTCCATCTACCCTGACAGAGCTTGAGAGGATCTATAGAGAACCCCCAAATCCAGGTGTGGGAGGCTTCGTCATGTCAGACCCCAGAAGACTCCAGGCTGGAATGGTTGGGCTTCAACGGAGAACTGAGTGAAGGATCGGAGTACTGGTGTCAATGTGAGATTTGAGTTCTAAAATCCTGTTGTCACTTGGTCATTCTTGGGGTCATGTTGACTGACGTGGAGACAAAATTGAATTTGAATGATATCAGAATAAGGTTGCATGTCAGAAAAAGGAGAAAAAAGGTGAAGGGCTCTGAATATTTTTTTGAATCCACTGTAGATGGCAGCCCTCCCTGAAGTCTTCGACCAGCTTCTTGTTTAAGGGTCAGATTGTTGTCCTGGCACCACTAAGTCAGCTGGTAGGCCTCTTGTAATTTGTTCTTGATCAGGATTATGATGGTGACCTCATCAGCAAATTTAATGATGGAGCTGGCCGTGCGTCTGGACACGGGTCACTGGTCTGGTCACTGCCAGAGGCTCAGCCTACTTCCCTGAAGAGTGCCTGTGTTTAGGGTCAGCATGGAGGATGTGATGTGGCCAGTGCAGACATGCTGAGGTCTTTTTGGTGAGGAAATCCGAAATCTAATTACAAAGGGTGATGTGGAGTACTAAATTGAGGAGTTTGCTGGTCAGCTTTCATGGTGTGGCCGTCTTAATTACTGAGCTGCAGTCTATGAACAGGACTCGGGCACAACAGTTTTTATAATCCATATGTGCCAGGATGGTATGAAGTGCAAGGGATATGACATCCTCTGTGGACAGGTTTAGTGACGATGCAAGCTGGATTGGAGGTGACAATGCCTATCTAGAATATTCTGTTTGATGTGTCCCAGCATGGACCTCTCAAAGCAAACGCCTCATGGACAGTGACAGAGTTGGGACTCGCAAGAGGGAATTTTAGAGTGGCTGTGCCAAACACTGCCCCACTAAACCTCCCTAACTCATTACATTTCACTTTCTACTTTGAACAAATGTTTGATCTTCAACTGCCCGCTCCCAGTTGCATTTTTTTTTTCATAGTCTATAACTGGCATCACTTGTGAGTTTGAGCTTCTGTTTGAGATACGAGGCCCACATCCGAATTCCCACGCCTGGCTAGTTTCAAGCCAAGATATTCCAAACACGGCCTGTGGTATCTATAAGTTTCAGGAGATAACGAGCGGCTGCTGACTGAGCTCAGTGTGTTAGAATTACTTTGAAAACCACTTTGAGATATCCGCAAAAATGCCAGGCCTCTATGTGTGACCAGGGGAGAGAGTGGTATCTGTTATATAGTGCCTTTCATATCTGTTGTAAAGGATCACACGCATGGATGGGCATCCCGGTTCCTGTCCATTAACCAGCCGGGGGGTCCAATGTGACAGAACAATAGAGGGAGGCTTCGTTCCAAAGCTATATGCCTCCCCAACACACTAGATGGCAGAATCCTTGGGCTTCAGGACACATTCCGATACCCACCATGAATTATGGGACTTGTAGTGGAGTGAGGCAGACCTCCTGGAATCCATGGGTGTCACCAGAGGGCAGTATAGGGAGTTATGCTCCCTGCTTCAGAGAACTTCTGATCAACCCGGAAGGGCTTCCGCCAGGCTATACCGTGGCACCGGAAGTACTCCTGAGTCCAAGATCAAAGGAGCCTCTTAACCTCATTCAGTGAGTTAGAGTTGGGATACTAATCAATAATATACTGTAGTGCCTTTCACGTCTATCTGTCTATCTATCTATCTATGGCCTTTTTGGGTTTGAACCCCCCTGATGTACTGTATAGTTTATGACAGTTCCAACTGATCATTGATAGACTTAGGATTCAGGCACCTTATCGATTCCCAGTATTACCTCCTGTCTTAGCTCCCTGGCCATATCTGATGCACTGTGGATGAAGTGCTTCATGATTGCTTCTGAAGACCTTTTTTGATTCTGGCACTGTGTAAAAGTCATCTTACTAAAATACTCTTCCCATTCCTCTGTAAAGAACTTTTCAACATTACTTGTTCAAGTTTCTTCTCGCTATCTAAAGCATCTTTTACCCTGGTTGCCCGCTTTGACAGTGGTTAATAATTGCTGCCTCAAAGCTGCAGGCTGAGAAGTTCAAATTTAGCGTCGCCCAACTTCAACGTTTGCTCCTATGCTCTTCGTGCAAGATACAGGCTCAGGGCATTCTGATTGGTTAATAATTTCAGCTGTCCACCAATCAGAGAGCCATAGCATTTATCGATTTGAGATTTTAGAACTCGATTATAACCTTATGGGACCCCAGCTAGATAGCTGTATACCTCATTATGTCCACTGGGTAGCATTACATACTTTAAACCCCAGACACAATTGCAGTGAAGCAAGCCCCGGGTTCAAGTAAATGTACTTTTATTGCTCAAGATGCCTTCTTACAGGTTTTTCCAGTGAACATAGACATAATACCATCCTCCCATCCTTCCTTCATTTTGCTTTACTCCACTCCACTCAGGCAAAAAAATGTCATCCTTTTCCTCCCGACTCTGACCTCTTTGGATTCCTTTATGCTATACTTCTAGTGCTAGAATGTTACACCAAGGAATCGCTTCTGGGTCAAGTGGTACCACCATACAATACAGGAGTCCTCACCTGGCAGTGCCCCCCAAGGAACCCAACCGGGCTGCCTTCCTGAACCACAAGTCCAGTGCGGCATTGTGGATGTCCAAACTGGGGGAATGACTCCATTGCACTTTCTTCCCAACTGGGAAAGGGAAAAAGATTCATCCTGCCAGGGTGTGCATCCATCTGTTCAATCTTCCATAATGTCCAGGTAATGAACCATCCTCTATTGCAGTTGGGATGCCAGTCCATCTGTTATGGCTATTGGACCAATTATAAGATAATGACATTACTACAGAACAGAATACCTAAACTTCATTTGCATTTTGTAAACATGACAGTTATTGTGAAAATAGCAGAGCTGACATCTCTGAAAATAAATTGACGAGGATTCCTGCTTTGTACAGAGTGGCACAGCCTTTTCATATTTACATGATATGTTTCCAGCCAAATGCTAAATCCGTGCTTTGTGATCGCATTAATTAGAAGACAGCCCCCTGTGTTTGTTTGTGAGCCACAGTTGGAATGTCACAGGTGCTGGTGACTATCTGTGTCACGTGCACACTATTTGTTTGCCTGGTGATGAACTGGCCCCTCGGGCACATGGGGTGAAGCCAGGCCACTCAGTAAAAATGTCATAACTGCAGCCTTGGTATGTCTGGGGGCATCCTTCACAGTCAAGATGCACAGAGAAAGCAAAGGTCTACTTACTTAACTTCAACAATCGCAAAAAGCAAAATGTTCTGTTTAATAACCTTCACTGAAAATGAATATTAACAATTAAAAAGTGCATGTAAAAGCATCAGATTGCATAGTGCCTCCTGTCATTCCCATCCTCGCCTGAGCCAATTAGACACACCTGGTGACACCAGGATAACATCTCTTTAGGGCACTCGCTGTATTGTGTGTACAGCTTTGGGTCTCAAACTTCAGGAATTGTTTCTTTTTATACTACAGCCACGTGTGCTGAGCTGCATCAGGCATTAATAAAGAAAATCTAGCTATCTATCATATAGTGCCTTTCACATCTATCTCTCTGTCTATCTGTCATCCTCTTCTTTTCATTTCACACTACTTCCCCTTGGGATTAATAAAGTATCTATCTATCTATCTATCTATCTATCTATCTATCTATTATTTTGTTTCACTCTTCATTCAGATTTCATGGTTTGCTTTAGGGGCAAATAGTTACGATAGCTTATGACATTGAAGTAGTGGATTTGTAAAGATTAGTTATGATCAAAGGAACACACCACCCATAAACTGTATGTTTTGTTACTTTGCCCCATGTAGTTTGTGGTGATGACTGAGAAAAAAAATGTAACCTTGTTTTTTCAGAAAGAAGAGAATTTCTAATGCAATACAGTATACTGTAAATCCATTGTGACCAACGCTGGATAACAAAACTGAATATCAAAATGGCCAAGTTAGAAAGAAGTTACTTACTCTTATCAGTTAATGCACATGTCAAGTTATCCAGTCCTATGCTGACAAGGTCCTAAAGTCATGCATTTTTACTAAAATATTTTTAAATTAGCTGTGCTACCCGTCTAAGATGGGATGAAATCTAAGAGTAACCAACATAGACCTCAGTGTTAACATTTGCACTGCACCATTTATTGGAATGTATTTTGTAATGCATGTAGTAATAAAGGGCAGCACGGTGGCACAGTGGTAGCACTGTTGCCTCACAGTAAGGAGACCTGGGTTCGCTTCCTTACATGGAGTTTGCATGTTCTCCCCGTATCTGCGTGGGTTTCCTCCGGGTGCTCTGGTTTCCTCCCACAGTCCAAAGACATGCAGGTTAGATGGATTGTGTGGTGGTTCGAGTCGGCTCCATGATCCCTGTTGTGTCTGGGTGCCTGGTGTGTGCGTGTGTGTGTGTGCCCTGCGGTTGGCTGGCACCCTGCCCGGGGTTTGTTCCTGCCTTGTGCCCTGTGTTGGCTGGGACTGGCTCCAGCAGAACCCCGTGACCCTGTGTTGGAAAATGACTGACTGACTGAAGTAATAAAATGCATTGCATGTTTCATTCCAACAGATGGCACACC
Source organism: Polypterus bichir lapradei (assembly GCA_026402145.1). Lineage (NCBI taxonomy): Eukaryota > Metazoa > Chordata > Cladistia > Polypteriformes > Polypteridae > Polypterus > Polypterus bichir. The sequence goes on from JANRMT010062837.1 coordinate 102,362,980, forward strand.
ACAAACAGCACTATATAAGGTATTGTATGATTGATTCTAGCAGATGGTGCATCACAAACATTAACACTGCTTTATTTAATCCCACACCAAAGTTCATATATCTTCACAACAGGTGGCGCACCACAAATGTATTATAAAATGCACTACATTCTTCATTCCAACAGATGGTACATCATAAGCATTATGATGCCTATTACGAATCTCATACCAATTTTTTGTAATTCATGCAAGTAATAAAATTCATTGGCTGTTCTTTGCTTGCATTGCAGATGGTGTGGTGTAGTAGTGAAGGCTTTGGATTTCAAACCTTGAGATTGTGGGTTCAAATCCCACTACTGACACTGTGTGACCATGAGCAAGTCACTTGACCTGCCTGTGCAAAACCAAAAAAAATTTAAACAAATTGTATGATAAATGTTGTAAATTGCCTTGGATAATGGCATCTGTCAAATAAGGAAATTAAAATGTTTCATTCCAACAGATAGCACATCAAAAATGTTAGCACTGCTCTTCCGAATTCCATAACAATGTTTGCGTATTTAATTCCAACAGATGGTGCATACCAAATATTTACACTGCTTTTATGAGTCCCATACCAATTTTTTGTAATGCAAGTATTTAAATGCATTACATCTTTTGTTCCTACAGAGGGCACATTACAAACATTACCAGTGGTTTTATAAATTCCAAGCCCAACTTTTGTAATGCATGCTTTGTTCAAACGGATGGTGCATTACAAATGTTGGCACTGCTTTTATGAAACCCATTCCAACATTTTGTAATGCAAGTAATAAAATACATTACATCTTTCATTCCAACAGATGGCACATCACAAATATTAACGCAGCTTTTATGAGTCCCATGCCAATTTTTTGTAATGCATGTTCTAATAAAATGAACTGCATCTTTCATTCCAACAGATGGCACATCACAAACATTTCTAGTGGTTTTACAAATTCTATCACCAACTTTTGTAATGCATTTTTTGTTCTAACAGATGGTGCATCACAAATGTTAGCACTGCTTTTATGAATCCCATACCAACTTTTTGTCATGCAAGTAATAAAATGAATCACATCTTTCATTCCAACAGAAGGCACATCACAAATATTAACAGTTTTTTATGAGTCCCATATCAATTTTTTGTAATGCATGTTCTAATAAACTGAACTGCATCTTTCGTTCCAACAGATGGCACATTACCAGTGGTTTTATGAATTCCATACCCAAGTTTTGTAATGCATGTTTCGTTTTAACAGATGGCTTATCACAAGCATTAGCACTGCTTTTACCAGTTCCCATATCAAATGGAATGTAGCAGAGACATAGACAGATACACAGATGACTTTTTTAAGGTGGATGTTGCAGCTTATAATTTTTTGCCCATTGCTTGAAATCCCCCTCCTCATCTGATGAGCAGACTCCCGTGCCCAAGCAGATAGTGCCCAGACCTGGGATCTGAACCCGGGATACCATATTTGTGAAACTGCAGTAGTAACTGCCATGCTCTTCAAAGAAAAAAAACAAAGAGAAAATGTTAAATGTGATGTTGCAACATTTGAAGGGCCTGCCTCCAACACTTGGCACTGGAGAGCTAGCGTCTTTCATCATCGTGTTCTTTTCGAAGTACGGATTGATGAAAAGGTTGAAGGTTGTGATGTGCCTGACTGATTCTGTTGTTTCATCTCACACATCTCACTGTTTGCCACCACACTGCATTCATGTGCTTTAATCTGTGACACCGCAAGCCTTACGGAAAAAAATAAACGCTGCCATCCGAAACCATCTGTCGTATGCTGGCCCATTAATGAACTGGGCGCCCTTATTCATAAGCTACAGGCGTCTTCACGGGATGTAAGAATGTACTGTATGATTACGTCACAAAAAAATGATAAATTAAAACGGGCACACAAGCTGAAACGAGCCGAGGACCGCAAGGCTAGCACTCAAATTAAAGAGGACCTCCGCCTCCGCCGCTGTGCAAAGCCATTCACTCCATGTGGGTTGAAACCCTCCATCAAAACCCACCACAGGAAGGATGATGCCATTCTTGTGTATCTGAGGTTCTTTTGTACTTGCACACTGTTCATAAGGAGCAGGTGTCTGGAGGGGGGCGGATTACGGCAGACATATGGAGAGGGGGAGGCGGCGTACTTGTTGCTGATGTGTAACGCCAGCCGACTGAACTTAAAAGTTGAGTTTGCCACACACACGTCTGGGGCTGTTTGATGCTGGGATGGCGGGACACCGGTGGTCATGGACAGCTGTGGAGCAGCTGCTTTTGATTTAGTCGAAAACAGAGAGCCTCTTTGTGTGTGCGCCTTCTCGAGACACCCTGGCAGAATGCAGGGCTGTTTACAAAGTGAAGAGAATCAGGCGGGTCACGTGGGCACTGGTGTGGTCATCAGGTAGGGCACACATCACACTGCCTGTTATGACAGGGGCAGATTTTTCAATTTATTCAGTGTGCAATTTAGGATTTATTAACATGTTTGTGGTGTAACTAAGGGTCCATTACCATGTGTTTAAACTGGGGTCATTATTTCTGGATTCCTTTCTTATGTCCTTTTTGATCATTTTCATTCGTTTGGTTTTGATCATTTCATTAATGTTATTTGTATTATTTGTATAATTTTGTACGTTTTATCAGTTTTGTTAATCGTTAAGTTTCTATGTGTTGGATGCTTGTTCTGCCACGTTTCTCATTGTTTTGTGGGTGGTTCCCTAAGAGGCGGGGCCACCTGTCAGTCTCTATTGATAGACTGCTCCCAGTCTCATAAAGACTCATGGGAATTGCAGTCCATTAATAGTATATTGCAGGGGTGGCACTAGGATTAGGCCCCACCCACTTTCCTTATTAGGACATCTTATAGTTAGCTTTTCTAATTTATTTTTTTTTCTCAGATGACAATTAGCCAGTACTGCAGACTTGCATTTTAATGCACATCATTTAAATATCAGTTGATTATAAACCTACACAGAAAAACTTTATCATTAGAAAAGTTCATTGAACTCTTAAAAATGTATTTGGAACGCGCATATACAAAAGATAATGTACATTGGGTAACACCGACATGAAAAGCACTTTAAAAGTCAAGAGGAATATAAGCTTAAGGCATGTACAGTAGGTGCCAAGGTGGATGGACAGGCATCCAGACCAGGTTGGTTAATGGTGGCTTTCCATGCAGGGAGGGCACAGTGGATGAACAGGGGGGATTATCAAAGCAATTGCTCTCCCAGTACAATAGATGGCAGTGCTCTGGTATGGACGCAGTATGGACACCTGCAGGGATTCGTACTCCTGAGAGGCAACCCTGTGAAGGTTTGTGGGTTCTGCCAGAGGGCACTGCAGAAAGAAGATCTCTCTGTTTCATGAGGCTTCCACGTGACCTGGTAGTGCTTCGGCCATTCAGTGCTATGGCACCAGAACTACTCCAACATAACAGAAGCCAATTGACCTCATTCAGGTGATTCAGAGTCAGGTGACAGAAGGTGACTCTCACATATCTGGAGGAGAGGAAGGAGGGAAACAAGCAAAATATTAGCTGTGGTTGTAAAAGTGAAACTTATTCATTTCTGAAGGTCTTGTGTTTAATAAACAAACACCTTTATTTAAAGCTGGGACTGTGTTGGGAGGGTTGGTGTCTGTGGTTTGAGACTCAGTTGCACCCCCTACTGGTTACAGGCACAATAAACGTTTTATTTGTTTTTAAGAGTCAAATATATTAAGTTGGGAATACATTTTCTACACATAAAATTACTAGGTTGAAAGTGTATGTTAAAAAAGCAGCTGACCTATTTTTCGATTCTTATTAATAAATCAACAAGAAAGAATAAGCACTGTGTTCCCAGGGGTGTCTGTCTAAAGAGTGTGCGTGTGTGTGTGTGTGCGCGTTGTGGGGCCACTTCAATGCCAGAGCCGACATCTATGTGAGGACTGCACCTGCAGCATTTAGCGGTGCTCACCTCAGTCATCCTGAGGGCAAGGCGGACACCACCAAAATAAGACGGGCAGTAAAGGTGTGAGGCAGATCTGTTAGTGTCAATTTCAATTTCAATCATTTTCAGTGGTGTTTTCACAATGAAAATTGAGGTGGAGCTGAACCAAAATTTTCCTATCTGTGTACGGACTTCTCTAATGTTACTTACTGTACCTTAGTTGGGAGTTTCTCAAGCTGAGCCTGAACCACCCAGGAGTGGCACGCGGTCTGAATGGCCTCCCTCTTTGATTGCGTTGGTTCTGATGTTTGCCCACACTCTATCTGCCATCTAGCACAGATCCGTTAGCAAATAACTTCTGTGCCCAGCAGGCTTGTTGGTAATCGGAATGTGATTGGGCAGCAAGTAGATATGGTGGAAGAATGACCACAAAGGCACTGAATCCATGGAAGTGCCACCCTGGCACAGAGAATTGGTACCCACTTCACTGCTGGTCTACAACCATCTCCAAACTCCAGAGGACACCAGTGGGAATATGAGGGGAAGTGCATTTGGGGCTGAAGCCAGGTAGCACTTCTTTACACAAAGAGTTGTGGGAATCTGAAACAAACTACCGAGACATGGAGTTGAAGCAGAAACCTTGACAACCTTTGAGAAAAACCAGGGTGAGATGTGGAGACAGCTTAGCTATTGGCTAAACAACCAAGCGACAAATGGACTCAACGTTCTCCTCTCTTTTGCTAAACGTGTTATGTTGTTGTGTAGTAGTAAGCAGGATGGGAATACAAGTTTGAGAGGCAGCTGACTGGGCGAGGCTAGACACTTGAATCTTAGCGGACTGGTCAGGACTAGATGCTTGAAAGGCAGCAGGCTGGGCGTGGTTAAATCCTTAAGTGGCAACCAGTTGGGCAGGGCTCAATGCATTAACAATCTTCCAAGACATGGAGTTGAAGCAGACGCTCTGACAGACAACCTTTAAGAAATATCTGGATGAGATATTGGATAGCTTATCTATTAGTTAAACAAATGAATGACAAATTGCCTGAATGTTCTCCTCCTATTTGTCAAGTGTATGTTCATGTAGCAGCAGGCTGGATGGTACAATGGAGTGACAGCACACTAAGCGGGTCTGGACACTTGATCCATAGCTGACTGGGTGGGGGTAAGGCCCCTAAGTGGTAGTAGTCTGGGCGGGGCTACGTGCTTGAGTGGCAGCCTATTGAGTAGGGCTAGACGCTTGAGAGTCAACAGGCTAGACACAGAAGTAGCAGCAGGCTAGGCAGGGCTTGACTTTTGAGGTGTAGGCAACTGGGTGGGGCTACATGTGTGAACAAACGACTGAGATATGGATTTGCAGCAGAGACCTGAACAACCTTTAAGAAGTATGAGGATGAAATATTTGGGACAGCTTAGCTATTAGTTAAACAAACGGGCTTGATGGACTGAATGGTCTCCTCTCATTTCCCAAATGTCTGATGTATGTTCTTGCTGTATGAATGTATCGTGTCTTATCTAAGTATCTCAGTCACTCAATGGCAATACATTAGGAAAAATGGTACACTGCAGCCCAGAAGGAGGAAACTGAGGGTGGGACATTTAAATAGGAAGCCAGTGGGCGGAGCCTTTACAGTGGGAGTTTTCGCCGCTGTTCACTAAAAAATTGTTAGCATGTTGTCCTCAGATGTGTGTTCTCGTTCAAGAATCACACCCTGGCCCCTTGAGAGTACTGATATTTCAAAAAAATTATTCACATTGTATTTTTAATTGTTTTTTCAAGTAATTATTTAAATATGATTTTTTTGTTAAGTTTTTTCAAAAGAAATGTTTCTCCTGACAATCACCCATCATCACATTTCAACTCCCCACTATCCATCCATCCATCCATTATCCAACCCGCTATATCCTAACTACAGGGTCACGGGGGTCTGCTGAAGCCAATCCCACCAAACACAGGGTGCAAGGCAGGAAACAAACCCCGGGCAGGTCGCCAGCCCACCGCAGTCCCCACTATCCACAAATGCTAAATCGAGTTTCTCCTGTTTTGAAATTGGGGTACATTCAAGTTTCAGACCTCCCATTGTGCATTCATTTGCCTCGTCCACTACCTGAACATTTTAAGCCACTGGCTCTGCCTCACTTTCCCCCACACAATACAGCAGAAGCAAGCAAATACTTTTTCACAGGAGAATAGAGAGCAAAAATACCAAAACGTAAATAACACCAGGCAAAGGGGGGGAAACTAAACCTGAATGGGGGGCCAGTTTAGAGATGCCAGTTCATCTGCATGCACGTTTGAGATGTTAGAGGAAACGTGGAGAATGCAGAAAACCAAAAAGATAGGAACACAGTGAGAACAGGCAGACCCACCACAGACTGCAAGGAACCCAGGACTCTGGAGCTGTGTGCCACCCAGATTAATGTGATCTGTAAAATTTTACTTAACCTTAACTGCATGTCATTGATTTGTAGTTAGTAGATGGATTAATGGCAGAAGAAGTAAGGAACTGATCCCAGATTTCTGGTGCTACTGTATGTAGTTGATGTGTTAACCACTGTGCCAAATGCTTTAAATAATAAATAAATAAATGATTACATAGATAAATTGGGCTGTGCAATGGACTGACCAGCTCCTGATTCTGCTGTGAGCCCAATGATACCAATGCAGCCTCCAACCTCCTTGGGCCTTAAATTGGAATAAGTAAACTGTGGACAGATAAATAAGCAAAAACTGTTGATTTTGAGTGTGGGGTTCAGTTTACAACATTGAAAATAACACAGCGGACTGCATGACTGGTGTCACATTGTAGCATTGCCACATATATTTGCATATGGTTTGTTTTTTCTCTCTATGTAACAATCCCGTTGCAGTACGGTAGCATAAGATGGGCGGGTTGGATAGAGAGGACCTTTTGGGAGGTACGGGGCTGTCATTGCAATTTCCAGGAGTGCCACGGAAACGGACGCACTATTTAAATAGGGGCGTGAAAAGGCAGGAAGAGAAGGAAGAATAGACAGCCCGAATATTTATGGTGGAGAGAAAAAGACATGACCCATCTGAGTCCAGGAGAAAGATTGTTTTCGGGAAGCACCACAAGTTCAACGCAGTCTGGGGTGGCCACCTCGAAGATTCCGGAGACGTTGAGGGAAGTGAACTTTACCGCAAAAGGGATCGGAAGCAGTGTGAGCCATGATCTTTTATTCTGAGATTGGCATGTCTAAGAAACTGGGAAATAGGAGAATCGGATAAAAAGGAAAGACTAAATCGAATGGACGGTGGGGAATACAGTATTCTGGGATATATACTTTTATGCCTTTTGTTTATTGTATATATTGGAAGAGGGGAGTTTTGGTGGATTGTAGAAAATGTATTAATTACATTTTTTTTGTTGCATCTTTTCTCAGTGTGGTTGTGTAAATATTGCTTTTATTATTATAAGTCATCTTTCTGCACTGTGAGGAGGGCCTGAAGGCAGTTTGATGTTGACATGCAATCATCAGTATAATTTTCACTGTAAACTTAGTGAAGTGTAGCGGATACAGTCGTGACAACATTGCTGTTTGAAAAGTCCTTGGACTTGGCGTTCAATGAGTGAACCCAGTTGTGAGGCAAGCGGTGCTAACCACTGTGCCACCCAAGCCCCAGAGTCGGTGACTCTCTCTCCGTAGAGGCTGACGTCATGGCCGAGTGGCTGCATGCCAATACCCGCTCTGCTCACGAATCCAGGGGGCATCGTGCTTCTTCCCACACACGTACAGTTTACTAAATGAAATGTCACTGGAGAGTCACTGCTGAACACTGAATGCTCCGTCATCGTGGCGCTCATTCCCTGACATGACTGATTACCTTTTTTTTAGCTCTTCCTTTAGCACAGAAGCCTTGTGGCTGCGAATGCAAGATGTCTGTGTCACAGTGGGTTGCACGCAGGTGCAGCCACAGACAGAGCGGACTTGACAAAGTGGCATTCTGGGACAGATAATTATTTTAATTAGCCACTTGCAAGATTCCAGCAACAAAGACACTTCAAGAGAGACATTGGGAACAACCGCCTAAATCTGAAATGTCACCGCCACCTTCAAAGGTGATTTCATTGCTATAGTAGCCAAAGGCCCTTTTGTCATTCATTTTTAGATGAAACCAGAAAAAGGCCACCTCTGGAACACATCTAAGGCAGCAGTAATCTGTTCTGTTTGGAATAAATCTGACACTGAGTAATATAAGATTGAACTAACAGTGCTGCACTGACTAGCCATCTCCAGCAGGGGGCCACCAGTAACTTCTACTCACTAATGTTCTACTGGGTTGGTGCGGGCAAGTGGCATTAAGTATTTAGGGTCTCATTATTATAAAGAAAGGGCCTAGAGGCTTTCTTGATTTGACATCCATTTCTATCACTTAATGCATAACTGGCATTTTAAAAAAATAATAACAAATAGCAATTTTAGGTCTTTTTGGACCTATAGGACCTTAGGTCTATCTACGACTGACTCCAAGATGGCAGTTTTTCAGTCTGAGGGACAGAAAGAGCAGGTTCAGGCGGGTTCACGTCATTTGGGATGCGATTGTCAATCACTGCCACTACAGAGGGAGGAAGAGAAAAGGCATTAGGCAACAGTGCCAACCCCTGGTTGGGAGTGTTATTACATTTTATATGAGCCTTGAAGTTGTCTACCAAGCGCACATGTGGGACGGTATATACAGACACACATTTACATGCCCGGTGGACTGAGCAAGTCTTTAGACGCCTTTTTCTTTCGGCACACTTTATTGTATTGTAGATTTCATTTTAAATGTTACATTTGCCACACTTGCCTATCAATCACCACTCAATAACCCACAATGACAAAGTGAAAACATGTTTTGCGAAAGGCTTACAAATTTATTCAAAATCAAAAACTGAAATCTCTCATTCCTAGCAATACTCAGGCCCTTTGTTGTGGCACTCCAAATTTTGCTCAGGTGCCTCCCGTTTGCTTTATTTCTTCTTAAGATGTTTCCAGAACTTGATTGGTGTCCACCTGTGGCATTTTGAATGGACTGTACATCGTTTAGAAAGGCACATGTGTACCTGTGGAGAGAAGGTCTCACAATTCACATGTCAGGAGGAAAACTAAACCATGAACTCCAATGAATTCTCTGTAGACCTCCACAATCAAATTGTGGTGAGGCACAGATCAGGATAAGGTGAGCAAACCCATTTGTAAAGCTCTGAGTGTTCCCAGGAGCACAGGGACCTCAGGAATTATGAAATCGAAGGAGTTTGGAACCACTAGAAATCTTCCTAGAGTTGGTAGTCTGGCTAAATTGAGTAACCAAGCAAGAAGGTCTTCGTCAGGAAAATGACCGATAAACCAAAAATCACTGTAACTGAGCTTCAAAAGTCTTTTGCTAAGATAAGAGAACCTGTTGGATGGACGAACAACTGAGCAGCACTTCATCACTCAGATGTTTATGGTACAGTGGCTGGACAGAAGCCACTCTTTGATAAAAGGCATTTAAGGGACTCTGGGAGCCTGAGGAAAAAGGTTCTGTCATCTCCTGAGACAAGAATCAAACTCTTTGAACAGAACTCTGACAACATTGTCTGGCGAGGACTGGGCACCACTCACTATTTGCTTAATACCATCCCTACAGTGAAGCACTCTATGGTGACACAGAGACTGGTCAGAATTGAAGGAAGGATGAATGCAGCCAGATGCAAAGAGGTCACTGAAGAAAATCTGTGACCTCAAGAGTGGAGTGATGGTTTATCTTTCAGTATGACAACCACCTGAATCACAGAGTAGAGGCCACGCTGGAGTGGCTTTGGGACAAGTCTCTTAGGTTCCATAAGTGATCAGCCAAAGCCCAGACTTAAACTCCATAAAACATGTCTGGAGAGACCTGAAGATGGCAGTTCACAGACACTTCCCATCCAATCTATCAATTGAGAGGAAGAACGGGATAAACCACCCAAATCCAGGAGTGCAAATATTGTAGATATTTATCCAAATAGACTCAAAGCTGCCAAAGGGGCTCTTTACAAAGTACTAACTTAAGGGTCTGAAAACTTATATGAATGAGACGTTTCAGTTTCTGGAAATTAATAAACATTCAGACCTTTCTGAAAACATGTTGTTACTCTGTCACCGTGAGTTACTGAGTGTAATTTGATGGGCAAAAAGACAAATGTATCATTTTTAAAAAATAAATCTACACCACAATAAAGTGTGCAGCAAGTGAAGGAATCTAAAGAAGTTTATTTAATTCTTTATTCCTTTTGGCTACTTGTTGTTTTGTAACTTTATTATTATTCAGTCTGGTAATTGATTTTCAAATTTCAAATAACTTTTTGTGGCTAATTATTTTATAAAATTTATTTAATTTAGTATTGAGTTTAATATAAATATGCAACACAATGAAGTATGCATAAGTGAAGGGGTCTGAAACCTTAAGAGTTTACTGTCCATCTATCTATCTATCTATCTATCTATCTATCTATCTATCTATCTATCTATCTGTCTGTCTGTCTGTCTGTTTATCTAAGTACAGATATTAGTAAATTACATAAAATGCATAGCATTTTACAATATTATATGGATTAAAAACTTAGCCTGGAGATGCTTTTGGTAGCTCTTATAACTTTATAGACACTCAATTCCAACTCAAGCGAAGCAAAAAGTCATGTGATGCTGTTTTGTTAATCATTGGTTATGAAGGCTCTCTCTCTAATTGTGGTTCATATTTCTTATACATTAAATTTTTAAACGAGGAACCCAAAGGAGAGTTAAAAATTTTATTGAAGTCCACCTGTGCAGATGCAAGGAGTATTCACAGCAATTCCCCAGTTGTGCATGCATCTCTGCTAGAATTTTGATAACGTACTGGTAATCTTGTTTTGCTGCAGTAAATATACGACTAAAAGAGGAAAATAACCAAGTTGGTTGTTTAATGTGTTTAATGTAAATGTGAATGAGTGCATTAACTAGCAATGAGCCCTTTTTACAAAATTCAGAAGTGATGCATCGATGAGTAAATCTGCTTCCTGAAATTTAGCCAGCAATGGAGTCCATTTATTGTATTTCTCTACTTTCACTTCCAATAATTGCAGTGTAAAAAGTACTGTTGAAAACCACTACACATCAAAGGCATCACACCTGGACAAAGGCGATCAAAGTTGGAATATCACAGGTGTCGGTGACCATCTGTGTCATGTCTGTGTGCCTGGTGATGGACCGGCCCCTCGGGCACATGGGGTGAAGCCAGGCCACTCGGTACACGTCATCACTGCGGCCTTGGTGACCAGCCGGTCTGTGTGTCTGGGGGCCTCCTTAACAGTCAAGATGTACTTAAGTTCAACAATTGCAAAAAGCAATCTGTTAAATAACCTTCATTGAAAATGAATATTAATAATTAGAAAGTGTTTGTAAAAGCAGAAGTGGGTCTGCCTATTTATCTATCTACTATATAGTGCCTTTCACATACAGTATATCTAT
>JANRMT010062837.1:102374791-102400711 GCA_026402145.1 Polypterus bichir lapradei
TATATATATATATATATATATATATATATATATATACACATATACACACACACACACTCATAAAATTCACCATAGGTTGTTCAGAAGGTGAGTGCCTAGCAAACGAGTACCCACATGGGAGTATAACAGTTATTTTATACGAGGGACGTTGAAAAAGTTTCCGCACTTTTTTTTAAACTCTATTTAATAAGAATTTCAATAGCAAATGCCATCACTTTTCTACATAGTCACCTTACTTTGTGATACAATTTTCCCAGCATTGTACAAACTTTTTAATGCCCAATTACTACTCCCACCTTCACCATTTCCAACGAAAATATGAAACTGCAGAAACATTTTGAATGTCCCTCGTATTTTATTTATTCATTCATTTGCAAGGTCTTTTGTTTAGTTTTACTTTTCATTTGTTTCTGTGATCCCACCCATGAATGTTGATTGGCAGATGAGACAACTGAGTCTTTTCTTTCATGTCAGGTTTCTTGGTGCCCAATTGCCCAAATGTTAAATCTGACCCTGGCTATGAGGCAACAGTAATAACCATTGTGCATTTAAAAATTGCATCCTGCCTTTCAGGTGAAGCACTAAAAGGAAGCGGTCACCTCAGACTGCGCCATTAGTGAAGCTGCACAGCTGTTTCTAAATACTGCTGGAATGCACTTGTGCTTTTTATAGCCACACTCATCATTTATTTTTTTAAGCTAAAAATAACCCTAAAACATTCTGCAGGTGGCCAGAGTAAAAGAGTGCACAAAAAAACATGAAAAACTTTAGTCAGAGCCGAGCCTTAAGCCAAGACAAACAATGACGAGCTCTGAGTTATCCATCTACCTATTCATTCATGTTTTCATTTTCTAACTGTCACTGTGACTGAAGCTCTGTCCCTGACCACTCCTCTTGCATATATTTGCTCTTGGCTCCTCCCATTTGTGTCTGTTTCCATGTAACATAAACGCAGGTGGCTATCTTGTAATGGGAGAGGCACAGTAAAAAAACAACCTTGGCGGGTCCACAAACATCATTGGCGCTGCCAGTCACATATTACACGATGGTGCATCAGGATTGGAGTCAAGTGGCTTAAGTCTTTCTGTGGGAAAGCCTGGTGGCGAGGAGCTTATCCAATTTTAGGTTGGAAAGAACTGGTGCCTACCCCAGCAATAATGGACATAAGGATGGATCTAAAAATGAAAAGTAGACCACAGAAAGCACTGCTCTGAAGCTGGGTGCTGCCAGTTTGCAAAACTGAGCAGAAAACCGCGTACGCAAGGTGGTCTGCCATGAAAATGAGTGTGGCTTTATGGCAAGTTTAGTTTTTATACATCTCGAAGTGAGCGTGGAAACTGGCGTACGCAACATTTTTGTGCCTATGCACTGTTTATACGTGAGACGTCAGGTCCCTGCTTTGATCCCAAATATATAACTCATAGATTATAAACGAGAATTATAGAACTTGGGTAATGGTCAGTCCACAAATCTAAATGAACAGGGATTGTACAATTTGTTTTCAGGTAATGACTCATTCATGAATCTAAATGAGCAAGAATCGTGCAACTCACTCTTGGGTAATGATTCATTCACAAATCAAATGAATGAGAATCATGCCGAGCATTCTTGAGTAATGATTCTTTCATGAATCTGCATGAATGAGAATCATGTGACTCCTTCTTGGGTAATGATTTCTTCATGAATCTAAATGAACAAGAATTGTACGACTTTCTTGTGGTTAATGATTCAGTCACAAATCAAATAAATGACAATCAGGTAACTCTTTCTCGGGTAATGGTTCATTCACAAATGTAAATGAATGAGCATCATGTGACTTGCTATTGGGTAACAATTTTTTCACAAATCAAATAAACAAGAACCATGATACTCATTCTCAGGTAATGATATCTTCATGAATCTAAATGAATAAGAATCGTGTGACTTGCTCTCGGGGAATGATTCATTCACAAATCAAATAAACAACAATTAGGTGACTCATTCTCGGGTAATGGATCATTCACAAATGAGAATAACTGAATGAGAATAAAGTGACTGGATCTTGGGTAATGTTTTTTTTTCACAAACCAAATAAACAAGAATCATGTGACTCATTCTCAGGTAATGATTCGTTCACAAATCTAAATGAACAAGAATTGGGTGTCTTGTAATGATTCATTTCAAACTCAAAAGAATTAGTAAATGCAGTAAATGTGCCCAGTACAGGCAATGGGACATAAAAAGTGAATGCTAAAGTAAAGAAATTAGAAGGACATTTTTATAAGGCTGCAGTGGGCTGGTACCCTGCCCAGGGTTTGTTTGCGCCCTGTGTTGGCTGGGATTGGCTCCAGCAGACCCCCGTGAGCCTGTAGTTAGGATATAGCGGGTTGGATAATGGATGGATGGATGGATTTTTATAAGGTTCAGTTTTGTTTGATGTATTTGTTAAATGTACAAAGGAACATAAAGTTATTAGTTTAATATCAGTTATAAACAATTCAAATAGTGAATTGACCGAAACCAAACAATACATTCTAGTATTCTAGTCTAGATTATTCTAATGTTCTCCACAAGTCTGGGCCTTTCCACTCCAAAGCAGCCTAGCCCCAAAGTCAAGATGCAGGTTTATGGCCTGCACAGGCCCAACAGTGGGACTTTAAAATTAAAGTAAATCACTAAATGGCAGTGGGGAAATCATAAAAAAAGCCTCTGGCCCATAGAAAACAAAACAAAGTAGCCTAACCCCAAACTCGCCATGCAGGCTTATGGCCTGCACAGGCCCAACAGTGGGGCTTTAAAGTCAAAAAATATATACAAAAGGAAAAAGGGAAAGCCATAAAATAAAATATCTGACCTACAGAGAATAAAACAAAGCAGCCTTGCCTCAAATTCAACATGCAGGTTTATGGCCTACACAGGCCCAATTGTGGGACTTTAAAGTCAAAAAGTATCTACCAAAGGAAAAAGGGAAACCACAATAACAATCTCTGTTCCACAAAGAACAAGGCAGCCTAACCACAAACTCGTCATGCAGGCTTATGGCCTGCACAGGGCTAACAGTGAGCCTTTAAAGTGAAAAATATCCACAAAAGGACAGAGGTAAAATGGTACAAAAATCTTTGGCTCACAGAAATCAAAACAAATACCCTTTCATATTTAAGGATTTATTCAGAATTCAAGAGAATCATACAAAGGAGAATACCGACTGGAGAAAGGAAAAAGGGACAAAAGTTTGCCTTGTTAGCAAATTCAAGATAAATATAACAATAACACTAACTTTAAATGAAAACAAGAAGTTGAGAAGCTAGGAAATGCAACTACAAACACCAAAATCAAAAACCAAAGAACTGGAGAAAAGTGCAATTCACAAGCAGCCATTCCTTGGACTGTCATTGTGTAGAGTTGATACCAACATGGTGAAAAAGCTCCCCAGAAACACCCACAAACCATCTGACAGTCGTGTTGAAAAGCGAGCTCCATTCCATGGTTATGTAGTATGAGTGGTGTGGGGCTTCCTACAGGGACACACAGCGGACGTCTTAAGAGAAGGTCATTTGCTACCATGCCAAGTAGCTGGCAGGGCGTCCCCTACAAGGGGGCTTTTGTCAGGGCTGGATGGCAAAGAGCCAACCTGCTCGTAAGGCCGCAAGTGACACATTTCTAAAGCCTTTCAGGAATGCAGGAATGGCTTTCAACAAAGAAACCATAAAATCATAATAAGCAGTTGTGTTTCTTGGTGCGCTTGTGACGCACTGAGGAAACCGCATGTAAAACAACTCGTGGTGGGTCTCCCACTTCAGACGACCTGCTGACCAATTTCTAGACAAGAGGTTAATACAACAAATGCTGACTCTGAACTAGATAAGCAAGTTAGAAGATGGATGGAAACTAGTCTGGTCTTCACCATCACTGACACTAAAAAGCAAACATGATGTTCACTATCATAAAAGGAGACCACCTGGATAGCAAAGGAACACAAAGATCAGGAGGCATCCGACTAGGGTAGTGGGCTAGTGGACTGGACACAGGGCAAAATGGTGGTGTAGTGGGTAGCACTTCTACCTCACGGATCAAGTGCTCTGGGTTTAAACCTCACACCAAATCATTATCTGTATGGAGTCTGCATGTTGTCTCTGTGTCTGTTTGGGTTTCGTTCACATCCCCAAAGTTATGCAGGTTAGTTTAACTGAGTCTAAATTGGTCAGGGTATGTGCCCACTAATGGACTGTCACTAAGTCCAGGGTGGGTACTGCCTTGTGCCCCGTGCTTTTGGGATTGGCTCTGGCCATCTTAATGACCCATAGTTGGAACAGGCAGGCTTGAGACTATACAGTATATAAATATATACAAACACACACACTATACAATAGTAATCTATACTATTATAGAGTGTCTGTCTTTCTGTCTAGATTATACATTACCTCACTGTCCACCTAGATCTTATATAATGCCTTTCATATCTATCTTTTTTTATGTGATATACAATTGTAAAGTAGCAATCTATCTATCTATCATAAAATGCCTTTCATATCTATGTATCTCTATGATATAGATTGTCTTTTCAATCTGCCTAAACGACTCATTATATAGTGCCTTTCAGATCTATCTATCCATATACTGTATATTGCCTTTTGATCCATCTACTTTATCTGTTATAAAGTGTCTTTTACATCTATTTTCTTTATATGGTACTTTTAACATTTCTATATAGTTCCTCTCCAATCTTTTGATCTATTTAAGTATGAAGTTTTTTTTTTTCTCTCTCTGGACATGACACAGCAATAATCACCTTATAAACTTAAGTATTAAAACATGTCCAACACATAAATGCACTTTTGTGACTTTTATCTCCTAAAGATTATTGTATTGTATGAAAAGAAGAAAAAGTACGTGTTTTAATAAAATTTCTCTTCTACAAAAAAAATATCTTCAGTGTATAAGAGGCCTATGTGACTGCCTCTGCTAGAATCCATCACACTGCATGTCCATCAGTTGCTGGGCACTACAGTAAAGAATGGATTGACCATTGAACGAGATGAAGACAGAAAGGTGCCACCCAAGATCCATGATGTGATGAGCATAAATCTGTGTGTGATGTGAGAAATTAGAGATAGTAGGTCCCAGTAAACATGGACAGGCAGAGCAGCTTTTGTGGTCAGTCACCCGATCAGATGTCATGCCGTGGCTGCTCATCTGACGTCACTCCACTCCCTGAGGACGTAACAACACATGAAAATGGAAAGTGTGATTTAGTGGATGAGCATATCCCAAGAAAAGACATGGAAAGTGGCACTCACTGGGTCCCTCCCGGGCGCAGATATTCCGGTGGAACTCCTTTCCTCTTCCAGGTCGAATCTCCTTCTTTGTCCCCATTGGGGTGGGTGTTTGGCAGTTTTAAAATTAAATGGGAAGTATGCTTTGCATTTTTATGTACAGTACAGGCCAAAAGTTTGGCCACACCTCCTCATTCAATGTGTTTTCTTTATTTTCATGACTGAAGGCATCAAAACTATGAATGAACACATGTGGAGTTATGTACTTAACAAAAAAAGGTGAAATAACAGAAAACATGTTTTATATTCTAGTTTCTTCCAAATAGCCACCCTTTGCCCTGATTACTGCTTTGCACACTCTTGGCATTCTCTCGATGAGCTTCAACAGGTAGTCACCTGAAATGGTTTTCACT
This sequence comes from Polypterus bichir lapradei, assembly GCA_026402145.1. NCBI lineage: Eukaryota > Metazoa > Chordata > Cladistia > Polypteriformes > Polypteridae > Polypterus > Polypterus bichir. The sequence continues at coordinate 102,380,457 of JANRMT010062837.1, forward strand.
TCACAGGTGTGCCTTATCAGGGTTATTTAGTGGAATTTCTTGCTTTATCAATGGGGTTGGGACCAGCAGTTGTGTTGTGCAGAAGTCAGGTTAGTTGGACGATCATTTATTTTTCAACAGGACAATGACCCCAAACACACCTCCAGGCTGTGTAAGGGCTATTTGACCAAGAAGGAGAGTGATGGAGTGCTGTAAATGGTCATGAAAATAAAGAAAACACATTGCATGAAGAGGTGTGTCCAAACTTTTGGCCTGTACTGTATATAGATTTAAAGGCCATTAGATTTGTTGTAATGATACATGAAATTAACCATTAGAGCTCTCCTTTGTTAAATGCCCAGCCTCAATGTCTCTCCATCTTTATTTGTGTGCACTACACAATGGACTGGCATCCCATAAAGCTGGCACTGACTTTGCACTCATACTCAGTACTGCCAACCCTCAGTTGGTGGTTTCTGTAATGGATGGATGAATGATGATAAATAACGCAGTTCAAAAAGAAGTGTGTGTGTGTGTGTGTGTGTGTGTGTGGGTGGGTCAACATTCCATTGTACTGGAAAAAAAGTGCACTTTGCGACTCACCAGGGTCTAATAAGAATGCTGACATGGGAGATATGAAAGGCAGTAGGATATTTATTTAGATTTTTTTTTCTAAAAAAGCAGCATAAAAAAACCTGAGACCCCCATGTGGGATTCTGCGGGATCGGAAACTGAATGAATATAAAGAAGTCACTTCCATTTTTTCTCAGGCTCTTTGGCCCCCAAGTGAATTACTGCAAAGAAGAATGTAAGCAAATGTATGTGAACGTTTATTTTATGAAGTAAATTTCAAGGGTTTGTTAAGTGAAGCCCCCCAGAATACACATGGTTGCTAAACATAGACTACAATAATTAAAACTAATATTGACTTACCCGAAGTTAATGATAATTTAAATAGAGTGTGATAAAAACAAAATCCTGGCACACAGGACTCGTCATCCAGGATGGGAGAGTAGCATGGCCAAGCAAATGTGAGTTATGCTCATGATCACCACTACAGGGCCTCACGCCAGGCCCCCTGTAAAGCAGACGGGGTGTCCCTTCCCTCACCTCCTTCTTCAGCACTCGCTGAAACGCCATCGTAGACTCTCTGTCTCTTCTTCTCATTCAGGAGAAGTTTTTTAGCACTTTAGTAATCCATGTCTTGTTGTTTGAAAAGCTGCACAGTTATTGAAGGTACAATAAGGTCAACGCAGCAGCACAGACGTTCACACAGACTGTGATGCAGCGACTGAGCCCCTCAATGTTGTCTCCATGTGATTCGCACTTTATCCAGTTTGTTTTTATGAAGCAGTCATTCAGAGTGAGTTTGGTTTTCTTGATCTCTTGTCAGACGTGGTGTGCTTTATTCAAAGACATCTCAAAAGGCATGCAGGTCCACAGGGGACACCTGCTTTTCATTTTGTCAGTTTCAGGAGGCAGAAGTGCTGTAAGGGACCAACAAATTTGTCCATATCTCTATGGACTCATATGTCTGAGATAGATAGAGTCATATGAAAAAGTTTGGGAACTCCTCTTAATTCTTTGGATTTTTGCTTATCATTGGCTGAGCTTTCAAAGTAGCAACTTCCTTTTAAAATATGACATGCCTTATGGACACAGTAGGATTTCAGCAGTGACATTAAGTTTATTGGATTAACAGAAAATATGCAATATGCATCATAACAAAATTAGACAGGTGCATAAATTTGGGCACCCCAACAGAGATATGACATCAATACTTAGTGGAGCCTCATTTTGCAAATATAACAGCCTCTAGACACCTCCTATAGTCTGTGATGAGTGTCTGGATTCTGGATGGAGGTATTTCTGACCCCATTCTTCATTACAAAATCTCTGCAGTTCAGTTCAATTTGATGGACAGCCTGCTTCAAATCATCCCATAGATTTTCAATTATATTCAAGTCAGGGGACTGTGACGGCCATTCCATAACATTGTACTTCTCTTTCTGCATGAATGCCTTTGTAGATTTCGAACTGTGTTTTGGGTCATTGTCTTGTTGGAATATCCAACCCCTGAGTAACTTCAACTTTGTGACTGATGCTTGAGTATTATCCTGAAGAATTGGTTGATATTGGGTTGAATTCATGCGACCCTCGACTTTAACAAGGGCCCCAGTCCCTGAACTAGCCACACAGTCCCACAGCATGATGGGACCTCCACCAAATATGACAGTAGGTAGCAGGTGTTTTTCTTGGAATGCGGTGTTCTTCTTCCGCCATGCAAAGCACTTTTTGTTCTGACCAAATAACTCAATTTTTGTCTCATCAGTCCCAAGCACTTTGTTCCAAAATGAATCTGGCTTGTCTAAATGAGCAATTGCATACATTAAGTGACTCTTTTTGTGGCGTGAGTGCAGAAAGGGCTTCTTTCTCATCACCCTGCCATACAGATGTTCTTTGTGCAAATTGCGCTGAATTGTAGAACAATGTACAGATACACCATCTGCAGCGAGATGTTCTTGCAGGTCTTTGGAGGTGATCTGTGGATTGTCTGTAACCATTCTCACAATCCTGCTGTTTTTCTTGGCCTGCCAGACCTGCTGGGTTGGTTTAACAGCAACTGTGCCTGTGGCCTTCCATTTCCTGATTCCATTCCTTACAGTTGAAACTGACAGTTTAAACCTCCGAGATGGCTTTTTGTAGCCTTCCCCTAAGCCATGAGACTGAACAATCTTTGTTTTCAGATCTTTGGAGAGTTGCTTTGAGGATCCCATGCTGTCTGTCACTCTTCAGAGGAGAGTCAAAGGGAAGGAAGCACAACTTGCAATTGACCACCTTAAATACCTTTTACCACTTGTGATTGGACACACCTGTCTATGAAGTTCAAGGCTTAACGAGCTCATCCAACCAAGTAATCAGCATTGAGCAGTGACAGGCATTCAAATCAGCAAAATTACAAGGGGACCCACATTTTTGCACAGCCAGTTTTTCACATTTGGTTTAATTTCATACAACTAAATATTGCTTTGCTAAAAATCTTTGTTCAGAAAACACCACAGGACTCAGATGTTCCTAAGAAATTAAAGACATACCACTGTTATCTTTTTTGTTGAAAGTAGAATCAATTATTATGCAGGCTGAGAGGGGTTCCCAAACTTTGTAATTTGACTGTAGATGGATAGACAGATAGACACACAAACACCAGAATGACTAAAAATGAATAACAATGAAAAATAAAGATGACCTCTGACTTGGCAGTCCCAGTCCAAGTGAGGCGCTATGCAGTTGTTTTGCCAATTAGTATAAAGGAGCCCCCATCACATGTCTTAAGACACTTCTGCTGAAGGATTTGTTGGCTGAAAGTTTTCAGTGTTGGTGTATCAGAAAGGGGATGTGCAGCATTGTTCATAATGGCACTCAGTTTTGACTCCATTCTCTCCTCCACTACAACCTTCAGAGGGTCCACAGTGTGTCCCATAACTGAGCCTGTCTTTTTAATTAGCTTGATAATTTGGTGGCCTTCTCTTGAAGTGATGTTACCAGCCTAGCACACCACACTGGCCATCACAGAATTGTAGAAGATTTGAAGAATTTCATTACTTGCCTTAATGGAGTGAAGTCTCCTAAGGAAGAATAGCCTGCTCTGCCCTTCCTTCTATACTGTAGTTCCTGTGTTATGAGACCAGTCCAAACTATCATTGATGTGAAACACCGAAGTACTCGTAGAAGTGGACCACTTCTATATCCACTCCCTGAATACTGACTGAGCGTAGAGGTGCTGTGAAAGTCAATCACCAGTTCCTTGGTTTTGCTGATGTTAAGTTGCAGACAAAGTTCTCCCCTGATTCCTCTCTTTTTCTCATCTCCCTTATATGCGACACATCCATGCTGGTCGCAAGTGCTGTGTGGTAAACGCAATGTCAGCCGCAGTGTTAACAGCACACTACACTTGCACAAGACAATACAAAACGTGAATCGTACAACACAATGAGACACAATCCTGTATCACCTACTAAACTGCCACAACACAAGACAATACATCAGTGGTGCAACACAACACAGTACAAAAAATGAATCCCCATCCAATCGGCTGCCACTCAAACATGAAGCCCCACCCAGCTTGCTGCCACTCAAGTATCTGGCCCCGCCTACCACACTGCCATTGAACAGTTTAGTCCCATCAATACATTTCTACAATTCAAGTCAAATCGTCAACTGCACAACACAACACAACTATTATATTATATTATATTGTATTGAGGATGACTTGTGTTCTGTACCCTTTTTTTAACGTCCACTGCACACCCAACCTACCTGGAAATGGGTCACTCTTCGAACTGTCTTTCCCAAGGTTTCTTCCAATATTTTTCCCTATACAGGTTTATTTGTTGGGAGTTTTTCCTCATCTTCTTAGAGAGTCAAGGCTGGGGGGCTGTCAAAAGGCAGGACCTGTTAAAGCCCGTTGCGGCACTCCTTGTGGGCTATATAAAATTAAATTGTATTGTATTGTACTGCATCTCCCAAATCACTGGCATGCAGCCGTGCGGACCCCCACAATATCCTGTTATGCATAAAACCCACTTAACGAATGGCCGCTGGATTTTGTACTCTGCATTTTTTCCATGTTGGGTTCTTTTCTTTCTAGCAGAGAGGATGGTTTCAACCATAGATGGGGTGAAGCTCTTCCTGCTCTGCATACAGCTGTCCCCAGGTATCTGATTGAACATCGATGACCTTAACAGCTCATGTGCCTCATGGGTCTTAATTTTGTCTTGGGCATGGAAATCACCATACAGGCAACCTTGACTTTATAGTGCCTGTCATCCCAAGAGTTTACATAAATGATTCTCCATTAGATAGATAGATAGATAGATAGATAGATAGATAGATAGATAGATACTTTATTAATCCCAAGGGGAAATTCACATACTCCAGCAGCAGCATACTGATAAAAAACAATATTAAATTAAATTAAAGAGTGATAACAATGAAGGTATAACAGACAGACAATAATTTTGTATAATATTGACATTTACCCCCCCGGGTGGAACTGAAGAGTCGCATGGTGTGGGGGAGGAATGATCTCCTCAGTCTGTCAGTGGAGCAGAACAGTGAAAGCAGTCTGTCGCTGAAGCTGCTCTTCTGTCTGGAGATGATCCTTTTCAGTGGATGCAGTGGATTCTCCATGATTGACATTATTGATTAGGAGCAGGAGCAGGTGAAGAAGCCCACTTGGGTCAGACATGAACTGGCAACCATGAGGCAATGCCAATCAGACCATAGAACAGAGCGCTCTGTTTAATGGTTAAGACCAAAACGTTTATTGGTCTGGCATTCAATTTTTAATATAGTGCCTTTCATACTGAGCTCTCCTTTATAAAAGCAGTCAAAGTAAACACGTGGTTATGTAAGAGAAGCAATGCACTGTCTTTATATTCTTTGTTCTTTTGATTTTTTTTTACAGGAAAAACGGAAAAGGCAAGCAGAGATAGAGGAGAAGAGGAGACAGCTGGAAGATCTCATTTTGCAGCTACAGCATCTAAAGGTGAGGACTCGGTGCAGCTGTGACAGGCGAGGGACTCACATTACACACATGACCCGACCGACTCACCGACGGGATTCCAAAAAGCACTCAAAGTATTGGATTCCGTATTTCAAACTGCGTAACTAACTTGAGAATAAGTCAGGAGACCTTTGACTTAATGTTTTCTTGACCTCAAGAAGCTCTACAGAGTTCACTTGTTCAGGGCCAAGACCCCTCACCACCACCACCACCCACAGCTTTGGCAATGTCATGCCAACACTTCTAAATTTGACTGCCATTACATACAAGACAAGGAGATGAATACCATATTGCTTTTGCCTTGTTCACATTTGTAAAAACATTTGTTTTATTTTTAGGTTCATGTTTTGTGTATTTGTATGCAGTGTCCAAAGTTACTGTAAATCTAATGATATCAAACTTGCTTATCCTGTTCAGAACATAAAAAAATGGCAAATGAGAGAAGACCATTCAGTCCATAAGAGTTGCTTGTTTAGCTTATGCTCATTCTTCTTAAAGATTCTTAAGGTTTGTGCTTCACCTCCATGGCTTGTTAGTTTTCTCCATTTTCTTTGCATCAAGAAGTGTTTCCTGGCTTCAGTCCTAAATGTGCTTCCTCTTAATTTCTACTGATGTCCTTAAAGTATAGGATTCACTGTTAAGCTGAAAGAATTCTGCTGGATCAAGTTCATCATTACAACAATCGGGATGAGAACAGGCCGCTCAGTCTAACAAAACTCGTTAGTCCAATCCACTTAATTCTTCCAAAATAACATCAAGTCAAGTTTTGAAAGCCCCTGAAGATCTCCTGGCCACCACACTACCTGGTCACTTATTCCATGTGTCTGTGGTTCTCTGTGTGAAGAAAAACTTCCTAAAGTTTGTGTGAAATTTACCCTTAACAAGTTTCCAAATGTGTCCACATGTTCTTGATGAACTCATTTTAAAGTCACCTTCTCGATCCACTGGACTAATTCCTGTCATCATTTTAAACACTTCAATCAGGTCTCCTCTTAATCTCCATGTTCTTAAACACAAAAGTGTTTAAGGCTCAGCTCTTGTAACCCTTCCTGCTAACTCATCCTCTGTAGTCCTGGACTCAGCCTTGTCGCTCTTCTCTGGACTTTCTATAGTGCTGTTATGTCCCTTTTGTAGCTTGGAGACCAAAACTGCACCCAGGACTCCAGATGATGCCTCACCAGTGTGTTACAAAGCTTCAGCAGAACCTCCTGTGACTTGTACTGCACACAAGAAGGCACTATATAACCTAACATTTTGTTAGCCTTTTTAATGGCTTCTGAACACTGTCTGGCTGTTGATAGTATTGAGTCCACTACGACTCCTCAATCTTCTCATAAGGGGTTCAAACTTCACATTTTTTATTTCTACATGTAATACTTTACATTTACTTACAATAAACTTCTGCTGCAAGTCTGCCCAGGCCTGTATGTTGAAAAAGTCCCTCTGTAATGATGCAATGGATCCTTGATGATCTGCCAATCCACCAAGGTTGGCATCATCTGCAAACTTAACCAGCTTGCTATTTATATTCCTATTAAAATCATTCATAGATATTAACAATAGTAGCGGCCCTCTAACTGACCCCTGCTGGACACCACTCTTAACATCGGCCAATTCTGATAAAGTTCCTCACACTTCCTCTTCTTCCTGTGTCTGAGCCAATTCTGCACTCCTCTACACACCACAACCTGAACTCCCACTTCTTTTAGTTGGATGCCCACCCTCTCATGTAGTACCTCATCAAATGCTTTCTGAAAATCAAAATAAATCATATCATGAGCTCCACTTTGGTCGTATCCTTTTGTTGCTTCCTCATAGAATTCCATAATGTTAGTACAACAAGACCTCCCTCGTCTAACCCAATGCTGACTCATCAGTAAAACTCCCATTCCTGTCATGTGTTGCTCAGTCTTCTCCTTAATAATTATTTCCATTAATTTTCCTGTGATGCATGTTAAGCTTACTGGCCTATAGTTTCTTTGATCTGCCCGGTCACCCTTTTTATATAACAGGATAATATTTGCCATTTTCCAGTCCTTTGGAATTTCCCCAGTGCACAGTGACTTCCTAAAAATATGCATCACATGTTTTTTTCTGTACTCACTAACCTCCTTAACAACCCAAGGATAAATATTATCTGGTCCTGGTGATTGAATTCTGAAGACCTGGATGAGATCCCCATGCATTCTCCCCTGCTCGACACTAAACAATTTTAATTCTCTGAGCCTTTGAGAGCAGGACATGTTCTTAATTCTTGGGAATTTTGGTGCATAGGCAAACTTCGGAGGTATAGAGCACCAGTCCATCACAAGCCCATTCAGGCACATCCTGAAATCACCAGATTAAGTAAACTGCATGTCTTTGATTGAGGAAAACCCAGCCTGACACGGAGATAACATACAAATTCCACACAGACAATTATTGGAAATGAGACTCCAGTGCAGGTACATAGGACCTCATCAATGAGAGGACTGCTAGAAGGTCCAGTAACCATCTGTGGGTGCAAAAGTCTGTAATATGGTGGTGTGATGATGCAGGTTCTGGCTCCACACTCCCATTGCTATTCGGGAGCCCTTCAACCCAACACCGTCGGTAATGTTACCGATAAGCTAGTCAGTGAAGGCAATAACTGAGCAAGGGGAAGGTAAAAAGTGCTTTTATTAAAAGAAACAATCAAAACAAAAACAGTGTTCCATGTAAAGTGCAGTGCTCCAAATTCTTCATTAAAATAAATAATCCATAAAAGAAAAATGTGGAGGTTAAAAATACACACAAAAACAATCCTTAAAACCAGAAGTTAAAATGTTTCCTTAGGAAGCAGTCTTTTAAAATCAACAACAAGCCTGGTGCTTCTGCTCTGTTAGCGTCTCACCTGCTTCACCCATCAGGGCCCCGCAACAAGGGAGATGCACACTCTGCAGCTGACCTTCTTCCTACTCCTGCTACTGCTGTCAGTTGCCTCACCGATCCTTCGCTCCGGACAGCGACTTGAGAATCCCTTAACGGCCAAGGCTCTCACGTTAGGGATACCACGTCCCAAGTCCCGACTCCCGCTAACTTCCGCGGAGAGTCCTGCACCTTCCCGGTCACTCCCGCCCTTCAAAACAAACTTCTGCGGGGACGACCACAACTACATCTCCCAGGTGTTGGCCAAACACCCAGGCTGCCTTCAGCTGCCTGCGAGCACTCGCCCGCTTCCTCCTGCACTGATTTGCTCGCCTGCTTCCTCGTTCCCTGTAACCTCCGTTCTCTTCCTTTCTTTTTTTCTGATCTCCCCTTAACCGACTCGCGCTTCTTTTAAATAATGCGAGGGACCATCACAGCTGTAGCATATTAGCCACGGGAGCAATCACGGATGAGGGCAGTTCCTCACCTGTGCACTCGGTGAGAAACGCCCACACCACGGACCGTCCCGCGGCTCGCTACAACCGCTACGCCCACTCACGAAGCCGCCTCGAGTACGGTGATTATTTATTTAAAAGAAATGGCCTTTGCTCAACGAGCTGTGGACCCATAACACCACAGGTGGTTAATATGTCTTCATGATTTCTTTGAATTATTTTTGGAGGACTTTCAAGGTGGGGCAGTGATGTTTACTGCTCTGTCACTGGTCCATCATATGGCACTTACTTCATGCTCGGTTATTGAGTTGGAGTTCCACTTAGTGTTTCTTCTTCCTAGTTTTGCTGTTTTTTTTTTTTTTTGACCATCACATTCACCAACTTGAAGGAGGGACAATTTAGAGATGGCCATCAATCCAATCTTTGTTAGTGGGATGTGGGAGAAAAGCAGAAGTGGTGCAGTGGTAGTGCTGCAGTCTCACAGTAAGGAGATCAAGGGTCTGCTTCCTGGGTCCTCACAGCGTGAAGAGTGTTTTGAGTAGTGAGAAATGTGCTGTATAAAAGTAAAGAATTATTATTATTATTAAGTATCTGGAGTAAAAAAAAAAAACAAGCAGACGGGGGGAAAAATCTGAACTCTCCATAGACAGTGGGATTTGAACCCAAGTTCCTGAAGCTGTCAGACAAGAGCATTAACTGCTGCACCAACTTGTGCGTAATCACTGATAAATTTGCACATGAATGCAAACTTGTGTTTAAGCCTGTGAACAAAGTCAAACGTGAGTTCCTTGTGGTTGCCTGTTCTCTAATTCTTTCTTCTTTTCTTTCCTTCCAAAGTCCAAAGCGATGAGAGAGAGATGGCTTCTACAGGGAACGCCAGCCGTCACAACAGAGGAGGAGGAATTTAGGAGAAAACAGGTGGAAGAGGATGAGCTGAGGGTGAAGAAATTAGAGGACAGCATTCACGTGTAAGTGTGTCTCAGCTTTGCCCGTGTGGAGTGAAATGTTATGCGTGTACAGCTTACCAGTTTGGAGAGGTTCTGTGAAGGTTTGTCAGTCTAAACCTGCGCCAATGGATGTCAGGGTGAAGTAGGAGTTGTGATGAGAACATAGAAAGTTTACAATACGAGAGGAGAGCTTTCTGGGCTTTTTTAAAGTTATTTCTTCATAATCATGGTATATATGAAAATATAAATATGTGGTATGATTAAGGCTTTTCTTTTATATTTTAACCCTGAAACACTTTACTTATATTTTAAAGTGCAAGAGAAGGCTACAATTGTTTTTTTTAATTTATAAAAAAAAATGCCTCACTTTAGAAAACAATTTGTGGCAAATCCACTTAGTCATTGACCACCATTTTCTAAGTGAAAGTTTTGGTGATATTTTCATGCACCACTATTATGCCACTTTGGCACAGTGGTTTAGCATCTTGGATTCAGATCTTACGCGAGATATTGTCCACATGGAGTTTCCACTTTCTCCACATGTCTGGATAAGTACTTCAGGTATTCCAGTTTCCTGAGGCATTTCTAAACACAAGCATGTTGGGTGGGGCTATGTGAGTGAGTGGGCACTGCCACAGAATGGTCCCCTGTCCAGCATTGGTTCTTTCCATGCCTCTATTCCACAACCCTGAATTGGATTAAGCAGGTTTGAGAATGCTACACTATGTCACTATTACGCTGCTGTCAAGAGTTTACCATTGGCATACAGTGCTTTGCAATTACACCACAGTCCAGTTTAGAGACTTGCTCAGTATCCTGGGTAAACACAGAGAGTAGATATATGGTTAGATATATTGTTGGAAGTGAAAAAATGAAAAGAAGAAAAAAAAATGGAGGTTGTTGCTAGAGACACAGTGCAAAATAGAGTTTCCATGATTCGGTCTCAGAAAACTCCGCTCTGAATGAAGTTCTGGTCAAGACTGATGCTGTTGCCCAGAGGGGACTGGGCGGTCTCTTGGTCTGGAATCCCTACAGATTTTATTTTTTTTCTCCAGCCTCTGGAGTTTTTTTTTGTTTTTTTTGTCCACCCTGGCCATCGGACCTTACTTATTCTATGTTAATTAATGTTGACTTATGTTTATTTTTTATTGTGTCTTCTATTTTTCTATTCTTCATTTTGTAAAGCACTTTGAGCTACATTTTTTTGTATGAAAATGTGCTATATAAATAAATGTTGTTGTTGTTTTCCTTCTGGTGACAATGGCTTTTTAAGAGGAGGAAAGCAGAAGGCGAGGGGTTGAAGACAAGACCCTGGAAATTACATCAATTGTCATCTGGTGATACCTCCTCTGTGCTCCAAGGGAAAGCAAAACTTGCATTATTTGGCGTGTCATATTAATTGCCCTCCCAGTAACATTTTTGGACAGACTCAAAACTGTGTAACACCCCGCCAAGCTCACATGTCTGGCACCCATTATTAGTAAGCAAATTTTATTCTACAGCCTTGTGACTTCTTAGCTCCTTTTGGTTTTCATATCATAACCAGCACTGAAACTCAGTGCCATTGCAGAACAAAATTAATTAGCTGGGCAGAAATTCAACTATAAAAAGTTCAAGGAAAAGCTTTCCAGGCTTTTTTTAAAGTTAAATAACTTTGATGGGCTGCAAGCGGTCTGCCTGTTCTCTGTTCACCCCATGATATGATATATTGGTTTTTAATGACAACCTCTGGGTTTTACTCCAGTTTCATTATGAGGCAACTTGGCAAGACATCCTTTAAGGAAAAATTGTCCAGGGGCCTCAGTTTGTTCTGCTTGCCAAAGAAACATGGAGTAATTCCTATAAATAAACAGCGCATGGATAGACCTAACAAAGAGGAAAATCACAAGGTAAAAAGAATTTTCGAACGATGGATTTGGACCAATTTCAGGTTTGGGCCTAAAAAAGGGGAATTTAGCACAGAGAAATGTGACTGATGTCGTCTCTATTGTAATCAGTTACATCTACTCATAATGCAGCATTCTCAGACCTGCTTCATCCAATAAAATGGGGTTCAGAGAGCTCTCATGGTGCAAACAACAGTTCACTGTTGGGACCACTCAGACTCAAACACTTTAGAATAACCAGTTAACATAACTGAAAAAACAGTGTAATCTATATAGACACGAGGAGAACTGGTAGACTCCACAAATACAGTGTTTGTGAGGGAGTAGTGGTAACCTACACTATCTATGAAACAGTACATCAAATATACTGTATACAGTATAGCATGGGCCAGAATTAACATCAAAGGTGTATTAATATCCATGTTACAATATTACATGTACTAACTGTTTGACCTGTCTAAGATGAAATCTAAGTAATCGACATAGACCTCAGCGTTAATGTTTGCAGTGCACCATGAAATGTGTATGTCTCTGTTATCTGCCATTTGGTATAAGATTTGCAAAAGCTGTGTTAATGTTTGTTATGCGCAATCTGTTAGAATGACAAATGCATTGCATTTTATTACTAAAGCTGTTTGTGATGTGCCATTTTTTGGAATGACAGAGACATAGCAACCAGAGAGAAGCACAGACAATTATCCTTTAAATTAGGTGGATTCAGCCACATGCCTTTTCCCATCTATTTGCCAGTTACTGTATATAGTGCCATTCCTATCTATCAATTTTATAATTAGATTAGATACACTTTATTAATCCGATGGTGAAATTCAGAGGCATACAGAAGCAGAAACATAAAAACAAAGACACAGACTTGCAGGACAAATAATACAGCCAATCTATCAATCAATCAATAGGTAAGTATAAATAAATACACATATCCATCCATCCATCCATCCATTATCCAACCCGCTGAATCCGAACACAGGGTCACGGGGGTCTGCTGGAGCCAATCCCAGCCAACACAGGGTACAAGGCAGGAACCAATCCCGGGCAGGGTGCCAACCCACCGCAGGACACACACAAACACACCCACACACCAAGCACACACTAGGGCCAATTTAGAATCGCCAATCCACCTAACCTGCATGTCTGTGGACTGTGGGAGGAAACCGGAGTGCTCGGAGGAAACCCACGCAGACACGGGGAGAACATACAAACTCCACGCAGGGAGGACCCGGTAAGCGAACCCGGCTCTCCTAACTGCGAGGCAGCAGTGCTACCACTGCGCCACCATGCCACCCAATACACATATGAATACATAAATAATGTCTATTGTGCAGATATTTCAAAATGAATTTAACAAGTTTTCCCAGAGGAAGCACTGAATTGCCTAATAGTAGCAGGCAGAAAAGACCCCGAGAGGCACTTCTTAGCACACCGTGATGGAATGTGCCTGTGGTTAAAAGTGCTCCAAGAGAGCCTCCTGGAGGGGATTTTTCAAGATGGTAAACAATTTTACCCACCATCCTTTTTTCTACAACAGCTTCCACTGTGTCCAGGGTTTGCCTGATGGAGCAGGCTTTTATATTTATACGTATCATATATTGCTTTGCTTATTTATCTATCATAGAATGCCTTTCACGTCTATTTTACAGTGTCCAATCTACTATACATCTGTCTGTCTCTCCATCTGCTCTATTGTGCTTTTCACACTTGTTTGTCAGTTAAATAGTGCCTTTATTTGAAAGTGCCTTTTCTGTCGAGCTATCATTTATCAGTCTATGTTATATAGTGCCTTTCATATCTATCTGTCTATCAAAGGCACATTCACATTGAGGTTTCAGAAAATGAAAAGATGGAGTGCAGTTTATCCACCACGCTTTAGTCAAATTTGTAAATCACTTATTTTCTATGCAATGGTGTGCTGTGGCCAGTAACTTCACTTCAAGAGAGGCCCACTGAATAAACAAGCTAATTACAGTAAGAAGGTAGACTCAGTTACGGGATGCGCGCAGGGCCTTCTGGAGGTAGTAGTGGAGGACAGAATGAAGACTAAATTGATGGCCATTATGAACAACGCTGCACATCCTCTCTCTGACACACCAACAAATTGTAGAGAAACACTACTGGGGCTCAATCATACCTATGGCAACACACCTTTATAATGCCACACTGAGACTGCTGTACTATCATTAGTCAAGCCAGTTTTTAATTTTTTTAGTAATTCTGGTGTGTATATGATGGCAATTTTTGGTTATTATAATATTTAGAGCGTTGACCTAAAATGCAAAGTGGAATCTAAATGCGGTCTCCAGGATTAGGTCTATTCCTCATATTTGGTGTAAGAGCCTAACATTAGGTCTAGAAGGGCATGGAATGTGCCAAGATTGTGGAAAGAAAGCAGACAAGGCAGAATAAAAGCCAGGAATTGACAAACCTTGTGTATGCTGCTTATGCTGTATCACTGGAAGGCCATTGAATACATGGTTTCATCATTCATATGGATGATATAGGTGTTGGTGAACATTTTTCCCTTAAAAAATCAAATGATCATTCAAAAACTGTGTATTATGTTCACTCAGGTTGTCTTTTATATTCTGCTAAATCTGTTTGGGGAACAGAAACAATTAAGTGATATACGAAAACAAAAATAGAGAATATCATTAAGGGGGCAAATACTTTTTTGTGGCACTGTACATTAAATGCATTGTACATTCGGATGAGTATCAATTGGTTGTCAGCTCTCGTGCACACAGAGAACACCCCTTGATGGACAGAGAAACAGACAAAATTTTATTTGTCTGAAATTTGGTTGATGTTTGGATTATATCACAGCAAGTCGCATGCTAGTTTGAGTGAGTCACCGAGTGTGTCACATTAGCTGATCGGCCTCACAGGAGTTTGCTGCTGACTGCCACACTGAGATTTTGTAAACAAAGGCTACAACCAAAAATCGCTGGAATACTTGTGTAGTGTGTAATTGCCTTTACAAGAAAAAATTCTGCTGGATTCCTAATATATAGTGCCTTTAATATCTATCATATAGTACTGTTCACCACTATCTATCTGTCCATCTATCTGTGTAATCCTGCCAACTACGCTAAAATATCTATCTATCTATCTATTATATAATGCCTTTCATTTCTATCTATCAATCTATTACACTTGCATAGTGTGTAATTGCCTTAAGATGAAAAACTTCTGCTGGATCTACTTTATTAATACCTTTGAGGGTTTTGAAAACCTGGATTAGGCCCCCACACAGTCGCCTCTGCTCAAAACTAAGCATGTTTAATTGCATAGGAACAGAATATGTTTGACAAATGAGAGAAGGCCATTCAGTCCATCAAGCCTGTTTATTTAGCTAATAGCTAAGCTGTCCCCATATCTCATCCAGATCTTTCTAAAAGGTTGTCAAGGTTTCTGCTTCACCTCCATGCCTCAGTAGTTTGTTCCAGTGTCCCACAACTCTTTGGTAAAGAAGTGCTTCCTGGCCCACAGTTTTAAACGCATTTCCCCTCAATTTCCAATGGTGTCTTTGAATATGGGATTCACTCTTAAAGCTGAAAGAATGTTTCTAGATTTACTTTATCAGTGCCTCTGAGGATTTTAAAGACTTGGGTTAGGTCCCCACATAGTCTCTACTCGAAAACTAAACAGGTTTAGTCTGTCACAATAGGACATGACCTTAAATCCCATGATGCACCTGGTTGCTCTCCTTTGCATAGCTTCAAGTTCTGCTATGTTTTTCCTGTACTGTGGTGACGGGAACCACACACAGTACTCCAGATATGGTCTTACTAATGCATTATATAGTTTGAGCATTAACGTCCCTTGACTTATACTGAACAATTTTTATGATACATATACAAAAAAATGTGTCTTTTTAATTGCTTCTGTGCATTGCTGCAATCGTTTTAAGAAGTTACTTCCTGTAGCTCCAGTGTCTCCCATCTTGTATTTATAATTGATGTCTTTTAGCCATGTATGGTACTTTGCACTTTTCTACATTAAACTGTATTTTCCAAGTGTTTTCCTACTTCTGAAGCTTTTCCAGGTCTTTCTAAATTCATCTTGCTGCCTCCTCAGTGTCTGCCATCCATCCAGTTTTAGTGTCATCTGCTAATTTTATAAGTTTACAAATATGTTAAGGCAGCATGGTGGTGCAGTGGTAGCACTGCAGCCTCGCAGTAAGGAGACCAGGGTTCACATCCTGTATCCTCTATGTGTGGATTTTGCATATTCTCTCTGTGTCTTGGTGGGTTTCTGATTTCCTCCCGCAGTCCAAAAACATGCAAGTTAGGTGGACTGGCATAACTAAATAGGCCCTAGTGTGTGGTTGGGGTGTGTATGTGTTCGCCATGCGATAGACTGGCACCCTGTCCTGTATTTGTTGCTATCTCACGCCCTATATTACCTGGGAAAGGCTCCAGCTCCTTTCTTCAGGAATTAACTGAATGGGATAAAAATGTCGTCTTCTTCCCCTTAAGGCCTGCCAGACAACCTGTGCCGCATGATTTGTGTGTCTTTTTATTGCAGTGCTCAGTTCTAGTATAATTGTATTCTGGATGTATGAATCAAAAATGCAGTATACCTTTTATTTTCAGCCCACTTACTCCAATACAAAAACACAGGATGATGGCTTGATCAGAAGACCACTGCAGGGCTAACTGGGGGATGTAACATAACACAACACTCTCAGATCTAACTGAAAAGAGTTATAAAAGGTTAAGAATGAGATAGGGTCAAACTCTGAACTGGACACTGACCCTCTGCAGTTCTGATTGGGAGATTTGAGTGGCAAAAAGCAAGAGAGAGACAAACAGCCGACTTTGACACATCCTTTTGTAGATCACAATGACTTCCTCAGTCTCCTGCTGCTCTCCAGGTTTGTCATTAATCACTACTGGGTGCCCTTGCTGGGGATGCACTCTGCTTTTGTACATAAAAATCACGCTTCACATTGTCATTTATCAGTAGTGTAGGCACAGGGTTGATAGCTCTGTGTCAGGACTCTTGCTTGTGCAGAGAATCCAGCAGAGAATTTTTGAGGTCAGTCTGAGGACTTCAGATTCATTTAGTAATGTCAGACTGTGTGAGTGGGAAAGCCATCAGCCCAAGACTGTCTTGAAGTCAGTGTGGACCCCTGTTGATAATTGAGATTTGCATGTGGTAGGGGGTGCATTTCCCTTAAAAGACGTACCAGAGTCTCTTCCTCATGCAAAGAAATAGCTGGCAGGCTGTCTGTAGGTTGATACCACGTCCCTCCTTCCCTTACTCCATTTATGTATTGTACCTTTCAGATTTATCATATATTTTATGTAGTACCTTTCTTATCTATCATATTTTTATATAATGCCTTTCATACCTATCAATCCATATACATTATTTGTCTTTCAAAGAGTGCCTTTGTATTTATCATCATACTGTATAACATCATCTATACATTTCCCTAACTACAGTATAGCATATTTCATATCTGTCTATTTTAATTACAATCAATTATAGCTATGTACTATACAGTACCTACTGTTCAAATATTTTATTTTTTATCTATCTACACTGGATTTTAGAGTATTCAGACCCTTCACTTTCTGCACACTTAGTGTGGTAGATTCGATTTAAAATTGACAAATTTGTCATTTTTTCCCCATCAACCTTCCTTTATAAGCAATAATGACAAAGCGAAAACATGTTTTTCAGAAAAGTTTGCAAATCTATTAGAAATGAAAAACTGAAACATCTCATTCCTAGAAGCATTCAGGCCCTTAATTCAGTACTTTTTAAAAGCCCCTTTAGCAGCAATTCCAGTGTCAAGCCTTCATTGGTAATTCTCTACAAACTTTGGATTTGACCCCATTCTTCTTGGCAGGTCCTCTCAAACTCCATTAGATTGGATGGGAAATGTCTGTAAAGTGCTGTAAAGTGTAAAGTCTTCAGGTACCCTCCACACGTTCTATGGGGTTTAACTTTGGACTTTAGATAAACACTCTAAGACAGTCAGAGATTAGTCCTGAAGCGACTCCATCTTTGTCTTGACTGTATGCTTCAGGTCTTTGTCGTGCTTTAAGGTGAAACAACACACCAATCAGAGACTGTGTCACTCTGGAAAAGGCTTTCTATGTATTTGACTGCATTCATCCTTCTCTCACTTCTCACTGGTCTCCCTGTCCCTGCCACTCAGAAGCGCCCCATTTTCATAATGCTGCCACCACCATTCTTCACCGTAGGGTGGTGTTAGGCAGGTGAAGGACAGTGTCTTTTCTCCACCACACATACTGCCTGGGGTTCTTCCCAAAGAGTTCAGTTTTTGTCTCCTCAGAGTAAGGAATTAGGAATCATGCTCTCAGATTCCTTTAAATGCCATTTGGTAAACTTTAACCCAAGAGTGGCTTTGACAGCAAAGCCACTCTACGATAAACACCTGATTGCTGGAGTCATCCTGCCAACAGGTTCTCCCATCTCAACACAGAACTTCTGACGCTCAGCTGGAGTGACCATTGGATTCTTGGTCACGTCCCTAACAAAGGCCCTTCTTGCTCAGTTACTTAGTTTGACGGAATACCCAACTCTTGGAAGAGTCCTGGTGGTGCTGAATTTTTTCTGTCTCACAATAATCAAGGCCACTGTACTCCTGGGAACAATCAAAGCTTTAGAAATAGTTTTATATCCCTTGCTCTGATTTATGCCTCAACAAAATTTGCTTGCAGAGGTCTACAGACAGTTCCTTGGACTTCATGTCTTGGTTTTATTCTTAACATGCAGTGTGAAATGTGGACCTTCTTTACACATGTACACGTGTGCCTTTCTAAATAATGTCCAATCGATTCAATATTTGCCAATTGTGAACTCCGATCAAGTTCTAGGAACATCTCAAGGATAATTAAAACAAACAGGAGGCATCCGAGTGCAATTTGGAGTCTCATAGCAGGGGGTCTGAACAGGAATGAGAGATTTAGATTTTTTTTATTTTTAATAAATCTGCAAACTTTTCTGAAAGCATGATCTCACTTTGCCTTTATGGGTTATTGAGTGTATCAAGTAAAATTAAATCTACAATACGATAAGGTGTGCACAAAGTAAAGGAGTCTGAATACTTTATGAATCCACTGTAGAAAATACACATCATCAATAATATTCTACTTGATAGTACCTGAAATGCCAATTTGCAGCCAATCACTTTTGAAGAACTACTGGACAGGGTGAGCAGATTAATTCACATCTCTATATTTGAAGGAAGTTTTCACATTTTATTATAATACAACATTGAATCACAGTGAATTTAATTTGGCTTTTCTTACAAAGCGAAAGCAGACCTCTGTAAAGTGGTCTAAATTACAAATAAATAAACACAAAATATTTATGGCATACATTATCACCACTTTTAATATGACAACCCTACGGCATCACTGGTGCAGTCAGTTGTTATCCAAAATTTACTTTGCTATTGTTTTGGCACTGGTACTGATGAGTGAAATCTGGTATCGACATTGAAGTCAAAATTTTAGTATCAATCAAACACTATTTTGTATAGATTTTCGTAAAGCATTTGACTCAGTTGATTGAGTTGCTCCGTGGGACATCCTGAGACTTTGTGGGATCCCCTCAAGGTTGCTGGATATCATGGCCAGCCTGTACACTGTTACTGTGAGTGCTGTGCAGAGTGGAGGCAGGACCTCTGTGTTTTTCCCAGTTGATTCTGGGGTTCGTCAGCAGTGTGTTCTGCTCCTGCTCTGTTCAATGATTGTATGGACTGAGTGGTGGATAAGGTCGTGGGGTCCAGCGGCTGTGGGGCATCTGTTGGTAAAGAGAGACTCACTGATCTTGACTTTACTGATGATGCTGTGATCTTCAGAGTCAATGGAGGCTCTGATTGGGGTTCTCAAGAGACTGACTGAGGATTCTGAGTGTCTGGGCTTGTGAGGGTCTTGATAAAAACCAAAGAGCCAGGTCTTTAATGACCTCTTGGCCACAGCCATCAGCAGTGTGTCTGTCTGTGGAGAGAGTGTCGACCTTGTCGAGAGATTCACTCACCTCGGCAGTGACATTCAGGTCTCTGGTGACTCTTCCTATGAAGTCATGAGGTAGCTGGAAAGGGGTGTGTGGCACTCCCAATATGATGATAATACTCTTTATAGGCACTGCATGTTCAGCACCTTTCTACCTACCTGTCACCTTCCATATCTATGTACATATACTACACTTTGTATTGCATTGACAGTACCTACCTATGACACCATATTTCAGGCAGCCAGGATATCCCAGTTAGCTCAGTACTGCTATCAAAAGGTACAGATACCTGTTAACATGAGAGACTTCTGGCTGCTCTCATAACATGCAGGGTCACACTAGGAATTCTATTTCAGTCTTTAGCACACAATGTCAGATTATGAAATTTCCACAATTTAGTTCTGGTATAGCTCAAAATCACACAAGGAATGCCACAGTGGGTTTTGACAGGCCTTTTCTTTGACAGCCCCCCCCTAGCCTTAACTCCCGAAGAAGAAAAGAATCCCCCCCCCCCCAAAATAAACCT
>JANRMT010062837.1:102400811-102438276 GCA_026402145.1 Polypterus bichir lapradei
CACCTCAGTAATACAATCCAACAGCGCAAACAGCTTTGTTCTTGTATGGCACTCCTAACCAAGTGCAGACTCAAAGCACCTTGACACCTCTCAAGACAAAATGCAAGAACTGATTCTGCCACTCACAAAATACAGAAGCGTCACATATAAGGATGCAGATTTGTTCACATACATCAAAACAAAAGTAGAAACTAATTAGCATAAATGAAAAACAACAACATCTGTCAATCAGCTAATTGTAGAACCACGACCAGATTGTAAAAATGGAGTCAGAGACACGCCAGACACAAAGTCCTGGAGACCTCAGCCAACAAACCGCCTCCCTCTGATTGGCCTTTTTACAGCTGAGTCAGTGCTGGGCCGGCCAATCAGATGAAAGGACCCTTCTGTCCGATGATTGCAGTGCTATGAAGGTGTGTCTTTCCACTTCCACATGCCAGACCAGGTAACCGGGAGCTGTGTTCCAGTGGCCTGAGGCAAGTTACATCTCTATCTTGTGGCTTCCTGTGTCCTAGACCTTAACTCTGTTCCTCTTTGTTTTCACGCCCCCTGTCTGGATGACTCACTATATGACAACATACAGTGGGCATGTGTGTTATTGGTGCGGGGTCGGTGGTCAGAATTCTGCCTACAAGCTGGTAGTTTCCAGTTTGTTCCCATCCCATTCACACAACTGCTACAGTCAAATGTCAGACATCATTTCTTTTGAATACCAAAGCTGTGTTGCTTTTGGCAGAGACTTCTCATAAAATGTACAGTAGTTTATGTTTTAAACTAATGGCATCAGGCCATTTTTATGAGGCCTGCTTTTCTTGTTAATATCAAGTCAAGCAGCCCTTTGGGGATTGGCACCACACCTCCAGTCACTTTCAATTTGATATTGAACGATGAAACAAAATGAAGCTAAATAATATAGCAAAAGCTCAAGTTTTATGCTACGCATACCAGATTTACTTTTATACAGCAGAATGATGCTTACAGACACTTTACTGTAGCTCTTCCCAGCCGGGCTGTGGTTTAGCAGCAAGCTGCATTTTCAATACGTGCTGGCAAAGCACTCATCAAGGCAGCCAATTATTACATAAAACGATGCCAGCATATTACATCAGAGAGAACTGGCCTCTCTCCTTAAGGTTGTGGGCCACTCAATGGACAGATCCATTTCATCACCTGGCTTTATCTGTGATGATGCAATGCACAGCTGCCATTTGCAGTCACAAGTACACAAAGAAAGAAATGCATGGTGCCAAATAGGACACTTTTTTGACAGGAGCTGCCTCATGGCTTCTCATTTTTAACTTTATATACAGTACAGAAAATACTGGGAAGTCTGAGGAAAGGCTGGAGTACAAAGAAATACTTGCATGCCCAGTGGTTTCTCAAATAGCATGGCAACTATTTTTAATAGGTCCAACTGAAATAGACATTAAATGTGCCAGACTGTTGGAGGATCCACACTCTAATAGTTCTAATCACTTGGACGTGCAAAAGAGCTAATCAGGAGTGTGAGCCAGTGCTGGCTGTAGAGCACACCTACACTATGAAAATGTCTGTCTAAATGAATCCCATCAAACTTACGACTGAGCCTAATGAGGCAGTTGTGAGATACCAAACGAAGCAGCGGCTCAGGTCAGCAGGTACTGCCTTCAATGAGTTAGGCGATGCCACCTAGTGGAAGGTCTAAGGTTGTGTGCCTGAATCTTACTGCTGACTTTCTGCCTGACTTTGACACATTTACACCGATGTCAGGTGCATGTCAAGCACTTCAGAGACAATTTAAAAAATGTAATGTATAACGGCAGTATAAAAAAAGCAAATCACATTTGTGTTTTATAATAAAAAGCTTTATATAAAAGTCAAGTATGAAGTAAACCATTATATAAGCCATTATAAGAAAACCTCATATAAAGTCACAATAAAATAATTAAGAGGCCAGCCATATCAAGCAGCATATAAAATTCTTATATGAGCATTAAAAGGCACTCTTAAAAAGCAAAGATATGAAGCCAACGATTAAAGGCCTGATCAAAAAAAAAAAAATTCTAAAAGAGGTAAACAATAAAAGGCAATACATAAAATTAATATACTTGGTTAACCAATAAAGGAATTATTAAACAGTTTACATTAAGTTGATGATAAAGGAACTAATCTATTTGATTAACTATTAAGACATCATAAGAACTAATATATGTGCTTAAAAGCAAAGGCACTATACAAAATTCATGAGGTTAATCGTAAAAGACATTATAAGCAGTCTAAATTGACCTTTACCTATAATTAAACTGACCTATATCTACATAAGTCACTATAAAAAAACAAAGGTATAATTAAAGGCATTATTAAAAAGATCATTTACAAGGTCAACAATAAAAGGCACTATGAAAAACTAACCTATTAGTCAGTCAGTCATTGTCCAACCTGCTATATCCTAACACAGGGTCACGGGGGTCTGCTGGGCCAATCCCAGCCAGCACAGGGCGCAAGGCAGGATCAAATCCCTGGGCAGGGCGGCAGTCCACCGTAGGCACACACTAAGGACAATTTAGGATCGCCAATGCACCAAACCTGCATGTCTTTGGACTGTGGTAGGAAATCTACACAGACACAGGGAGAACGTGCAAACTCCACACAGGGAGGACCCGGGAAGCAAACCCAGGTCTCCTTACTGCGAGGCAGCAGCACTACCACTGCACCACCCCTAATCTATTAGGTTATCCAATAAAGTAAATATAAATAATTTACATGAGGCTAACCAAAAGGGCGCTATTTTATCTGATTAACTGTTAAGACATTATATAAACTCTTATATGCTTAAATAATTAATAACAGAACTGATGAGCTTAAGTATAAAAGGCATTATAATATGTTTTTACATAAGGTCAACCATAAAATAGCACCTACATTAGGCAGCCCATAAAAAGCGCTATACACAACAAATGTATGAAGTTAAAGATTAAAGGCATTATAAAAAATGTATAAAGTTAAACATAAAAGACACTATATAAAATGGATGTACTAAGTTAACCATAAAGGTATTACAAAAACATACTATGTAATACAAACTTTAAAAAGCATGGAATGATATTAATGGATCAGAATAACCATTCACGGCATTAAAAACCATTCAAATGTGAGGTTAACAATACCGTATATTGTGCTACATAAAGTTAATGAATAAGGTTAAGCATTAAAAGCATTACAAAAAATATACAGTATAAAGCCAACCACAAAAGAAGGGCTATCAGAAAGTCACTATATCAAATAAGGCTGATTATTTGTTTAAATTCTAAAATTAATCATCATCCATTCATTTTCCAAACTCACCTTCAGGGTCATTGGGAAGCTTATTGCACAAGGCAGGAGCAAACCCTGGACAGGACACTTGTCCATTACAGGGTGAACACACCTAAACTTGGGCCAGTTTAGCAACACCAATCCATGTCCATGTCCTTGGACTGTGAGAGGTACTATAACCAGAGCACCTGGAGGAAGCTCACACAAACACAGGGAGAACATGCAAACTCTGTGCAGGGATGACCAGGATGTAAACTCCAGCCTTCTTGTTGCAAGATAACAGTACAATCACTGTGCCCCCATTCTGTTTGATGCTATATAAATTGAACAAGGATTGTTTGTTGAGTAGCATAATAGTTAACCCTGCTTCCTTACATTTCGAGAACCCCACAATGGACAGTTATTTTGTGAAGTCTGCATGTTCTCCTCGTGTCTGTTTGGGTTTTTCTTTGGATTCTTCTCTTTCCTCCTGCGTATCACTGACTAAAGCCAATGTCACATTACACAACTTCTAGTCATAGGGTATGTCAGACTTACTGAATATGGTTGCCAATCTTTTCATAGATTAAATTGTTAAACTCCTTTTTAATCTCCACTGATTAAAACAGTAAATCTGTTGCTATTGTCAGACAGCCAGGGAATAAATACTCCAGTTGGCAATACGCTTTGGTGGTTCAAGGCCAAAAGGCCAGCCAGCCAAGCTGGGTATAATACCAAACATAGATCTGCTAAGGTTGTTCATTACAAATTATTATTATTATTTAAATTCCTAGAAGATTAAATGCAGTGGATTACATCAAAAGTTATAGTGCCCACATTCCTCCCGTCAACACAGGTGGCTGCAGAGAACTTTGATCAGATGGCAGTGGTGCAAGAAGCCACCAGAGGAAAACCACAAAAGAAACTATGAAAGGCCAAATTAAAAATGGGTTTTTTTTAGAAGTTTAAAGTTCAGTTTCAAAGTTTGTGTCTTTAACAATATCTCAGAGGACTTTAGGTTTTTTCTTCCCACGACCCCAGGAAAAATAAAACTTAACAGTATCCATCATCAGCACTTCATCATGTAAGTTTAATGTTACCAGGACTGACCCTTATGCATCTAGTCTATGTAATTGTGTAGTGGGACTGTGGTTTGAGTCCTTAGCCTTGAGCTGAATCTGTTTTAAGGCCATGTCACATTACACCACTTTCCCAGTGATTTTCTGTAATGGCCTTCATTTAGATACAGTAATCTTAGTGAGTGGAAGGGAGTCGGAAGTGCGCTTCCGTGAAGGCTAGTTGTCTTGTCTGACATACCCAGAGACCAACTCCAACTAGCCTACATCTCACCCCTCAAGAATGTTTGATTTTGTCTCTAGTCATAGTGGTGGTCTCCATGTGTATAAGAGCTGACAACCAAGAAATATTCATTTGGAAATGCAGGTACAATGCACAGAATTCAGTGACAAGGGATAATGATCTATGGGTGATTTGGACCTCACAAGCGGAAAAGAAGCTTATCTGTTTGATGTCTTGTGTTTTATGTACCACTGCAGAATGAAAAAATGTAACAAGTGCTGAGATTGTGACTGTACTCACCTGCACCTGCTCACCCTTTGTATAGCCCTATCAGGCAGCACGCTATTGGGTGTCACAAAAAGAGCTGAGCCAGACTGTCCTTGAAGGTTGGCATGCACTGTGACATGCCAAGCACTTTTCAGCCGTGTAAACTGACATGGTCCAGCAACGAGATCAGCAAATGGCAAATGTAGTCAGCAAATCTGACAAACCTAGTGAATAGAAGTCATGTAATGCAACATCGACTTAAGGTGGATATGCCTGCCTTGCATCATACACTGCAGGGATAGGTGTTTTGTGATGATTAAAAACATGGATGACTTGGGTTCAGATAGTGGAGGCTCTTAGGAAGAGTGAGACTGCTAACTGGTGTGTTTGCTACTCTCTCCTTTAATGTCCATCATTGGAAATTAAATTCATGGTAGCAATTTGATTTTTGACATTAGATTGGTTTGACTTTCAATTTTGACATTGGCTTGTTTCTGACTATGTTCACCTCCTGGTCCTTATTCAAAACAAATACTCGCTCTACGAGATACTAGAAATTTAAAACAATAAGCTAATCCGTAACTGAAGTCACACAGAGCATTTCTCTGTTTTAAGACAGACGAGTCCACAAATTTACCAATTCTTTTCAATGGGAGATTTCTATGTTTCAAAAATATGTACAGCATGCTTAATATGAGATATCTCAACAAAAAAAAATAAACTTCTCTTGACAAGATTTTGTGAAAATGAAGCGTGATAAGTTTCAACAAAATTGCCAAGGCATTTCATGCTTACAGACCAACACAGACAGACAAATACACAGACAAAATAAATGCATTAGGTGCTTCATGCGTTATATGCAATCAACACCTAAGATTTGATAATCTATCCTTCTATCATTCTGTTAGCTGGACTGGTCACTCTTATATGGTGTCTTTCATATCTATCTATTGTGGAACTGGACCCAGACAGACGGACAACGGTTTTGCACCCAACACACTCATTTTATTTACAATATTTACATAAAAGTTCAGTGCACAAACCTAGTGCCTCCAGCACCGATCCCCCAAAGTCCAGGCATCACCGTCTCTAGATGCCTTCCTTCTGGCCACCTCCACTCCTCTCTATGAGCTTCGTCCTCTTCCACCAAACTATTGCTACTGAATGAAGGGAGGCGGCCCCTTATATAACAGCCCGGATGGGCTCCAGCTGCTTCCTGGCAATCTTCTGCGGACACACCACCGTGTGGCGGAAGTGCCGGTTGCGCACCCGGAAGCCCTCCAGGTGTCCCCAGTCTTCTTCCCCCCAGCACTTCCTGGTGTGGCGGAAGTGCTGAGGTCCAGGGTTCTTCAGGCACGAGGCGCCGCCTGGCGGTGGCCACGGGCCCCTACAGGGTTGGTCTTCCAGGCCCTCTACCCGTGGCCCCCAACACAACCAGGGCGGTTGCCCCCTCGTGGTCTAGAGGAGGCACAAGCCCTCCTCCTCTCCTCCTGGGCGTCCCGGCTGGGCTCCACCCCCAGCCGCATGCCACACTATCTATCTATGTTCTATTATATAGCGTCCTTCATATCTATCTATTTATCCATTAGATAGATATTTCTGTCTTTCTGTCTATCTATCTATTATATTGTGCCTTTCATGCCTAGCTATCTATTATATTGTGCTTTTTATATCTGTCTATCTAACGTTATGCATTCTGAGAGAGGCAACATGGTCTTTCGGCATTCAAGTAAGAAATTCACAATACTCTGTACACTTGACAATACTGTGTCTAAACTGATTCAGTGAAAAAGAATTCAGCTGGAATGCTGCCCCATTTGGCCAGGGTTCCTTGTGCTTTCTGCTGTCAGAACAGACTTTCCTAACTATGGAAAGGACGAGTCAGAAAATGCACAAATATGCATACTCAAGGAAGGTGTTTGCATTGAGTTTTGAAAAATCTTTTTGCTAAAGTTCTTACAGTGCATGCCACAAGAAAAATGAAGGCATATTTGTCATTCCAATATGCCATATGACACGATTTGGAATGGACTGGAGAGATTGAGGTTCTGTTTCTTTGCTTTTTAGAATGAAAACCACAGGGTCCAAACAATAACCTTAAATTCCAGTTAGTAGAACCCCTGCTAATAATAATAAAGACATTTATAAAACAGAAGTAATGATAACTCTTGATGAGCACACCCTTTAGGATCAGGAGGATTATTAGTGGAGCTAAATGTAGAATCAATGATAAGACTTACATTTTCTTTTCTTATTTTATGTAAGAACTTTCAGCACAAGACTCTTCTACGGTGACACCTTCTTAAATGCAACATTAAAGTAATGCTTGACATCAAGCAACCAAAAAAAGCGCAACACCTTCACCATAAAGTAAACATAAAAGAATGTGCCCACATGGCCACTTTGTTTTGGTGTCCTTGACCTGAAGTAGAAATCTCAGCTTCTGGCACCACTTCAGACATCAAAGTTACTGCACGCTGCCATGTAAAGCAGTAATGAGAGGCATGCCATCACACTCATGTGAGCAGCTGCTCTCGGGTAACGTGCTCTTCTTTATTTACTTAAAGCTTGTCTGTGGCATTACATTTTTTGAATTTGGCACTCAATGAATTCCTAGTGGACCCCAGGGGTAGAGGTGTTTTGGTCAGAAAACATCTCATGGGCCCTCTACATTTCTCAAAAACACACAGCTGACAATGCAACCAATAAGATTGTTGAAATTCCGCTTTACGGATCCAATTTCCTTTAAACACAAGAAAGATATTGAGCAACATAGCAGGAATGTTTTTCATGTTTCATGGGACTTTCAGCAAACTGGAAAAGTAAAAACAAAAATCTAACAGTAAGCAGTAAACCATTAAGTGGTAGTGAGTTGGAAGCCTCATTTTCTTTTATCATAAGAGCGCTCTCTGTTAGTGTTATATAAAGATAATTGACTGAATCTATTAATTGAATAAATGTCTCAGTTTGTGTTGGTGATTACTGGGATTGCATTGCAAACATCTTGCTTGTGGATTTGTTGAGCTAAGAGCTTATTAGCTTTCTCTCCATGTTCAACGTAATGATGTCTTAATTTAAAAAAGAGTTGTTCCGTTTCTTTAGTTGTCAAGAGGTTGAGTTCTGAATGCACAGCCTGTCTTTTCCTATTAAGAGCCTCACTTGGACACCTGGCATGTTCTTGATCTATTCTAGTAATTGTTATTAATTGAATAAATGAATGATTTAACTATTCTTGGTCAAACTGACTGACCTATTTTAGTGATTGATTGGTTAATTGATTGATTAATTCAGTGGATCTGTTTGTATAAATAGTTGAGTGGATAATTCATTCACTGAATTCAAAGTGTTGCTTGATTAATTAATCAGACTGTCTGAAATGATTAATTTGTACAATCATGTAGTGAATAAATAAATGAATGAATAAAGGATTCACAAATTTATTGTACTGACTGTCCAATTGAACTTTATGAGGGGAGAGGCAGGTCGTCAATTGAAAAGTTGATCTCGTTTGAGCAGGCTTCCCAGCCGTTCACAAGAGGATTTTTAGAGGTGGTTCCCCTGTGAACAAATAAAGATCTATCTATCTAGCTATCTTATAGTTCCTTTCATATCCATCCATCTATCTATCATATAGTGCCTTTCACATCTATCTCTCTATCTTAGCAAAAACACACACTTGGAACATTATGAGCATATGACTGAATATCTGATATATGGATTATGCAACACAAATAAACTGAAATGTTTTTTATGGATGATTTGAAATCAATTGCTATTTGTTCAGTGTTGGTCCCCATAGAAGCCTGTTACCTTTAGGCTATTGTTGGGGGTAAAGCGTTAAAATGTACATGTGTTACTTAAACATATAAAATATGCATTATAAGTAACTATGTAACATGTTAAGTTACTTTTTGTGACTAACAAATAATGTAACTAAGCTACATTTAAAAAACTGATTAGGGCTTTGTTATCTTTGTTCTTCATAAATTCATAACATTTAAATGTTTTCTTTGCCATGGGGTACACAAGAAAAACACTACACGGTAGGTAACAGATGATCTTTTTTGGGTGGAGTATTCATTTCAATTTCTCCCAGTCTGAATTCATCAGTTTGAGATTCTCCTCGGAACACTGGATGTGGCGCTGCTTCATTTTATGAATCACACAAAACCCACTGACCTTGCCCTTGTTTAATTTTTCATAAAGAATGGCTTGGACTAGGCCGTGACTGATCCCCATCACTCATTGCTTTCTCATCGTGATTTTCTTCTGTTGTGAATGTTGAAGACTGACCAGGCGTGAAGTGAACTTTGAAAAAATTTCTGCAGCTCATCTTTTGACTCTGACATATAAACTGGGCTGGCCATGGCACATGTTGAGTGAATGACAATAAATTCTCTGAAGTCATATTGTTCTCTAGCCCTTAGAAATTCAGTGAGAGCCAAATGCTTGATTTTTAAGTTTTTTAGAGTCCAAATTGACTTTTATTTGAAATTAAAAAACAAACTATAAAATACAACTGCTAGAAATGTATAATTCATTCATTTTTGTCCATTTACAAAATGAGAACTCTAGAATACCCTTTTCATGTTTTTTCTTGAAACTTGGTGGTCACTCCTGATCAATAACCTTTGTGTTGAACTTTATGAGGCACAGTAAAAAAAATTTAAAATCTAGACTCCCGTCTTCAAAGACTTTTTAGTTGCATTTTTAAAGCCACAAGAAGATCACTTGGTGTCACTGCATGTAATTTTCTACTGTAGCCATTCTTTAACTATAACACAAAATAACTTCTCAAATGTCTCTAAATTTCTCATAAATGTTGGTCTTAAAAGAATAAAAAATATTAAATCAGTTTTTCCAGCTAGAGTGTTCCAGATCCATGAATCGCTCAGTAATGGAGCTCTGGATGTTGACATGTATGTCATTCTTCTAACCAAAAAGTTCCCTTTTTGTGTGTGTTTTCCCTACTTTTTTTTGATAATGCCAATAATTAATTTACAATATTCTCTTTAAGATTTAGAGGAAGCCTCCGTGTGCTTTATTATTTTGTACTCCTCATCACATCTATGATGGAACCCTAAATAAATCTTCTTGCATTAAATTTTAGACAACTTCTTTAGAAAAATGTCTGTCCATCCGTCTGTCTATCCATTATTATTAAATAGTGTCTTTCTGTGGATGACCATCCATACAACCAAAAATAAACTTGCTTTAGTTTAACCATCCATCCATTATCCAACCCGCTATATCCTAAGTACAGGGTCACGGGGGTCTGCTGGAGCCAATCCCAGGCAACATAGGGCACAAGGCAGGAAACAAACCCCGGGCGGGGCGCCAGCCCACCACAGTGCTTTAGTTTATATTGCTTATTTCTATAAATGCCAGAAAAGCAAACACAAATAAACAAACATTAGTCTACAGTATATAGTGAACTCCTGTGAAAGACCACCCACACAAACAAATGCAACACACTTTTGTTTATACAGTGTCTTTTTATGGATGATCATGCCATGGATATACAAACAAATTTAGTTTATATACTGGGGTTTCTCTGATGGCAAATAAAGCAAACGCATACAAACACCCTTCGGCTTGTATAGTGCCTTTCTAAGGGTGACCACCCATACAAATAGATAAAGCACAATTTTACCTTATATAGTGACTTTTTATAGATGACCCCAACATGCACATACACTTTAGCTTACCTAGTGACTTCCTATAATGATAAACAAGGCAAAAACAAATACCCTTCAGTTTATATAGTGCCTTTCTAATGGCGACCACCCACATAAAGTAGATATAGCACACTTTACTTCATATAGTGACTTTCCATAGATAACTACAACATACTGTGATAAGAGGTCCGTGGCGCAGTGCAGTTTTTAAATAAATAATCACGTCCCGGGAAATGTGGGCACCAATCAGGTGTGGATATGCGCTAGCAACCTTCGCGCTGGGGTTGATTGGTTTGCTTGGCTGATCACACATATATGTGCAAAGGTGCGCAGATCAATCAGGTGTCTCATTCACCCTTCGGAGTTAGTGGCATATCACACCTAATCAGGCCGTATAATATAAAGAAGAGCCAACACAGGACGAGGGGGGAATGGAATCAGAACAGAGAAACAAATCAGAGGATCAAAAGAAAGGAAGGGAGGTTAAAGAAAATAGAAGGGCAGGAACGATTAGAGCTGGTGGCATACAAACAAGAAGCAGTTAGACGGGAAAGAGAGCCCCAGAGGAGTGAGTGTGTGGCCAGCGCTCAGTGGGGGACTGTGGGTCATTCCTGTTGAGTACCCTACAGAGCCGGAGCGACCATGTGCTTGGTGAAGGCTCCCACTGACATCCAGGGTCTGGTGGCAGGTGTACCCCATAGAATGTCAATGGACTGGCGGTGCAGACACGGGCCAGGATTAAGGGTTGTCCCTGCTTGACATGTCCTCGTGCTGTGAGACCTGAAGAGGATAAGCCGGACAGATGTTGGATTTTAGAGAGGAAGCACTGTAGCTTGGATTGTGTTTTAAGAACATGGTTTTACTGCCCAAGATTTTTTAACTTCACTTTAAAGAATTATTTATTTGCTTGTTTTTAACCTCTATGTTTATTTAATTTTAAGGGATTATTTATTTATTTATTGGAATAATTTGAGGCACTGCACTGTTTGCTAAATTGTTATAAAAGCTTTTGACACTTTTTTGCGCCTTGCTGAATGTGTGTGTCCTCAGTTGCTCATTTGACTAATGACAGTTTTGGGCTGAAGAGACGTCAGGATGAGACAAAGGAGTGTGGAGCCAACCAGGGCCATCACACATGAACATAGACTTTAATTTATTTAGTGACTTTCTTTAAGTTCAAACAATGCAAAAACAATCACCCTTCAGTTTATGTAGTGCCATTCTAAGTGTGAGCCACACAAACAGATACAACACAACACTTATTCCGATAGTGTCTTTTTTTATATTAAACAGTCAGCACACATAATTAGACCCAGTTCAGTTTAATATAGTGTTTATCTATAAATGACCACCCCATACATACACAGAAACAATTTTTACTTTATACAGTATATTGTTTTTTGTAATGACCAACAATACAAACACAAATAGAACTTAAACTACTTTGTATAGTGTCTTTCTGTCACCAAGCATGCATAAACAACACATAAGCAACCCCATTTTACTTCATATTGTGCCTTTCCAGAGTGAACACCATCCTAAGGCACTTATATGCTCACTTCAGTCTTGTCATTGCATCCCAGACCACTAAAGTTGTCCAAACAGGGTCACACAGTGAGTTACAAATGGGAGCTGAACCATGCAGCTACCTTGAGATTTCCAGTCCAAAGCCTTGGCCACTACACCCCACTTGTGATGAAGTCACTGCACAGTCTGTTTGAAGGCTTTTCAACCAATAAATCGTTCCTGATGAGCTCCACTGTACCAGGAAGGTGTTCTGTCACAGTTAGTCTTTTTAGTTTCCTGTTTGCTTTCCCCTCCATTTACAAATTTAATATAAGGATTTCTTAAAGAATAAAGAGAAGCCATTAAAGCCCTACACCATTCAAAGGGAGCTGATCCTCTGTGCACTTGTCACACTGATGGAGTGTGAAAGGGCCATCAAGCACACACTGCCATGTGCATTCACTGATAGGTCAGTGACCTGTTGAGTCCTGTGAACACAGGCCTATCAGTCAGTGTCCTCTAGGAATTCCTTTAATGTCCACCCAGGCCCTCGTCTCTCACCGTTGTGCTCATTACATTTCTTTTCCGTCTTTTAGCGTTGCTCCCCTGTTGAGATGCTGTTTAAAGACAGAACTGTCCATCTGTACAATCTGGTCACCCGCCCACTTACTACTTTCAAGCAGTGCACTGGGTGCTGCTCAACTGACCTTGTAAATTTAGTATGCACATGCCAAAGTAAACATGCTATTTTAACAAGTTGCCCACATCTGAAAGCAGATGGTTTAATTTTTGTGGTGAATAAAAGGCCATTTTTTTATGCATACTTTTGAGAATTGAACATGGCTTTATTTGCAATTGGTTTACAGGCAGATTCTATTTTTTATTGCAGTTATACATCAGGTGCAATGATATTACACCCAATTTATGTCATACAAGTTAAAAAATATTAAGACAAGAGCAAAATAAACAGATCAGGGATGCCCATCTCCGGATCCAGAGTGCTGCAGTGGCTGCATGTTTTCTTTCCTGCCACTTTCATTATCTTTGTCCAATTTTTGCTGTTAATTGACTTCTTTTCCATTTATTTTAATTGTCATTTTTTTACACTCAGTCCTCTGAATGGTTTCCTTTTTTTCCTTAAATGGCAGCCAAACAAAAATAAGATTGGAAGCAAACCAACTGATGAGTAGCTAGGTCTGGGGCTTCAAACTAATTTCTTTGATTAGATGGCGATTCTTCTTGTTAATTAAACCCATCATTTAATTCCATGGCTTGTTGCTGTACTCATTCTGGTTAAGCAAATATTTCCAAAACGGTGAATGTTTGGGTGATATTGGGTGACCAGCGTCGGTCCTGGAGGGCCAGAGTGGCTTCAGGTTTATGTTCCAACCCAGCTGCTAAATTAGAAAATAATCCTTACCAATAACAAAAAAAGCCTTTGCTGTTTAAAAAGAACATTAGAGCAAGATCTAGGCAAAGACAGGGCCTTCTGGAACAATGTGTCCTGAACAGATGAATTAAAGGTGGCGCTGTCCTGTCACAGTGTCAAAGAAAGAACGCACAGAGTGGCATCTGCTGAGCCGCAATGCATGATCTTTGATGTGAGATGGGATATTTACCGGAATGGCAACTTGATGCTTTTTGCACAACTTAGCCACTAATCAGTGCATGCTCCACAAACACAAACATTTCAGTTGTTCCATTTGTAAAATTAAAGAGATATTGAACAAAAGCAGCTAAGTACACCTGGGAGTTACCATTAAGCCCCCATTTCTGACACAAGCATCTAAAGTTCACAACTTAGCTGTTATTTTCACCCAAGGAGTTGCATTAAGCATCACATAAATAGAAGTCTTCAAATGACGCCTGTGTCTACAGGATTCTGGCCCTATTGGCCACAGCAACATAAAAACAACTTTCCTGGCAAGAGCTCATGTAAAGGGAGCGTCCCAGGGATAAATCTGTAACCGAGTGTTCTAAAAATAATCGCATGGTGGCTCATCCCAGTGGTTCTATCCAGAGGGCAGTGTTGTACTGCCAATCCCTAAATTTGTCACCCATGTCTGCATGAACCCCCAGCTCTTAAGTAGAAATCCAGGCTTCCTACAAAACATGGCACCCACCCTTCTTTTGGCTGCTGGTGTTTGTCATAACAGGCAGGCAGTCTAGCATATTGGCTTAGGTACTGGACTACAGTCTCACAGATGCTGTGAGGCTGTAATTATTAAAAAAACAGAAACAAGAGCTCTGTGTTTGTGAAGTGCCTTGAGACGCCATTCACTATAGAAATGTTCTATATAAAGGAACTGAGTGGGCACATTAACTGCCTGAGCTTATTTAAATATACAGAGTGTCAACTATGTGTACAGTATATATATATATACAGAGGTGGGCAAAAGTAGATTTACAGTTGTGGGTATGCGCAACACACAGTTTATTATTGTATTATTATTTATTTAGTATTTTTTGTATTTGTATTATTTGTCTTCTTCTTATTATTATTATTAAAGTGTGCTTGAGTATAGCAATCTTAGCCTGCACGTCTTTTTCTATAAGAACAACAGTAAACCTACTTTTGCCCACCCTTGTATATATTGTAGGAGGGCAAGTCATAAGGCAGAGGGAATCCCAAAATATTAGGGGTGCAAACCAGACAAACCCCATTTAATTTGAGAAAAAAAAAAAAAGTAAAAAGAAGTTAACATGTGCATGATGGCGCTGCAATAAATACTCCACTAATAGCCAGCCTCTTATTTCTCTACAGTGGCATTCCTAGGAAGGACTGGTCTGGAGTCGTCCCTGACAGTTAGTCTCTCGGGCCCAAATGAACCACCACCTGCTGGGGACGTCTCCCTTTTATATTGGCCAGACTGGAAGGGGCGTGGCTTCTCTGACTCCATTTCCCTTAATGGGCAGCTTCCTGGAGCTGTGAGGGAGAAAGGAGACAAGACTCTTAGTGACAGCACCCCTTCTCGTCACAGGGTGGTATCACATACTTTAGATGAGCCTGGAAGGAGACCCTCTAAATAAGTGGCCTGACCCATAACCGCAGACACATTTTCACCACAACAGTCCCATGTTCAAATAAACCATTTTGTTTAACATTAACATGTTTACACAGGCTCTGGCACAATAACCATCATGAATTTAACTTCTCTCTCTTCTTCCACCTCCGGTGCAGGCAAGAGTTACCCTTACATTTCTTTTATGTCTGACCCAGGAGCACTTTCAGTGCCATTTTATTGCACACAGAAAGCATTTCCGGGTCACGGGGAACGTCCACCTGAAAAGGGAGTCTCCTCCCAAAAGCATCCTCTAGCAGCCTTCATAGGACCACCCCTGGACCAACCTCCAGAACTACAACTCCCATGAGGCCATGCGGGGGTCCAAGTGGGAGGTACAGCAGAGGGATGTCGCAATTCAGTGGACTTGGGGAACACAATACCCTGGAAGGCAGTCTCCTCCTATACTCCTGCTATATTGGTCTCTTAACTGGTAAAGGGAATAGTGGCCATCCCGAATAGGATGCCCAGTCATCCGAGATATCCATCCATTATGGCCTTCTGGCCAAGTAAAAAAGCAATCCCAATCCTAGCCAAGTTGTTGGTCTAACTGTGCCTTCAATTACATTATACAGTAAAACTGACTAAGCAGATTCCTAGGACCACTATACTAGTACAGTGGAACCTCGGTTTGCGAGTAACTTGGTTTACGAGTGTTTTGCAAGACGAGCTAAAATTTTTAATAAATTTTGACTTGATAAACGAGCGAGGTCTTGCAATACGAGTAGTACGGATACACTTTGTCTGCTGAGCGTCATGTGATCACAACTGAGCTGATGGTTCTACTTGTGTGTGTGTGTGTGTGTCTCTCTCTTTCTTGCACACGCGCATGCGTGTGTGTGTGTGTGTCTGTTTATGTCTCTCTCTCTTTCTCTCTCACTCTCACTCTCTCGTGTGTGTGTGCGTCTCTCTCTCTCTCTCTCGTGGGCAATCATCTCATATTCTCCGTCTGAGTCGGCGTGCCTCACTCATATAGTCAACATCCGTACACATCCGTACGAGCGTATACTGTTTACTACAGCATTGTGACTGTGTGTGTGTGTGTGTGCGTGCGCGCGAGTGTGTGTGTGTGTACTGTAACGTGCGAGTCCCCGTCTTGCGCCCCAAAACACGAAGCTGAGTCTCAGTACTTTAACAACCAGCTTTATTCAGCTTGAAACAGCAACAGTGCGATTATTTATTGTAGCGGGATCTGCCATTCTCCTATACACAGACACAGCAGTCGGGCAGGTTCGTGGCCAAGCAGTACTGTGCCCTGTGCATTTATAATGTTCCTTGTATCACCCATCGACGGCAGGCGCTTATAGCATGTCAGCGATCTTTTCGGATTTGCTTTTACGACGAACTGCTATGGCGCTGGGAGACTGCGATTGCTTTGGGACGCTCTTCCGCATGTCGTCCTGTTGGGTGGAATCCCACAAGAGTTCATAATCTCACTCACACCAGCCCTGATTCTTTTCAAAGGTAAAGTGTAGGTTGATGTGTTTTATGTATTTTTACTTTATATTTTGTATTAATCATTTTTATATGAATAGTTTTGGGTTGTGGAACGAATCATCTGAGTTTCCATTATTTCTTATGGGGAAATTCACTTTGATATACAAGTGCTTTGGACTGCGAGCACGTTTCCGGAACGAATTATGCTCGCAAACCGAGGTTCCACTGTACTTTCTTGTCAAAATGTTGAAAACATCCCTTTGAGATTCTGCTCCATGTTGACATGACTGCATCATGAAATTTCTTCATATTTGTCAGCTGCACATTCATTTCCAGTTCTATCACATGCCAAAGATATTCCACTGGATTCAGATGAGGCACCTGGTGAGGCCACTGAAGAACACTAAACTCATTGTCAGTTCATGAAAGCAGTTTGAGACGACTTTTGCTTTGTGACCTGATGCATTATCATGCTGGAAGTACCCACCAGAAGATGGGTAAAGTGTGGCCATGAATGGATGCACATGGTCAGCAACAGTACTCAAATAGGTTGTGGCATTCAAGTGATGATTGGATGGTATTAATGGGCCAAAAGTGTGCCAAGAAAAACATTTCCACACCATTACATCACCACCAGCAGCAGCCTGGACTGTTGACACAAGGGAAGTTGGGTGCATGGATTCATGCTGTTGGCGCCAATTCTGAGCCTACCATCTGTGTGCCGCAGTAGAAACTGAAATTCATCAAACCAGGCTACATTGTTATAGTTCTCCACTGTCCTGTTTTAGTAAGCCTGTGCTCAGATCAGCCTCAGCAACGGAAACCCAATGTGGTCTTCTGATGCTGTAGCCCATCAACACAGTTGAGCAGGTTATCGGAGTTACTGTAGCCTTTCCGTCAGCTGTAATCAGTCTAGCCATTCTCCTTTGGCCTCTCTCATTAACAAGGCATTTCTGTCTGCAGAATTGCCGTTCACTGGATGTTATTTTTGTTTTCCACACCATTTGAGTTAATTCTGGAGACTGTTGTGTGTGAAAATTCCAGAATATAAGCAGTTATAGAAATATTTGAACCAGTCTGTTTGGCACCAACAATCGTGCCATGGTTAAAATCACTGAGATCACATTTTTTCCATTCTAGTGTTTGATGTCAATATTACCTGAAGCTCCTGACCCGTATCTACAGGTATTTTTTGCATTGCACTGTTGTCACATTAATGGTTGATTACATAATGGCAGAGATAAGTAAATGTACCAGAGTTCCTAATAATTTGCTAAGTGAATGTATGTGGGAGCTTATCCAGTTTGCCAGGTGATGGACTTAAGTATGATGACATTAAGATGTTTCTTATGTGTACCCCTTCATAAGCTCAGGGATGTTGAGGCTTGTGGCTTTCTAGATTCTTATTTTTGAGAGGCTCATCATGTGCATCACATGGTGTTGCCATAATCCTCTTTACTGTTTTGAATTATGATTCTGCATAGCTATTCAGACTGAGTTCCTATCCTTCACATCATGCCTGTTTTCTCTTCCAGCTATTAACACATTTTTGTTAATCTGACAGTACTGGGGACATGCCTGAGTGCTAATATCAGGTTATAGGAAATGAAAGTCAAACTGAATTCATAGGCACATGAATCCTATGAAAAGCATTTCTATCCTTTGTATCCTTTTCTTCCTCTCCCCCAATATCCCGAAGAGCGGCCTCTGATCTAGTCACCACAGACCACCGACATTTCAGACTTTGTCGGCTCCTGTGTGGCCTGATCTGAGACATAGTAAATATTATTGAAGAGGTGATCTTGCCATGGCTTTGCAGAATAATGGCTCCCCCTGGAATCGTCATACTTGCCCGGCAAATGCAATTAAATGTTATATATAGATGATGGACTTCGGGCAGAATGATTTACTGTCTTGTAAAGCCAAAATATGTCTGAAATGAAATACGTAAGGTGTGGCAGTGATACCTTCTCTTGCAGTGAATGTTTCTGGAAACCAGAGTTTAAATGATTAATTTATAGT
This sequence comes from Polypterus bichir lapradei, assembly GCA_026402145.1. NCBI lineage: Eukaryota > Metazoa > Chordata > Cladistia > Polypteriformes > Polypteridae > Polypterus > Polypterus bichir. The sequence goes on from JANRMT010062837.1 coordinate 102,419,356, forward strand.
TCCTTGGCCAAATCAGGTCATCAGATGCTTGTCAGGGGGGAGGGCTGGGAGCATGCCCTGATAGCACGTTGCTGGACCCACCACATGACAAACCACCAGGATGGAGACACGAGTGCTACGGGTGACACCTCAGCGCCACACTGGAATAGTGTGGGGATTTTTACGGTGGCGGGAGTGTCCTTTCACAAGAGTCAAGTTACAGATAGGTGTTCAATAGTAGGTAAACATAACAAAAACTGCTAGATACTGTGGAAACCAAACACTCAGACCCCTTCACTTTCTACATATTTTATTGTGTAGATTTAATTTTAAATAAATAATGTTGCTGTTCTTGCCCATCAGTCTACACCCATAATGACAAAGTGAAAACATGGTTTTGGAAATGTTTGCAAATTTATTAAAAATCTAAAACTGAAATTTGTCATTTATGTCAGTATTCATATCCATAATTCAGTACTTTGTAGAAGCCCCTTTTGGCAGAGATAGATAGATAGGAAAGGCACTATATGATAGATAGATAGATAGATAGATAGATAGATAGATAGATAGATAGAGAATCGATTTACATGTGCTCTCAGAGCCCTTAAAATGTCATCATATGACGTTCTTCAGGAGTAGTTTCCGTTTGATTGATGGAGTGCTGCCGAGATGGTCATCCTTCAGACAGGTTTTTCCATTTCAGCAGAGGGCTTCTGAAGCTGTTAGTGTGACCAAAGGGTTGCAGTCATCTCCCTGACCAAGCCCCTTCTTGCCCAGTTACTCATTTCGGTAGGACAGCTAACTCTAGTCCTCGTGGTTCCAGACTTCTTCCATTTCACAATTATTGAGGTCACTGTGCTACTGGGAACACTTAAGACTTTGGAAATGTTTTGATCCCTTATCTCTGAGCTATGCCTCACTACAACTTGATCGCAGAGGTCTACAGAGAGTTATTTGAACTTTATGGCTTGGTTTTTGTTCAAACATGCGGTGTGAATTGTGGGACCTTCTATCCACAGGTACATGTGTACCTTTGTAAACGACGTCCTGTCAATTCAATTAGCCACAGGTAGACTACAATCAAGTTCTAGAAACATCTCAAGAAGAATTACGGCAAACAGGAGACATCTGAGTACAATCTGGAGGGCCAGAGCAAAGGGTCTGAATACTTCTAGGAATGAGAGATTCCAGTTCTTGATATTTAATAAATTAGCACTCTTTTCTGAAAACATGTTTTCACTTTGCGATTATGAGTTATTAAGTGTAGATTGATGGGCAAAAATGGCACATTTATCCATTTAAAATTAAATCTACAACATAATAAAATGTGCAGAAAGTGAAGGGGTCAGTGAATGCTTGTCATGAAGCTAATGTACATAATAAATTGGAGTGTAAAACAGAAAGACATTTTAATGATATGAACATTTATGCTCTTTATAAACAGCAGGATAAATACTGAAGAAAGAGCACCATCTAGGGGTCACTCTTGCCAGAGATTAAAACATAAATATGAATACAAAATACAGAGTTTTATTAAGCCAAAACATATTAATTAAGGAGTGAATTGAAATTAATAAATAAAAAAGAGAAAAATAAAGTTAATCCACTCCTTTAATCTGTGCCTAACGGATAGTCAGTGCCTAACTGCCCAGTCAGGGTGTTTTTCCACTTCTCTACCAATAAGCATCAACAACTATCTTCCGGTTGTTCACCCTGTTCTCTAATTCTGCCTCTCATCAGCCTGTCCACTTCATTCAAGAACACATATGACCCATCACACTTTAGAAAATAAAAAGAGCAGCCCTTTATAGCCAAGCAGGTGGACCGTTATCAGAATCAGATCTAGTAATAGCAATAGTTGTATAGAGTCAAGGGAAATTCAGATAGATAGATAGATAGATAGATGTGACAGGCAATATCAGACAGACAGACAGACAGATATGAAAGGCACTATATAATAGATAGAACTTAAATGGTATTCTTTCCCTGTGGTAGTTCTCTGCTTCTGAGTATTGATTTGTTTCCCTACTTCATTTTTCTCACGCCTCCCAGAAGTGATAGGGACAATCTGCACATCTTTTGTGGGGTTTTGACTCCCAATGAATTAATTTTTATGAATATTTTGTAATTTTAACATTATGCCTTGACAGCTTTAATTTTTCTGACAAGAGCACTGGTGGCTGCCATGATGAGGCGCCCCACAATTTCCCAGGGTTGTGCTACATGTGACATCATCAATATGTCCATATAAAGATTGGCGCATGCATTATGTTATATATGAGATTGGATAAAACTGGTATTACTAGCAGTTGTATTTTTGCTGCATTGCTGTTTAAAAAGCCTTATTTTTAATTGCTTGATTTTGATTCTTGTGTAGCCTCTTGGTTTGATGAACGGTAGACTTGATTCCTGGTTTACGATCCTAACATGGTTCTGGTTTGTCTTTCTCCTGGTCTTTTCCAAAAAAAACTTTAAATTCATGTGGTAAATACAAGAGCTACCATTTATAGAACATGGGTTTATAAGTAGATATGCTCAGTAATGGTCTGGCAACCCAGGATTGATTCCTGACTTTTGCTGACCCTGCTGGAATAGGCTCCCATCCCATGAATGCCAGGTTCACTGAGTTTCAAAAGGTTATTACTGTTATTATTAAAATGAGGGCAACACAGTGGTGGGGCACCTTGAATGGCGTTTGCATGTTCTCCTGATGTCCACATGGGCTTCCTCCCATAGTCCAGACACATGCAGGATGGGTGGATTGACGACACTAAATTGGCCCTAGTGTGTGTGTGTTTGTGTGTTCAACCTGTAATGGACTGACACCCTGTCCAGGAATTGTTCCTGCCTTGGTGCTTGCTGGGGTAGGCCTCAGTTTCCCACATGACCCTTATTAGGATTAAGTGGATTTAGAAAATGTATGGATGGATTATTAAAATGAAAATAAAATATTTTGAGATTACTTTTAAGTACAACAAATATGACATCTATCCATTCTTTCCTGATCTCACGGTTTCCATTTCACCAACCATCACGGTAGGACCAAGCACATGGCAGGAAACAGCTATGGACAGAGTAGCAGTCTGATCACACAAACTCACCACACTGCCTGTGAGAGGAAACTGGAACATGAGGAGAAAAACAAATACTAATTAACCTTAAATTAACTGTAAGTGGTCCGGTATTTAAACCCAAGTCTCTGAAGCTGTTAGACAGCAGCATTAACTATCTAACTACTTTAGTGTCCTGTGGTCATAGTTGACACTGTTTACGGTCATATTACTTTAAGGCCAATTTATTATTCTACCTATCCATTGACAAAATGATGCAGCTGACTGCAATTATTTGAAGAGTTGTCTTCATAGATTTGTCCGCACTGACTGCACATGTGCTTGCAAGCACAGCTATAAACACAAATGAATACTTAAGAGCAATGGGAGGAGGTGTGTCTCTATAGACATCATTGTTCTTTTTATAAAGAGGCTCACAGTACAAATAACTTGTGAAGAAAGGCAGCAAAGATACTTTAAAAACACAAACCCAAGTGGCGAAACAAATGGAAAAATGTGAGAGACAAGTTCACTTAACCCCAAGAAAGAAAACAAACTGCATGTGCAAACTGTGCTACAGCCTCAGGCTTTAAATTGTGGCATGAAAAGACAAATACACACAGCGACTTTTCTCAGAATTCTAACTCCACAGACAAACATTACTCTTACTTCATGTCCACTGGGAGCAGTCTGTAATCCCACATCATGACTATTGCATTATTAAACATTCAATTTAGTGTATCTTTACCAAACGTGCTCTTTGATGGATGTCACTGTTCAGCGCTTATTTCTTAGTAGGAATGCGGCAGATATGAATTCTATACAATATATAATTCTTTGACACCTTCCAATTACTTAAAAGTCAAGACGTTGTCATCATGATCTGTCTTTAAACTGGACTGCTTCGGTCATAAGGAAGGCTTACTTCATTAAAGCAATCATTGACCTCCGTGAGCTAAACAATACAAGGAAACTTAAAAGGGAGGGTCAGAGCAAAACACCTTGTGGCTTTAAGCACTGGGAGGCTTCCTGATTGGCTTGAGTTACTGAGAACTGGTGCTTAGTTTCCACCCTGGGAAAACTGTGCTGTCCATTCTAATTTTGCCTTGTTCATCATGTCTGCTTCTCTAGTTTCCATTTATATACAGCACAATTCTTAAAAGAGAAATCTAAATGCCCAAAAGGCAACTGGCAGAATGCCCAGAGCTGTTATAATAATCAGTTAATAAATAAGACTAATGGGGCAAGGTGGTGTAGTGGTTAGTACTGCTGCTCCACTGATTCAGATATCCCAACCATTATATTTGTGGATTTTCCACATCCTCCAAATTAATGTGTGGGTTTTTCCCAGGATGCTTAGGTTTCCGTTCCACCTTCTAAAGGTGTACAAGTGTGGATACCGGACAACTGTACATTGATGATGTGAGAGTAAGGCTGGGTTTATACTAAACGCGACATGACACATGCAGCAGCAGATGCTCCTGCTACGCAAACATTTTACTGTTTATACTTGCGTGCGTAATTCATGGAAATCTGGAGGAATCCACCAGGTGGCAGTGCAAGATATCATCACGGTGAGAACAAGTTCGGCTTCGCTGTGTTGTGAATTGCCTGAAACACCCGTTAAATTCCGATGACACCTTACCACAATATCTCTGAAAAGGATGTTTAATGATTAAATCCATCAATCCAGGGATGCGCCCATTCCAGCAAGCATTTGGCACGAGGCTGAAACAATCCCTGGACGGGCATCAGCTCATCGCAAGGTGAATACAAGCACTCACACACACTGGCGTCATTTTAGTGTCACCAAATCTGCATATCTTTGGAAGGAAACCGGAAATCAAGCAGGAAAACATGCAAACTCTAGGCAGAGAATACCAGCGCCATGACTCCCTGCGAGACAGCAGTGCTACCGCTCCGCCACAGTGTCACTCCCATGGGTGTAATTATTAACAGTATTCATTATTTAAACGAAATTAACGATTTATCTGTAAAATGTAACATACATACTTTAATGCATTTTATCATGAAAGTGATATCAAGTATAAATCTTAGGATTCTAAATGTGCAGAGAGTTGGAATATCATACATTTAATGTGTTCTGTGTGGTGATCTATTACTGTTTGCCGCTGCTGTCAGGTCAGGAGGAAGCCCTAGAAAAAAAAGACGGTATGTGAGACTTTTAAAATGTGCCGTGTCATTACGATCAGGAATATGCAACGCTTGAATATAAAAACACCACGAATGCATTTGTATGTCTGCATTTTGCTTCATCACATCGAACCATTCATCAAACAATGAAGTGCACATATTAATCTCGTAGGATCCGCAAAGCAGCTTTCTGTCACATGTAGATAGTAAACAGAGACTCTGACGTCACATTCCAACTTTTAGCACACTGCGCCCCCCGACTTTTTGCTGATACTGCAACTCGCAAACGCGTCACATTAATTTCTGAGGACCTGCTCAGAGGACGCGTCAAATGAACACTGGGAACGTGTGGCAGCCATGATGCAGGCGCGTACAGGTTCTGAGCGTGATGTAGAAACAAGCCCTTAGTGTGGATGTAGGCATTTTGTCCAAGGGTGGTTCCTGCCTTGTCCCTGCAACCACGATTTGGAAGTTTGTTATCGGATAGATGGATGGATGGATATGCTGACTTTCAATGCTGAGTGACTTAAACAGTCAATAGCATTCTGTACCATACTCAGACTACCTGATGGCATCTTGGTGGAGAGGTTACACCTGAGCACTTATCTATGCTGAAACTGTACCTTCTCCCATGTACACTAATTTTCCTTCTGTATCCCAGAATCGGAGAATGGCTATGTCATATATGTTTTCGGCCGTTTTAGTGTTGGTGGTGACACTTTAATAAACAATTTGAAAATGCAAGTATGGATGGAGATTGTTTTAATTTAAGCCGATTTTAAATGAAAACGTAGCGTGAAAGTTGGATGAATCATTAGAGATGTCACAGGCACGTGCAGTCACTAACCACATCTAGTAGTTGAAATTGCTGGAAAAGTCACGTAGTGTGCCACCAGCTTAGCCTGCTTTGTGATATTCTTCCACATAGCGATTACAATTTGCAAAAGGCCTCCTTTAAACAGAGACTGCTGTTTACACTAAAACCCCACCTACTCCAGTCACTGTAAAAGAACATACAGTATATGCTATGCTCAGGAATCTGTGATACAAATTACTGCCTTCTACCTTTATTTTATTGTCATATAATAAATACACTTGTGAAACATAGAACACATTCTTTCTGAAATTTTAAACTTTGGTCAATCAAAGTCGACAAATCTGGAACATTCAAGGCTTTTGTTTTACCTTTCTTCTGGTACCCTTTTGACTACCAATGCAGGTAATGTAAAAATGCTTCTCTTAAGAACACATGCTTTTGGGGCAAATAAATATAAGACACAAATCGAAAAACATAATGTTGACTTTTTTCGCTTTTGTTTTGTTTTTACAATTTTGAATACTGTACATGTATTTATGTAGAATGTGCATATTAAACTGTCATTCCTAATTTTTTGTAACACCATTTATGACATGGATCTTCATAAAACAGCAAATGCAATTTCAGTGATGAATTATGATGTACACATACAATATAAATATAAATCTTTTAAGAGTTGCTTTATTTTATGTAAAGTGTTTCTTTAATGATTATTTCTCTGTGACGTTAAGTTTGATACTCATTTAAATGATTCTATCATTCATAAACTGAATTGATAAAATTTACATGCTTGACTGAATTCATATGGAAATCAAAATAAACCATTAGAGCCTGTTTCAACAGGAATGAGAGGAGATAGTTATCCTTGGACCATAGCCAGTCTACGCCCTCCTACAAAGAATACTGTCGCCACCCTTCCAGTTTCTCCTGGCTCGTACTTCTTTTGGGGCAGCTATTTTTTTTAAATAAAGCCAATCATATCTATTCTTTCAGCCCTGACTGTAGAAACATCAGTACAATAATTCTAAATTAACTTCAACCCCCAGCACCTGCTCCCAGAGCCAGGAGGTGTGAGACGTGTGGACATATTTACAAATTTTTTGTGGTATTTCAAATTGTGCAGGCAACACTCCAAAGTAAGATGATATTCTAGGAACCAACGTCAGCACAAAATCAATCATAACAAATCTACTCCGTGTTACAAGCTCAACAACTCCTCGCGTATTCCATTGATCACTTTATTATCAAGTTTCTCTGGACAGTGTTCTGCTGTTATATATAATATCGAGTGTCGTTATGATTATTATTGATCATATCATGAAATCATATTTATTTTACTGAATTATACTATTAATTAATCTGTTGATTTGTGAGGGAACAAGTTGATTAGAAATCTTAAACTTATCATTAAAGATGCTGCAGTATATAAAATAATGAGATTTCATTAATTCGTTGATTGAAGTACAAACCATAAAGTGCATTATTTGCACTATTTGTTTTACACTTTTTTCATTATGTATTCAATTGTAAGAAAACTGAAAATTGTAAGTCAGTGTAATAACAGTGTAACAGTGCAAGACAGTAGTTGAATAGGAATTCCATTGTAAGGCACCACATGATGGGCTAGCCATGCGTGGTATAGCTCATGCCACCACATTGATTCTTAGGATTCTGGGTTCTTCCACCAGCTCAGTGGTAGACCAGGGACATCACCGCTCCGCTCTTTCTAGCGATTTAAAAAAATAAAAATAAATGTCTGCATTCTTTTCAAAGCACCCACATGAAGGAGTAATATTTACCATAAAAAATAAGAAAAAGTGACTGCTCTTTTTTAAGTTAAGGTTTTCTGAACAGCTTCTGTTTTCAACACAGCAATCCTTATATAAAATGAGTGCTGTCAGGGACTTAACAGCACAGTGTTTAGCAAGGCCCCCTTACAGCTCCAAAGTCCTTGAGTAAATTGCTACTGCTTAAACAGTATCTAGATCCCACACACTCTTCCCCCATACTAAACACTGAAATCTTTTTCCTTTCAGTTGGGTTGACTGCCTGTCAACCCTTAATTGGCCTCTTGTATGTGCTACAGTGGACAGATGTCCCTTCCAGGGTTTATTATTGCCTTAAAACCACTGCAGGCAGAATGAACTCTGGCTGCTTACAAACCTGCAAACATAACATATTCTCAGACGCACTTCAATTCCAGTTTGTGGACGTCCAGAACCTAACCTGTCAGCGTCAGATAAATGCTTGGAACTAAAGTAGGAGAGAAAGGCAATCATATGCTATACCCATTCACACACACAGTTACATGAGGAAAATTTAGAATAGCAAATTAACTGAACACGCACATCTTTGGGGATGTAGGAGGAAAACAGAAGAACTCAGGAAGTGAAAAAATCTACAAACTATGACTGGATTCAAATGCAAGATGTTGGATTAATTAGGCAACTGTGCTAATTAGTGTACCACTCCTATCTGTCTATCTCCAGTTTATATTACATATTATTTACAGTATACTGCATGCCAGAGGTAGGCAAAGTCCATCCTGGAGGGCGGTAGAGGCTGCAGGATTCTTCTTCTTCTTCCAACCCATTTGCTTAATAAGAAACCAATCCTTGCCAATAACAGATCCTATTTAATTTTATGGCATGTTAGCGTTTTCATTTTGCTGTGCCAGGTCATTTTTATATTGTAGTTTTTTTCATAGGATATCATCCAAATGATTTGTAGACTTAAGCGGATGAGTTCAGTCCTTTACTTTTTTTCTGTTCAGTTTCCTTCCAAATATTTTCTTAAACTAGGCAAATACACACATGTAAATGGAAATCTGTTAGATGGGGAACTGTTGGTTACCTTATCTTTAGGATCTTACTGCTAACACAGAGCAATTAAAAAAATAGTGAATTCAGCTCTTTTATAGTAAAATAAGCAATTAATGGTGGGGAATCTTAGCATCTTAAATCTTAAATCTGCCACTACAGCAATAAGTACTTCAACAGCAATAATTTACTGGGTGGAAACAAAAAAATGCAGTCTCTACAGCCCTCCAGGAGAGAACCTTGTAGACCCCTGCTATATGCAATCAGATACAAGGTAAAAATTTGATTCAGGACTACTGCATAACCTTTGGTTCTAAATGTTATCTTCATTTCAGCTAACCTGGCCAGTGCTTCTGCTTGAATTGCCAAGAAGTCCATTAAGGAAATATCCTAATGATTTTTCAAGAACATTAACAGTGTCAACATGATTTAAATGGCTTTGTTGTTCTGTTTTGAGTCGCTCTTCCTTTTTGGCCTCTGCTGATGAAGAGGAAACAGCTGTATTGCCTGTCAACTCCCACATATACATTTCAACAGTAACATACCCTAGACATAAGTGGTATTTCCCTGGAATGCACTATTACGTGTATGAATAATACATTTACTGTATACAGCATATTTGATATGCTGAGCACAGCTCCCCAGGCTTTATGAAAATTATAGTACCACTTACCCAATACACCTTACAAATATAAACAAATTCTTCTTCTACTTCTACTTCTTTCGGCTCCCGTTAGGGGTTGCCACAGCAGATCATTTTTTTCCATATCCTCCTGTCCTCTGCATCTTGCTCTGTTAACAAATATAAACATATATATAGTTATCATTTAAAGAGCAATCAAGATCAGATAAACAGACAGATAGGAAAGAAACATAGATAATCACGACACTGGAGGGAAGCAACATGTTGCATGCTGATTAGCCTATAAACCTATAAATATCCCAAAGACTTTCATGTTACGTTAATAAGCATGAGTTGAATGTACTCCTTCATGGATACATCTAGATGGATGGATAGGTAATATTATTATTACACATTTAGCAATCACGTTTATCAAGGACAGACTAATTGATCAAAATACACTGCAACTACCTATTTACAGGAATTTTATTATATTATTAAAGCAGTGCTTGGCTCAGGGTTACACATTTAGTCGCAAGTAGTCTTGGGGGTTTTAAGTCCAGTGTTTAAGCCACTGCATCAAACTACATACTGTACTTGCACACTTCTAAACTGTTTTCTCTAACTACATGACTCTGGATAAGTGTTGTTTGAAGCTTTCCAGTTTATTTTTGGATACAGGCCCCACAAATTTTTCCCCCAAAGGGGAACGGACTTAAAACTGCTGTTAATATGGTATGATTCCATCACAATCTGAGTGCTAAATATTTAATTGTTTTTTGTTTTTTTTTCTCTGCAGACTGGAAAATGAAATTGAGCACCTTGAGAGAGAAGAATCCCAGATTTCCGCCAAAGAGCAAATTCTCAGAGAAAAATTAAGAGAGACAGAGAAATCCATAGAGGATTTACAAAAGGTATGCGAACAGACTGGTAGCTATAAATAGAGGTTGCATTTTATATCAAGTCAGTATGTTTCTGTCATTACTCTTCTCCAGCCTAGCTTTGTACTCTTGCAGTACTTTACGTTTCTGCTGGAACTGATATCTTATTTTTCACTCATTTTTGTATCCATCAAAAGTTGGAGCCTATCACAGATAAAATAAGACATAAGGAAGGAACAAACCCTGGCCAGGGACCAGTCCATCGCAGGGTAAACACCCACACATCCACACCTCCACCCTAAGACCAATTTAGTATTGTCAATTTACCTAATCTGCACATCTCTGGACAGTGGGAGAAAACTTGAGCACCTAGAGGAAACCCACACAAACATGGGGAGAACATGCAAGCTCCACACAGGAAAGACCCTGGTCTCCATACTGCAAGGCCAGCAGCAGAGCTGAAAATCTTGGGAGATTTATTAGTTACATTTTAATAACCTTTTAATTTTTATTTTAAACTACTATTTTGTATTGAATTACACTAAATTATTAATATGATTATTAAAAAAAAAAACCTCATACAGTAGACACCCTAAATTTTTATGCAGTGTGGACTAAAGTCACTTCTGGAGTGCCTCTAGGATTAGGGATCTTTAAGATTAAGCTTCATTAGTTTCATACTAGATCCACCCCTGCTCCTGTCAAATAATCTTGTATAAAAATAAAACATGAAAACTTCCAAGAGGGAAGTAAATAAATAATTTTTATAGACGCTGCATATGGATATTAAGCAAAATGTATGATACAGACTTCAGTTAGTCTCTTCAGTTGTTCTGTTGACTTGTGAAATCTGTCCACACTGATTTTTATTTATTTATTTTTTTAACAGAGTATCTTGAGGACAGATGGTGGTAAGCATACATTTACATTTGATTGATGCTTTAATTCTGGAAATATGTCAATTCTGTTATTACTCAGACTCTACAAATGTTTTATATTGTGTGTGTGTGTATATATATATATATATATATATATATACACACACTGTACATAATGTACATATGTAGATACTGCATATAAATACAGTATATATATATATATATACACACACACATATATGTATGTGTGTGTGTGTGTGTGTCTGTTTGTGCAAACTGGCAGTTAGCTATTGGAGCAGGAACCACCTTTGTAGGAAAAATGAATAATGAATCATTTTTCTAAGATAGGTACAATATTTGAAAAGTTAATGTCATTATCAAACCTGCATAATTCAGTTACCCCTATCCCATAAACACTGGCTGCAAGGCAGAAATCAACACTGGGTAGAGTGTAAGTCCATCACAGGAGCAATTTAGAATTGTCAATCAACCCTGCACTCTTTTATGGACGAGGGAGATTGACCAGTATACCCAGAGAAAAACCCACACAGACATTTAGAGAACAAGAAAACTTCATGACCAGACATGGGACCACTGTGCCACCATACCATTGTCTCTCTATAATATTTTTTTGTATTTGTTTTTGGGAACACCTGCAGCCACAATGGTAACCCAGAACAATTGACACAGAGTAGAATAGTGGCATCCATCTGGAATAAGAATAAACAGCTTCAGGACATGAATGATTATTATCACATACAGTATGCAAAATGCTTTGGTTCCTGCTTTACACCTGATCCAATTATAATAAGCTTTGCTTGCCCACCATTTGGAATTAAATTTAGCTAGGAAATAAATAGATATGACAGAGTACAAAGTGGCACCTTGTCAAGGGCTGGTTTCTGTCTTGCACCCGACGATGCTCTCTTGCTCTCTTTACGGAAATAAGCAGGTTTAGAATTTGGATGGATGTTTTCAGGTGAGCCACCTGGCTAACCTCATGTGACGTGATGAGTGAAAGTGCTCACCTCTCTCTGTGCTGTATTAAGCCAAAGTACCACAAATTCCTCCACTGATTCACTTGACCATTTATAAGGTGAGTCAGTCATTCTCCAGCCCGCTATATGCTAACACAGGGTCACGGGGGTCTGCTGGAGCCAATCCCAGCCAACACAGGGCACAAGGCAGGAATGCAAGGCAGCGCAAGACAGGAACCCCGGGCAGGGCGCCAGCCCACTGCAGGGCACAAACACCCACACACCAAGCACACACTAGGGACAATTAAGGATCGCCAATGCACCTAACCTGCATGTCTTTGGACTGTGGGAGGAAACCGGAGCGCCCGGAGGAAACCCACGCAGACACGGGGAGAACATGCAAACTCCACGCAGGGAGGACCCGGGAAGTAAACCCAGGTCTCCTTACTGTGAGGCAGCAGCGTCCCACTGTGGCTGCAGATTTTTGTTCCGACCAGATTCCTAATCAGCGACAACTGATCACACTGATCTCATTTAATTAACTGGTATTATTTTTCTTTTATTCTACATTCAGAAAGCACAGCAGCACGATTTTTACATTTAAAAGACATTTAGAAATATTTCTGCTTTTGCTATTGATTTAAATGCTTAACTCTCTTTTGTTGATTTCATTATATTTTGCCCATCCTCTGTGCAGTTTTTCCCCTTCGTTGTATCTTGTTAATGACAATTAAAAATGAGCAGAGCAGAAACGCTGGCAAACACAGAATAATCAAAGGCTGCAACTACTTTAGCATCAGACCCAGTAATTAGTAAATAATGGATTAATTAAACAATTAGAACACCTAGAAAAGTAGAAAGAAAATCAAGATGAAAATATTGTTAAAAAGAAAAAAATACATTATTCCCATATAACTGCTTGGTACATTTTAATATTAATATATATTTGTTTTTTTTTTTTTTACCAAACATAGTTTTCTAATTTCTATATTGTTCACAAAACACAGAACATGGGAAATAACACATCACTAAATTAGTCCAGGAGTCCAATTAAAAACAAGCTGGTTGGAACAAAAATCTGCAGCCACAGTGTGCCCCCAGGACCGAGGCTGTGAAACACTGCTTTAGATATATATAAAAAAATGTAAAAAAAAATTTGTGATAAAGAAATAAATCTAATTAGCTCAAGTGAATCAGAAGTGATGCAGATCCTTCATAGAAGAATGGATTCCATTCTGGGCTAAATAGCCAGTCACTTCTCTGTGGTGACTGAACCACTTGGACCATTTCCCCCCTGCCTCAGCGAGACTATTGAACTCGAGTCACACGGCTGTGACTCCACACTTTGCTGATTTTTATCCACCTATTCAGCAGCAATCCTCCCAGCTGCGTGGCCTCATTGTTCCCTTTAGTTTACTGTCACAAGGTTTTGCTGCCTAAGCAGTGGAGCTGCCTCAGAGAGAGTGGGTGGGGGTGGGCACAGGGTGGCAGTGGGGATCTAGCTGCACTGCCGAGCGCTATAATAATTCTTCTTATCTTCTGTTTGCTGACAGATGCAGTGAATTACGTTTATTCCCAAATTCCTGACATCTCTGAAGTTTACTGCCAAAGACCCACAGAGACATCAGGAGACGAACGATTGCAGAGAAAGGCTGGTAAGTGACTGCAGGAGACAGTGAGAACATCACAGCAATCTGTCTCACTGTGACAAGAGCTTGTAGAGGAGTGCACAGTCAGACATGACACGTTACAGCACACAGACTTCGTCAGACTGATAAAATGTGTTGCCCATGATGTATACCTGAAACAGGTGGCCACTTCAAAAACAGAACAAAACAAAAAAAAAAAAAAGAGTGGGAGTGTGAGTGTGATGTTCATTAATCCGACTTGAACCTGGGCAAATTCACAGAATCTCTGTCAAAAGAAATGGTAGGGCTTTTTTTAAAAAACTTTTGAGGTAGCTGTTTTTTCTATCATCATGCATTTATTGATTTTCTGACATTATATTGATCACAAAGATCATTCATTTTGGACATCTTTTGTTGCTCAGCTGTATATAATGTACAATTTATATAGTAGGTATTTCTTTGATGTTCTGGTGGTGTTGCTAAGAGTGGAAGTGCTTTGTGTTTTGTTTATATTGTTTATGTGCTGTAATTATTAAATGTTTTTCAGTTAATACACATTTTCATTCTGTTTAAAAGTACTTGGTCTATTAAATTCATTATTTACTATTGCAATAAGCAGAAAGAAGTAAAGGGGCTTAATTTTGGTCTCACCCATATACTTTATAGGGTGGCACAGTGGTGGCGCTGCTGCTGCCTCCCAGTTAGGAGACCAGGGTTTGCGTCTCTGGTCCTCCCTGTGTGGAGTTTGCTTATTGTCTCTATCTCTCTGTAGATTTCCTCCCACTGTTCAAAGACACGCACTTTAGGTAAATTGCAGATGATATATTGTGTGTTTCAGGTGTGTGTTTGCACTGCGGTGGAATGGAACTCTTGCAAGGGTTTGTTCCTGGCTTGTGACCTTGTAAGCGTGATAGTATGACTGGGTGGCCTTGGGATGCTGATAAAGAAATTGAGTTCATGTGTAGATCAGTCAGCCCGGCAGGTTTCCTGTTTAGTGCTCCATGGATTATAAAGAAGGCACCCACATCCAGAATTGTATACAAGAACATGAGCAGGTCAGATAGGAGAAAGGAAGAAAAGTTAGAAAGACTGGATGTTAAACCAGAAGGAAAAAAAAAATGATGGAGGAGGCAGGATCCTGGCAGAAAGGGTGCTGTTGTGCAGAGGCAAGTGGTTGGGAAGTGACCCTGTGTGGAGCTCATGGGGCAGGGTCACTCTTTCCGAGTGTCCAATGAGCAGGAGCAACAAACTGTTCGGAGTGACTCCTGGTGAACGCCAAGGAATGGCAGTAGGAAAGAGGAGCAGGGCTCACAGGTTTCAGTTCTTACTACCTAGATATGATGGTTGAAAACTCAAAACAAACTGTAGGATAACTGCTCTTGCCGGACGACGTCCTTGCTGTGGAGACCTTAAAGCTAAACAGAAAAGATGTCAGTTTGAATGGATGCACTGCAGCTCATGATGTTTTTTATGGACAGGTCCTGACTGTGTTTAAACCTATTTATAGGATTATTTATTTATTGGATTTAAATCTCCACAGTACAAGGAACCATGTTTTAAATGGATTATTTATTTATTCATTTATTTGACAGACTGCACTGTACTTTGTTTTGGACACTATGTTTGAACTCTGTTTGAAAAGAAAAGCACTAAAAGCACTTTGCACCATTCCTTCCTCTGTTTGCTTCTGTCCTCATTGAGCAGTCCATCTTGGTTTAGGTCTATCAATGTCCCAGGTTCAAGAGGAGTATGCCAGTTGCAAGCAACCTGGGAATCACAGTAACTGGGGGATGTCTGTACAATCATCTAGAGTATACATGGACAGTTTATTTTTCAATGTAGCCATCAGAAGTGACATTCACCACCTCACACAAAAACTGCGATTAGGTTACTCAATCCAAAATTCAAATAACACACAATTTGAACCAATTCATTCAAACTATGTACACTTTTGGGACTCATTTACAGCTGCCTTAAAGCAAATGATTCAACATATCCTACTCTGACAGTCTCAGAGAATTAAACCTGCTTAGACTCAACCAGAAGAGGCAGAATGGGGACCTAATCCAGGTCTTCAGAATACTCAAAGGCATTGATAAAGGCATCAGCCAAATTCTTTCAACTAAATGGGGAACCAAGTACGCATGAACATAAGTGGAAATCAAGGGGAAGTGCATTTTAGGCTGAAGCCAAGGAGCACTTCTTTACTCAGTGAGTTGTGGGAATCTGAAACAAACTATGGAGTCATGTAGTTAAATTAGAAACCCTGGCAATATTTAAGAGGTATCTGGATGAGATATCAGGACAACTTAATTCTAGCTAAACAAATGAGTCTGATGACTGATTTGAGTATATTAACTATGGCAAGTGGCTGCCTGTGCAGACTTGGAATAACAGTGCAGTCACAGGGGTTGTTCTCTCCCATCAGTTAAAGGGGAATGATCACATTTTTTAATAGAAAATGACCCTCTATTATGTTGAAACTTTGGAAACAAAAAAAAAAAAAAACACTGCATGGAATGGTGCAGCTCTTTCATACAAACCAACAGAAAAGAAGTGAATTGCTAGTGTCACTGGTCAAGTAGCGAGTTGTGGGAAGAAGTCGCATCCAAAGAATCAATGTGGAAGCATGACCTTGTATAGCCAGCCTGCAGCCTAACTGCTTTGTACAAAAACTGCTGCTTTGTTTCATAATGCATTATTTTCAAACTTTCTACATGAAACTATAAAATTGTGACATTTTCTTTTTAACAGGCAATGCTCATGACTGCTTCTTGAGCTCCTGTTCCTAACAAAAATGCATAAACACTTTTTAATAAGGCTAAGATATAGCCTGTGACATGATTTTAGTTTACATTATCGTTTCATCACGGAATGCTAAGACGAGCCTCTGGAGGTCTTTTCTGCCCACTTCTATCAGACAATTCAATGCTTCCTCCCGATGTACTCATTAAGTTCATTTTGAAATATCGCATAATATCCATCTATTTATCCATCCATCCATCATCCAACCCGCTATATCCTAACACAGGGTCACGGGGGTCTGCTGGAGCCAATTCCATCCAGCATAGGGCAAAAGGCAGGAACAAACCCGGGCAGGGTGCCAGCCCTCCGCAGGGCACACACACACCAAGCACGCAGTAGGGACAATTTAGGATTGCCAATGCACCTAACCTGCATGTCTTTGGACTGTGAGTGCAAACTCCACGCAGGGAGGACCCGGGAAGTGAACCCAGGTCTCCTTACTACGAGGCAGCAGCGCTACCACTGCACCACCGTGCTGCCCACATTTATTTATTTATTTATATATCTATCAGCCGATTGATTTATTAATTGGTTGTATTATTGGCCCTACAAGTCTATATCCTTGCTTTTTATGTTTCTGCTGCTCCATGCATCAGAAGTTCCCCATGAGATTAATAAAGTTTATTTAAACTAATGCATAAATGAAACCATTTTATGAGAAATGTATCCTTACATTGTTTTGTTATTTTTTTTAAGTTAATAGTTACTATTTGATTAAACTGAGTTAAATATTGATTATGAAATATGATTAAAATGTGCATCCCAAGTTTTAAAAATATATATGTATTTAATTTTGTAATTTTTTTTTTATTTCTGTGTCTTCCAAAGCAATGTATGCCATGGAAATCAACGTGGAGAAAGACAGACAGACAGGAGAGACTAAGATCCTTTCCACTTCGGCTGTAAATCCAGAAGGAATCCATCAGAGAGGTGTCAAAGTTTACGATGATGGCACCAAAGTGGTGTACGAAGTTAAATCTGCAGGAACGACGACGCTGGAAAATGGTGTTCACCCTTGGAGCTCTTCTGATGTAGATGAACTCATGCAGCGAGTGGGACAGACACAGATAAGAGGCGACTCAGAGAGAGTTACCGTCTCTTCTCGAGGTCAAGCAAATACTAGCAGCGGCAACCCAGGCGTACAGGTGGAGCAGATGGTACACAAAGAAGCCAAGCTGGAGATGATACGTAATCAAGGCAAGGGCGTCTCTGAGAATCCCAGCTGTGGTTTCGACGAGGTGACTGAAGTACCCGAAGCCACCTCCGAGAAGCCTGTCACCATGATCTTCATGGGCTACCACAACGTGGAGGATGAAGAAGAAACCAAAAAATTGCTAGGCTACGATGGCACCATCAAAGCGGAGATTGTCCTGATCGATGAAGATGATGAAAAGTCACTGAGGGAGAAAACTGTCACAGATATTTCCACTATGGACGGCAATGCGGCTGACCTAGTCTCCGGTCGGCCTTTGTCAGACACTACTGAACCTTCCTCTGAAGGAAAAGATGAAAGTTCAGCAAAGGAGCTCCCAACAGCAGGTATTCAAAAGAAAAAACGTTGTCGGTGCTGCACTGTCATGTGACCACTTCTACTTTCTTCCTAGGAGCACATTCTTCAGCCTCCTCTGCTTTAACCTCACCTTGTACTAACAGCACCTCTACTACCGTGACCTGGAAAGTGCGTTTCTCGGTCTCTTTGACTTCTGAAATGCTCCTTCCCCTTCCCTTCCCTTTCCCTATTCCCCTCGTATGTCCCATCCTCAATCCTGTGAAACATTAAGCGATGGGCAGAGAAGGAAATTGTATACCTTCAAGGGTACCGTGAGGAGGTATTTTTTTTTTACCTTACTGAAATAATCAATTAGAGAAAAAAGTAACACAAAACCGTAACCAGACTATCAATTAAAAAAAAATAAAGTTTTGATATAATATGGACATATAGAAGCAACAATGATTGCTAATGAGGAAACGAACGTATATTGTCTCCTAATACCCTGAGAGTTTCACATATTTGTAAATGTACCTACCAAGATGGCACTACACAACCAGAACAGACCGGGCATAACAACAGAATTTAGTTTAAAAAAAAAAATAGATGTTTCAGGTGATCCACAATCCCAATGTAGGACCCAACACTCTCAAACAGTGTTAGTCTACATCTGCTTTTATAGCTCCCTTGACTTAAATAATTGTGAATAAAACAAAACTCTAGAGTAACTCTGTGTGCATAGATCAATGTGCATTTCACACTTTGTTTAGTTTGCTTCCATTTTTGATACATGACTCAATTTTTTATACACATCTTGCTGGT
>JANRMT010062837.1:102438676-102490064 GCA_026402145.1 Polypterus bichir lapradei
ATCCATGTTGAAGTAATGTTTATTTTCTTTGCCAATTTAATCCAAACAACCTGTTAACATGATAAAACAATGACCTCTTGTCAGGTTATGGTAGCAAAAATACAAGCGCTTACCATACCAGCTCAGTTTGGGTGCTTGTGCCTATTCTTCGAATTATTTTTTAATGTGTGATCGATCAATCAACTGAAGTTTTTTACTTAAATATGCTGTTGTATTTGAAAGTTATCATGTTTACTTATTTGGAGATAATTCACTCTTAAGTGCTTGGATTTTCTACACTTTCAGCGTGGAGTTTTCTCACTACTTTTCTAAAGGCCTCTATTATAAAGACAGCAATGTCAATCTTCTGCACAAGTTTTCTTCGGTTTCTCTTTTATTCTTTGTGATATCAGAGGAATGGTAGATTGAAATATGGGAGGATGTGCAAAGATTTATGTGTAAATCATAAGCAGACTGCATTCTGCATTCCTACTGCCACTTGGAGTTAGACGGATGCTCAGCACTTCCTAACTCTTCACTCTCTTTTTTCAAAACAGGGTATTTGCAAGGTTATGGTAGATGTTTTAGCCACTTCCAAATCTCTGGGGTGTGCCTTTAGTAACTTTGGCCTTTCTTCAGTACTGAGATACTGACCAACCACATGATGGGCAATCCTCTTAGTGAGCAGACGCCTGAGGTGACCTTATGTGTAGTTTACAATATTAACTAGACTGGTGCTGAAACCTCTGGACTATGCATAGCTGGTGAGGAAGAAACTGCAGCCAAGGAGCTAAATTCTTATATTTGTACTTGCTGGTAATATGAAGATAGAATTACCACACCTTTTAGAATAGTAGTAAAATTTAAGTAACTCCTTAATTATCCATAATGTTTATCCATTACCACAAAATCCATTTGACCATCAAACCTCCCTACTGCTGAGCTTTTGTCTGTGACTCACCATCATGTACAGAGTCAAGTGCCGCTCTGTCCCACCCAGCAGTCGTTGTTGTATCTCATCTGTTCCTTTAGCTGATTTCTCCACCAGAGGGAGCTCTTCCATGAGTTTACATATCTCTGTGGAGTCCCTTTGACAGTATGTGAAAGGCAGATGAGTGAACACCTATACAGTTCATAATTTATGTCCTTTAATGGGACATGTTGGGCTTTCTGGCTCCCTTGTGAATATGTTCCCTACTGGTAGCTCCAACCCAATGAAAAAAAGCCAGAAAATACCTCGTTCAAAGAAGAAGACTGACAGATGGACAAATTAAAAGCACAACACAACTAAGACAATACACCCTTGTAGATTTTCAAGACCCTAAATGTACTGGGACTGTTTGCCCTGTCCTGTCTGTGGTGGAGCTTGCCAGTTTTGCCAGTCACACTTGTTCACCTTTCTGCTGCCCCTAAGATTGGTGCGCTACCTTTTCAATTGACTGTAACGGCTGCATTACGGCCCCTGGCCTATGCACCCCTGAGCTATAGAACAAGGCACTTGGGAATATTCATGGACTGCCTTCTCCATCTTGTAAACAGCTGAGTCCTTTCTAATTATTGGGCTAGTACCCAGAGTGGTATGCCACCGCTGTTTTGGGAAAGAGCCATTCCCGGCCCGATGTCTTTTCTTTCCTGCCGCTGTGCTGCATGGGCCTTTTTCATGGGGTTGGGCAATGAGTTATAATACATACAAAAAGAAATTTAAGAAGAAAAAAATACACTGGTGTGAGAGTTTACATATTATACATTTTCTTGTCTTTTGCTTATTTACAATAAAAAAACTAAATTTCTTAAAATTTTTAATAAACAAAATTAGAGATATGTAATATATTTTCCCTTAAATACCAGAAAACTGGAAAATTAGCATCATAATATTACAATTTGCACCTGACAAACTTGCTTAACTTCAGGGGTTTTTTTTTTTTATGACAGTTAAAAAATAATACTGCCCAACACCTATAGAAGTTATCTTCATATGTAATTGAACGAATTTTCTGGAATGTGCCACCACAGTTAAAAAAAAAATTAATAATAATTGTAATGTGTTTATATTTATAACCATGGTAAACTGCTTCAAGTAAGATTAGCACTTTGAGTTTTGTTTTGTTTTTTTTAAGAAATGTGACTTTCTGTGTACATAATGCATTTGCAGTGCTAATTTTTCAATGTTGTCTTACACTGGAAATCGTTACAATTGTTATATAAAAAGTGACCCTCTGTACGCTTTCCTGTTTTTGGCAGAACTTCAACTTAATAATAGGGAAACAGGCAAAAAAAGTCTGACAAATCTTAAAGGAACAAATTTTGTATTAGAAGAAAATAAATTCCTTAAGTTTATTATCATTAGTATTATTATGATGATTACTTTAGGTAGAATAGGAAAGGTGAAGTGAACCATCATTGAATGTAGACAGCCTTAATTACATGGTAGAATCGAAAAGAAATATTTATCTCTGCATGGATTGAAAAAAAAAAGTCTTTTATTAGTGTAAGTCTGTGAAGAGAAAGAGATGAAACTGACCTGGATATGACCAGTGTCATGGCTCCATGGATAACACCAACGACTTTAAAGACCCCTGAGACCTTGAGTCATGTCTAACAGTATTAATCGCGTTCTCCACCAAATATCCAAATGAATTATTGAAGCATGTAGCAAATACAGTGTAGGTCTGTACATAAAATATTTATATACTCTATGTCAATGTACACGTAGCTTAAAATGCCCTATTTATTTATGTAAACATAAGAAGAATTCTATAAAATACGAAGCTATATAATGTTTACAAATTAATTTAAACAATAAAATTGTATAATATATTTTTTCAAATTATTTTGGTGTATTGTTAACATTTACTATGTCCACCTGTGTTCTCTTGTTTATAACTCTGGTTGACTTATAGCCAGCCTAACATGCCACCTTTCTTAATTGCATTTGTGTTGTTAGAACCTACTACAACAATATTGATAACTGAAAGTCTACTATACTTTTTAAATGTTAGGTTTTGTTTTTTTATAACATTAGCTGATTTTCTACACAACTTAAAATGGTATTAAATCAGGAACAAAGCAAACGTAGATTAACGGAAAAATGAAGACACTTTTCTAGGTACTGTGTCTTAACCAGGACCTGCCCTGCTTCAGCTATGCTATGTGTATATCTTTACAAGTCTTTCTTATTTTGTATTTTTTAGTAAGGTAGTCTACAACAATCAAGTTTACATAGAGTGTAGTACTTGTGGACAGATTTGAACACAACAGAATCATTCATTTGGACATGGCAGCTTTAGAGACCCAGCGAATGAATGAATGAGTTTTAAAAGCACTCCCTCCAATCCTTATGTGGCATTTGAACTTTCCTCCTTATTGAAAGGGGATTTATTTTGGATGTAACTGAAAGCTGGGCTATGCTTTTTAAAAAGGGTTTGCTGCAATATTCATTCTATCTGGAAAATGTTTGCATTTTCTAACAAAGTGGCATTTTTTTCTTTTCTTAATAATGTTCTGTGTGAAAATATGTATTTACATCAGGAATTAATAGTTTATTTTCCCTGAATTACAATAACCTTTCAATGAAAGGCAAAGAGTATTTATTACTGTTTAAATGAAGGCTGGGTACAGTGTGGAGGTGTCAAAGCTAAATTAAAGGCAGACAACTGCAATCAGGATGGTGACCTTACTTGTTTGGAAAAGTATTATTTTCTATGTAATACACAGTATACAGTGTATATTCATTAAGTGTGGCAATTAGGTAATGATGATGATGTGTTATTTTTACATTATGCCTTAGGAATAGTTTAACAATAAGAAAACTGTGTCTATACAACAACCTTGTACTGAGCTTTAAATATTATCCGACTTGGAAGGTTTTGGTGGCAAATTATAGGACAATAACCACGTGAACAGTTTAACGCTCTACATTCAATTCATAACTTCACATTTGGAGTTTATTTATTTCACTTTTGTTTTTTATGCTTTTTCTTTAAAATATACAATCAACCTAAAAGAATACCTGTCAAAATTTAGGACTAATTCATTAACCTGCTAAAGCTCTACATTAATGCATTTGATAATATTATGAAGCCGAAAGCACACAAGCCGCAGGTCAGCTAAACCAGTCAATAGTGACAGTTCTGGATTGTAACAACAGACATGGAATAAACGACATGCAGAAATAATGTAATAACAGGAGGACACCATTCAATTCATAGCACTTGCTTCGTTAGCAAATAGCTAATGTGTCCCAGTATCCCATCCAGACAGTTTCACAGTTGTCAGGGTTCCAGTAATCACATACCAGATTCCAGTAAAGTACTTGTCCAATAAAAAAATAACTCAGCTAAATGCAAACAATTGAGTACCTCCTATAAAACTATTAATTTCACAGAGACACTTTACTTTTAATACAGGAACTGGTCCTAAACCCTTATGTGTTCAACTATGGTCCTGTCATAGTTAACAAAATGGATGTCATTTGATTATCAATAAAACTAGACAAACATCAGACAGAGAGACATTCTTTCCGTATTGCTTATTGGTCAAAGGCCAGCTTGTGCAAGTGCACAAATATTCATGTGACATGTACAGGTTTTTCATTTTTGAGCCATGGGATTTTCGTTCAGGATGCTGAACTTCCTCCTATTATATATCACAAAGGCATGTGAGGTTACCTGGTAATTCTAAATATGCCCAGTGGGGTTGTGTTCATGAGTGGGTAGCGAGATGAACCGGTGCCTCACCCACAGTTGGTCCCTGTCTTGCACCCAATGCTACCAAAAATGACACTCAATCTGTGGCACTGAATTGGATTAAATGGGGTTCAAAGTGTTAGATTATGAAAAAAGTAGGCATCTCAGAATCCACTTTGCATGGCTCTGTTTTTCCTCTTTACTCAGTTTCTACATTTAAATAATGATTTTTAGCTAAGAGTTCAAGCCATCTTTCTTTTAAGGATGACAGCTATTACATAACAATGGTTAGCACCAAGGCCTGGGCGTTTAATTCTGTCTGTGTGGAGTGTACCAATTTACTCCATGTCTCTGGCTTTCTCACATATATCAAGGACACATGCGTTAGGTTCATCTGCATCTCTGAATGCCCCCCTTGTAAATAAGAACGCGCGTGCCACATAATAGACTGCTTTTTTTTGTCTAGGGTTGATTTCTAGCTTATGATCAATGCAGTCAGGATAGGCCCCCACTCTCTGCAGCTCTTTATTGAACTAAGTTTGAAATCTGTTTAAAAAAAAAAAAAAAAAAAAGTTTTATAGTGGTAGTGCTGCTGTCTGACGACCAAGGTTTGTGTTCCGGGTTCTCCCTGTATCTGTGTAGGTCTCTCCTGCGTGATATGGTTTCCTCTCACTGTTCAAAGACATGCAGGTTAGGTGGACCGGTGTTGCTAAATTGGCCATGTTCACCCTGTGATGGACTGGCGCTGAGTCCAGGTGTTGTTCCCATTTTGAGCCCTATGCTTGCTGGGATGGCTCCAGTTTCCCTGTTCAGGATAAGGCAGGTTTGGAAAAACAGATAGATGAACTGATAAACTACTACTTATTCTGTGTCATTTTTATTGTTATCTAGTGCATATATATATTAAGGAAAAGGGCATATTTAATTAAAACAGTTATCCAAATAAATACAGTCCTTCTCCTCCAATTAAACAGGCAATGATTAGCAGACTGGACTTTAAACCAGAATTTGCAGGTTCAATCCCTATTTGTGATGAACTCTGTGATCCTGAGCAAGTCAGTTAACCTGCTTGTGCTCCAACAGTTTACAAATATATGTGGAAACAATTGTTAACGGCTTATGATTTTACAAGTCATTATGAGTGAAGATGCCTGCCAGATATAAAATAGTTATAAAACTGGCACAGAGAAGCCTCCTGTGACATTGAATAAGGTTAATCTCCAGCAAATTATAAAGGCCAGTCAGACCGTCAAGAAAATTGCTTTAACTTGTTTGTAACAAAAAATTACCGGACTAAAGCATTACTAGTTTGGAGAATTGGAGCCAGCAGAAGTTCTCAATGCACACTTGCTTGAACAGATTAACTAACCTTTTTGCATTCTGGACACACAAGATGCATGAAATCCTTATGGATGTCTCCAGTGCTAACATATGCACTTTTACAACTTTTCTTATTAAATTCCTTCTGGGTATGATTCCAACAAAAAACAAAAACTCACATCACTCTACTACGTATGTATACATTTAGATGCTCATTAGGTGTACAAGGAGTATGATTGATGTGACCTGTAGGAGGCATAACTGAACCCCAAACCCCAGCTACAACTACAGCCACAAAAGACCTAGGCTCAAATGTGTGTTTTTATTTGTCAGAGTAACTTCACCGAGGCTTTTTTTCCCAAAACTAACAATACAATACTTCTTCACTTTCCTTTCCTCCTTCACATCTCTCCAGACGAGATCCTTCTCCAGCTTAACTCCACTCTTCCAGTGCAATGATACTGCCTCTAAGAAGAACTTCTGGGTCAAGTCCTAACAGCACCCTCTAGTGGCCCCCAAGGATCTTAGGAGGATCACCCTCCAGAACTACAACTCGCACGCGAATTTGGGTGTCTGCTCTGCTGAACAGCACACATACAATACACACATATTACATTTGCAAACTTTACTGCAGACTCAAATGGTAGTATGAAATTTCAATCATCAAAATTGCATGTTTGTAAGCAGTGTTTTCTGTTTTTTTTCTATCTACATGCGTGTGTCTGCAGCTCTCCAAAAGGATTCATATTTGCTTGTTTGTTTCTGTGCTGTTTGCGGCACACACCGAGTCACAAAAGCTTATAGGGGTGAGAACATAAATACAAATCCTAGTTTGCTGTTTTTTGCTATCACAGAAAGAGTAGGACCTTAGTTCATGGCCCAGATGGGCAGTAACTCAAAACTAAGAATCCATCTATTTTCAAAACTTTGAACAAAACCACCCAAAATCCAACTTGTAGAATCATAAATCTCACTAAGTGAATTTTTTGGCCTAAAGATCATAAATTACATAGGCACTCCAAATTAAAGGATGGCAGCAAAAAGGAGATTACAGCCCACCCTCATCCTCTACCCTCCAACTCATATCATCATTGCTATCATTCAAAAACTCCACCAGCTTGACTCACTGGTGAATTCCGAACATATCACTAAGTAATTTTACTCTTCTACTCTTGAACAAATGGGCTTGTAGGCATTTCTTTGAATTTGTTGGGTTTGTCATATCTGCTTTAAATCTGAAACTTAGAACACGGGGGGGGAAATCCAATGTATCACAGGACTTACTTCAATACTAATGAAAAGATGCAATCATTACATTTGTAGTTTAATATCTAAAAAAAAAAACTGCAATTAAGTGAATGCATTATGGCAATGCACTGCATATTTAAAATGAACATTTTCAAACATGGTTATCCAGTTAGGATAATGGGGAGCCATAGCCTAACTTAAGGATGAGTACCACTCTGGTTAGCATGCCAGCCCACTGGGTTATTTCATGAGACTGTGTGCATGTGTGTCTGTCCGGGGTGTATTACTTGCCTTGTGCCCTGTGTTTGCAGGGACAGACTCCAGCTTAACAGTGAAACTGCTTAGGATAAAACTGGTTTAGAAAATGGATGGATGTGTAAATATTTCTACAATTTCATCCATCTCGTCAGGCTGCTTATTCCTAGTAGACAGTCACAAGGAGGCCGAGCCTACACTGTCAGCACTGGGCACAAGAACAAAAAGCATTAGCCTTTATTTATATAGAATGTTTCTGTGTTGAGGAGCTTTATAACATGTTAGAGTACAATTGTTTATTAGAAATCCTTTTATTTAAAAGCACCTAATTTTAAAACAGAGGTACTGGACTATTTCTTTTTTCTACACAGGCTTGCTAAAAATCACAAAGAAAACATCTGATGGTTAAATATGTGCCACTTTCTTTTTATATGGTATCTTTCGGTATTCAGCATCACCCCAAGATCCTTTACAACTACAAAGCTGTAGCACAGTTTCTTATAGCAGCTTATTTCAACACAGGCTTTTAAGGGACGACCTGTTTGGGGTTACATAATGAAAACCTATGAGGATTCAAAGTATAACTCTGTGTCTAAATACCAAATCAAATTTTATTTGTGACATGCAATTACATGCAGAGTACAATATGTAGTGAAATGCTTAGTTGCTAAGCTCGAAGACTATGTATTAGGAAGAAGAATGTAAAGAGACAATAAACAATAAATATGTGACTCCATAAAACACAGTAAACAGTTTCACATTGGTGGTTTACAAGTAAGAAGCAACAGATTATTTTATAAACATTGGCAGCCTCACAATTTATAATTCAGTGCTTTACTCACTGGGCTACAATGCCTTTGTGCAAAAAAAAAAAAAAAAAAAAAAGAAAAAGTTAAGTATAGAGTATAGCACTTTCCTGTATTGAATATCATCCCAATATTCTTCACTACAGTGGCACGGTGGCGCAGTGGGTAGCACTGCTGCCTCGCAGTTCGGGGACCCGGGTTTGCTTCTCGGGTCCTCCCTGTGTGGAGTTTGCATGTTCTCCCCCTGTCTGCGTGGGTTTCCTCCCACAGTCCAAAGACATGCTGGTTAGGTGCTTTAGCGATTCTAAATTGTCCCTAGTGTGTGCTTGGTGTGTGTGTGTAAATATATGATAATTTGTGTTTGAGAAGAATTTATATTGATAGGTTTCATATCCAAGGGCCTCTTGATATACAATATTATTGGTTTTGCTATCAAGGGCAAGGGGCGGCGCCGTGGTAGCGCTGCTGCCTCGCAGTTAGGAGACCTGGGTTCGCTTCCCGGGTCCTTCCTGCGTGGAGTTTGCATGTTCTCCCCGTGTCTGCATGGGTTTCCTCCCACAGTCCAAAGACATGCAGGTTAGGTGCATTGGCGATCCTAAATTGTCCCTAGTGTGTGCTTGGTGTGTGGGTGTATGTGCCCTGCGGTGGGCTGGCGCCCTGCCCGGGGTTTGTTTCCTGCCTTGGGCCCTGGGATTGGCAGACCCCTGTAGTTAGAATTTAGCGGGTTGGATAATGGATGGATGGATATTCTTCACTACAGAGCATGTGATGTAATTTGCTTAGTGTCACATAATGAAAAAATGTTTGGGTTAAATATGTAAAACTGTGTTTTTATTTAGTGCCTTTGCATGAAAAACATTAGAGCAAGATGATTTCTATGTAAAAACTTACAAGTATGTATGTATTTATTTATTTAACACAGGCAGCTTTGAAGTTTAAATTTTAGTTCTTTACCAACTGCCTGCTAGCAAAAAAATTAATATAGCACCTCTGTATAATAAAGATCATCCCAATGTGCTTTATAACTAGAAAGCTGCAGAATACCTAATTACATAAGGCACTATGTAAAACAAGGCTGATGATGGAATCTGTTCAAGGTCAAAGAGTAAGAATTTCAGTATTAAATGTGTGCCATTACATTGAAATGGCACCTTTTCATAGCAAATACTAAAGCAGGGGTGTCAAACTCCAGGCCTGGAGGGCCGCAGTGGCTGCAGGTTTTCATTCTGACCCTTTTCCTAATCAGCAAGCAGTTTTCACTCCTATTTCCCTTCGTTTTAATAGCCCTGTTTTTAAAAGATTCAGTCCTCTGAATTGATTTATTTCTTTATTAAATGGCAGCCAAACAGAAATGAGATGTGAAACGAGCTGACACATGACCAGCTATATTGGGGCTACAAACTCCAAACAGTTTCTTAATGAGAAGCTGATTCTTGCTGTTAATTAAGCGCGTTATTGAATATCATGACTTGTTGCTGCTCTCATTCTGCCACAGCAGACATTTTCAAAACTGCTGATTTTCTGTCAAAATGTTTTGATGACCTGAGAGATCAACCTTACTGAGACCTTCACCTTTCTTTATTTTCAGATGTTGTGTGATGGGCACAGGTGAGCTGGTCATGTGGTGGTTTGTTTTGTGTCTCATTATTGGTTGCTTGCTAATTAAGGAAAAAAAAAAAACAACTAAGGGCCCTGAGTCAAGTTAATTAAAACAAAAGAAGTTAATTAGCAGCAAAAACTTATCACTACTTAAGAAGATGGTTAGAATGAAAACCTGCAGCCACTGCAGCCCTCCGGGACTGGAGTTCGACACCCCTGTACTAAAGTATGCTGCTTTATAGTGAATGAGGTACTGGTCCTTTATTCACTCAGACAGCTTTGGGATTTAATTAACCAGTAGGCCACACTGCATTCCTTTACTATATGTAAAATGATTCAAAGGTAGTTTACAAATGAAAAGTTATATAATATAAACATTTATTTTAAAAACTGTAGTTTAAAACAGGTTAAGTGACTTACATAGAGTTGCCTATTTGATGAGAGGGAGGTCTTGAACCAACTGTGTTCAAAGGTTTGCCTAACAAGCCAGATATTTTTTAAATTGTAATAAAAGTAAGTTAACACCACCCCCTTCTTTATTGAATGCACCAAAAACTCAGAAGTGGAGACTGAATGGAAAATGTTGAGGTTTATCATGCAATACTTCAGCCAATAGGCCATACTGCCTGCAAGCATAAAAGCAACAGCCTTTACAGCACCTTTCTTAAATCAAATCAAATTGTATTTATCATTCAAGGAAATTTTACAAGTAGTGAAGCTTTATTGATATTTTTGCAGCTGTCACACTGCAACTTGAAGTGATTGGCTTAGGGTCAAACGTGGAGTCAAAAGCAGGGATGGAAGTGTCACTAAATGTAACATTTCCATTGATTTCCTTAGCGGATGCTTTTATCCAAAGAGACTTACAAGTTAGGTCAACGTAATCGAGTAAAGATCAGTCTGGGGCAGTGGCATGTGGGGGTATGGGGACACAAGGGGCCTGAGTTGCCTCGAAAGGTTGCATATTGTAATCTTTTATGTTAGCCTTAGTATAAATATCTCTTATTCTGACAGTTTACTACACTCTAAGCCCCTTCGGAGCAAACCCGACGTAACTCCAATGGCGATGCAGCCACAGCTTTAATTTAACGACTCAATGTACAGCAATAATTGTAACATGTTCCGTACCATAATTATCTAACGATAAGAGACAAGAGATGCGTCTACGCGGTTTACTGACCTTACGTCCACAGCTCTGATGCTCTTATGTATCCGACACACTACAGTTGGCACGAAGTGAGGCCGCCCGCCCAACTGGATTTACGCAGCAAGCGCGCGCGGTTTTTAGTTCTCACACTTGCCCGCCACAGTTTGCACATGCGTGTTTCTGTCTGAGGTGTGTAACGTTTGAAGCACATGCGCAGTCAATTGCCACAAGTGCACACATTCAGAAGCTCAGGCTTAGCATTGAGGTCGTGAGGTGGCGTGGATTGATGTCAAAATAACTTAAAAAACAGGGAAAAGATGTATAAATCATGTTATAAAATCCGCGTATGTGGTAAGTATGAATTTGCATACGATACAGATACGTACCTCTTTCGAACAGTAATGAAAAGAAAGGAAGTTCCATTTGTTAATATTGTGTCAAGTCAAGACAATTTATTGTCACATCACTTAACACGAACGTACGGATGAGTGAACA
The DNA here is from genome assembly GCA_026402145.1 of Polypterus bichir lapradei. NCBI lineage: Eukaryota > Metazoa > Chordata > Cladistia > Polypteriformes > Polypteridae > Polypterus > Polypterus bichir. The sequence continues at coordinate 102,450,211 of JANRMT010062837.1, forward strand.
ACTTACAATTACAATACAATTTATTTTTGTATAGCCCAAAATCACACAGGAAGTGCCGCAATGGGCTTTAACAGGCCCTGCCTCTTGACAGCCCCCCAGCCTTGACTCTCTGAGAAGACAAGGAAAAACTCCCAAAAAACCTTGTAGGGAAAAAATGGAAGAAACCTTGGGAAAGGCAGTTCAAAGAGAGACCCCTTTCCAGGTAGGTTGGGCGTGCAGTGGGTGTCAAAAGAAGGGGGGTCAATACAATACAATACAATACAATACACAGAACAGAACAAATCCTTAATACAGCATAAAAATAAAAATTTTAGAAGTACGGAGCAGAATTTAACAGTAGATGATATCACATAATAAGATTTGGATATTTTTAGAGTCCTGGAGACCTCATCCATCAAGCTGCCTCCCCCATTTGGCCATTCCACGGCTAAAACAGTGCTGGGCCAGCCAATCTGATGAAAGGCCCCCTCTTTCCCATGATTCCTGCGATCCTCCATCAGGGATGACTTTACCATAGGCAGGCAAACAGCTTGGCAGGTGGGCCGTGGCACCAATTGCCACATTTGAGTACCGAGAACAGAAACAGAATAGGTGAGGGTTAGTATTCAATTATAACTATCATGTTACTTATGTTTTAGTGCTAATGACTAACAACAGAGATGCAGTCTGTACAGCTAATCAGCAGGATTAGTCAGGATATGCTAAACTGAGTCAGGATATGCTAAACTGTGTGTAACAACTTGTGTGTAAGGTTCACAGAAGTACGACAAAATTAACTTGGGTGAAAATTTACACAATGGAGTAGGCACATAATAAATAAGTTTACTGTAAATCTCACATTGTACAAAATAAATTAATTACATAAGTAATCAATGAGACATTCCGACAATGTGTGCACTAGGCAATGCGTACTAATAACACAAAATAGTTGTGGTGCAAGGGAACATAGAGAAGAAAGCAGAGCAGCATGAAAGTGGAGTGTTAAGGATTAAACACTCTTCAGCATCTTAACGATGTGATTTGTTTCAGAGCCAACAGATCTAGGATCTGAAGTTACTGCACTGTCTATAATAATATGAACAGTTCATGACTGAGATGACAGGGGTCACTGATGATATTCCTGGCTTTCCTTATACACTACCTAACACATATATGTCTTGTTGGTTAGGAAACACCCCCTTCCAATGATTTGTTGGCCAGAACACACTAACCTCTGTAAGACTTTGCGATTGAGGGAAATGGAGTTCACATAACAGGTAGTGACGCAGCCTTTTAGAATGCTTTCAGTGGTGTAGGTGTAAATTGATTTGAGGATGTGAGGACTCCTGCCAGACCTCTTCAGCTCCCTGAGACAAAAAAAAAGGTGTTGTTGCACCTTCTTCACCACTTTGTTCGGTGTACACAGTCCATGTGAGGGCTTTGGTGATACACACACCAAGTAATTAAAAACTGCTCACCCTCTCCACAGTTGTTCTATTGATGGTGAAAGATGAATGTATACCTCCTTGCTTCTTTGCACCCTGCAATGGTCTGGTTCCTATTTCAGATGTTGTTCTTCCCTTGCTCCTTATGCTTGCTGGGATAGGCTCCAACTGCCCTGTGACCCCGCCCTGGTTAAGCGGGTTAGGAAAATGGATGAATGAATGACTCACAAGACTGGTTTTGATATAACAGATCTCCACAAGGCCGTTTATTTGATTCTCAATCCTATAGCCTTAACTGTCTCAGCATCTTGATATGCCACCCCTTCAAACTGCTATAGCATCACATTTCATGCCACTGCTATTCAGCGTACTGTTCCCTCTGATTAAGTGTTCTACTCCCAGTCTGCTGCCATTACATTGGTGGCTTCCACTCAGGAACAGGTGACAATGGTATTTGCCAAGGTTCTCTGTTAGGTCTGGATGTTACCAGGACTGGATTAAGACTCTACAATACTCCTGGGTATGATCACCTCTGGTGCCTCCTTACACACACACACACAGACAAATTAAACATAACATACTATGCATAAAAATGTAATAAACCGCTATTAAAGTCAAACAAAGTTCCAAATCACAAGACACATGTAACCTGTATGCATTTTCTTAAATCCCAAATGAAGCTCCATAGTTGTGAATCGCTAGTAGAATCAGTACATTCAGTCTTAAATGTTAATGATGTGGGAATAACAGTTTTTGTTATTCTTTCCAACATACACAAAATTTTAGAAAATAGGAAAACTATAGCATACATTTAGTTACCTTCACATTATCACATATGGCTTTTTAAAAATTTTTTGAAATTCTTTTTACTCAGAAAAGTAGCAAAAAAGTAATTCCGACTAATCTGGCAAATTCAAAACCGATGATGCAGCCATTATGAAGCTTAAATGTGTGTTTTTCGTGTTTAGATTTTTTTTTTTTTTTCTTCGCCACAGGTGCCCCCCAGGTCCTGGTGCTCCTTTGCACTCATCAAATTGCTCATATGTTTAATCCGGCCTTGAATGTCACGTTAAATTTGAGAGCATGACTCTATTCCGATAACCTGAAACAAATGGCTGGATCGTGGCAATCTAACAAATGATTTAAAAGAAAGTAGACTGCACCAATATTAAAGGTCAGCATCGCCACTCTGTCTCTCATCCTCGTGACCACAGGGGGCCACCTTATGTCCTTTTCCAAAGCTGCCGATTTGCCACACTTGCATTCTGTAAAGCCAGTTACCAATATGTTGTTTGGAGCACAGTTTTCATCTTGTTAGAAACACTGCCAGCATCAACTTTGGAAAGTGGGATTGCGGATTCAATAGTCTAATCTTGTGTCTGAGTTTTAAAAAAATAATAATAATAATAATAATGTGAATTAATGCTTTGGAAAACGCTGTGCTTTTGGGTTGAGAACTGCTGTATTTTGTAACCTGAAGTGTAATTTTTTTTTATTGTACTAAAGGTTTTATTTCCAACTTTCATTTTTTTTTCTCTCTCTCTCTGATAAAAGCTGCCCGCAGCAATGCTGTACCTGTGGCTTCTTCTTTGTATGATATACCTAGTAAAATAAATGACATTTTTTTCACTGTGCCTATCCACTGTGTCTTTCGACTTTCGTTCTTTCTAACTCACCCTCGAAAAGCCTGTTTGCTCCAGAGTTGCATCCCTCAAGCATTACTAACCCACACTGGCATGATATGCACTACTACTACTACTACTACTATACTGCTTTCTCATTTATACACATTTATGTATTCTTGGCAGACATTATTTATACCGTGTGTATGTGCAGGGCCTTCAGAAAGTATTCAGCCCCCTTCAATTTGTTACAGATTTTGTTATGTTGCAGCCTTGTGCTAAAATCATTTCCTATCATTCAAGCTGCACTCATTACCCCGGAATGAAAAAGTGAAAATAGGATTTTAGAAAATTTTGCAAATCAATTAAAAATTAAAAAGCAGAAATATCTTACTGACTCAGGTATTCAGACCCTTTGCTCAGTACTTCATTGAAGTCCCTTTGACCGTGATTCTGGTCTGGAGTCGTCTCGGTTTGACATGAAAAGCTTCACATACACCTGGATTTAGGGACTTTCTGCCCTTCCTCTCTGCTGATCCTCTCAAGCTCTGTCTGATTGGTTGGAGACCGTTGATAGACAGCTATGTTCAGGGCTCTCCAGAGATTTTTGATTGAATTCAAGTCTGGGTCCTGGCTGTGCCACTCAGGGACATTTCCAGAGCTGACCCTTGTAAAAGAAGAACAAAAACTAATTAAAGGGGGAGGTATTGCAAGGTTACACAAAAAAAAAACTGCAGTAGTCATAAACAACTGAGTCATAACAAAGACTGGCTAGAGTTCGGGGCAGTAAAACAATAACGACAATAATATTTAGTTCTATAGCACATTTTCATGCAAATGATGTAGCTCAAAGTGCTCTACAAGATGAAGAAAGAGAAAAATGACAAAATATAAAAAAATGAAATTATACAATACTAATTAACATAGTATATAAGTAAGGTCCGATGGGCCGGGAGGAGAGAAAAAACAAAAAAATCTGCAGGGGTTCTGAGGCCACGAGACCACCGAGCACCCTCTAGGCATTCTACGTAACATAAATAATCTCAATTAGTCCTCGGGGTTTTCAGGTTTCACACAGAAGAACTTGATGATGATGGTCATGTGGACCTCTGCCCTTCAATCCATCATTGTAGAGACTTGCACGGTGCTTTGATCAGGTGGTGGGGGCACAGATCGCCACCACAGAAAAATAGAAAAAGAACAGCAGAGAAAGTAGGGGTTAGTATGGATTTCGGAGCCACCAGGAATGATAATGAGGGGAGTTCTCAGCCGGAAATGAGGTCTATAGGAGGGCGTGGTTTGGGGCCAGAAGTGGGACAGTTCTAGGCGGGCTTTCCTTTTGGTCGTCTGTGGAAGAGGGAGTAAAAGGGATTAGTGCATTTCATCACCCCCCCCCTCCCCCAACTCTGCATCTTACTCTCACCTAAGCCCTTTGACTGGCTCCCCTGTGCACACGTGTGACACCCTATAAGCCACTACTATCTAGTGTTGCCTCTGTGCTAAACATTTTGACTTTAGCATCGATACCTGCTTTTGGACCTCAAAACCTGAAGCAGATAATGGATAACTCCAAAACCACCACCCCCTCCACCCCATCTTACTGCAGCCTCCCTGGTGGGCCGCATAATTGCTCGCCTCTTTGCTGAACAGCGCCATCATGCTCTACCATGCACAACTTACCTCTTTAAAGCTGCTATGTTCTGATCATGTTAACATGTGTACTTTTGTTTTGTGAAGCCTACAAAATGAATGTTTCCCCCCGCATCTACAATACCAACTGTTAGGTGGGGAGATGGGAAGAAGAGGAAAGCCGACATTTATTTACGATACCAAAAATCCTGAAATTAAAAGTTGTGTTTTCCATAATTTTTCCAATACTGGTATACCGTGCAACCTCACTCCTTTTTAGGGTAATTTCTCCTTTGGGAAGGTGAACCTTTGGCCAAGTTTGATGTCCAGAGTGCCCTGAGCAGGTCTTCATTAAGGATATCTCTATTACTCTGCTCTGTTCAGCTTTCCCTCAACCCTCTCTAGTCCCCAGAACCCCACCACAGCATGAGTCTTATCCCCACAGCATGATGCTACTACCAACAAGCTTCACCATTGAAATGGTACTGCACAAGTGCCTGGTGCCCTCCACACATTACGCAAATGTTGGGTTCATCAGACCAGAAAATCTTGTCTCTCCCCGTTTGAGACTCCTTTAGGTACCTTTTTGTAAACCCCAAAGTGGCCTCTGGTCACTTTCTCATATTTGTGGAGTGTTTCTCTGATCTGCACACAGGTATGGTGGAACTCAGCCAGTGTGACTATCAGGTTCTTGATCACCTCTCTCTTACCAAAGCCCTTTTCCAACAATTGCACAGTTTGATCATTTGGCCAACTTTAGGAAGAGTTGTGGTCACTCTGAACTTTTTGTACATTTAAGAATTATAGAGACCACTGTGTCTTTGGGAACCTTCAATGCTGAAGGAATTATTTGTAGCCTTCCCCAGATCTTCACATCAACACAATCAGACAGTTCCTTCAATCTCTTGGTTTGGTTTTAGCCCAACTGTGGGATCTTCCTATAGAAAGACAGGTGTGCGCCTTCCCTAATCAGGTCCAATCAATTGAATTGACTGCAGGTGGACTCCAAACAAAGTGTAGAAATATTTCAGTGATGATCAAGAGAATGGGATGCACCTGGGCTAAATTTCAAGTGTCACAGCAAAGAGTCTGAATGCTTGTGTCAGTCCGATGCTATCAAGTGTTGTCTGGTGAGGGAAAGGATTTTAGCACAAGGCTGCAACATAACAAAATGTGAGAAAGTGTAGGGGTCTGCTAGACCTTCCATAATCAATGACATTCTTATAGTACTCAGTGCATCAAGGTTTGTAGAAACTGCGAATTTGGGAGTGAGGTTGATAGGTTTAGAGTAAAGTGAAATTGTTACTTGTATGTAAGACATGGAACACGCCAACACTCTCTGGTGCCGCAGTCAGATGTATGTCAATTCAGATGGTGTTGACTGCATATGCACAGACCAGCAACATTTATTCGATCTTGCACTTTTGGCACAGTAGTTAGTTCTGTTGCCTCACAGATCTGGCGCCCAGCATCCATTACTGTCCATTGTTTCTATGTTCTTCCTGTGCCTGTGTGGATTTTCCTCGCTCACCACCCAAAATGTTAAGTTAACTGGTAATTCCCAATTGGTTTTGTTGGAGTGTGCATGAGTGGGCCCTGGGATGGACCCTTCATTGGTTTTGAGAATGTTATATAGTATGCCTTTCTATAACAAACACCATACTAACATAACATTCTCCAAACCACTTGATAAGCAGTAACGTGCAGTGAGGTTCATGGCTTATTTGATTCTCAACTTAAAAGGAAAAAATGAAAAACGCAAAACAATTACTTTTTTCCTTTTGTCCTTTCGCACATCAGAAAAGAAAAATGCAAGAAACGAGAACGAGAAAGGTCCGTGTACTTTTTGGCATTTGAAATTTCGCTTCAGAAAATATCATTTAAGAAAGAAAAAGAGAAACTTATTTGATTTTCAACTTAAAAGGGAAAAATGAAAAACGCAAAACAATTACTTTTTTTCCTTTTGTTCTTTCGCACATCAGAAAAGAAAAATGCAATAAACGAGAATGAGAAAACGCCTTTTATTTATTTTGTCTGAACTGGAAGTTTTTGTAGGTCAACAGCCTGTTCAGGTAATGCGCCACTTGCAGCCAACACTGGTCAACTGGTGTGTAGACTGGACCATCATCATGACATTGGAACAGTACTCAGACGTGATTTTAGAGATGGCAAAACAAGGCCTGTCATCAAAAATGATATCTGTAAATCACCAAATGTTAGCTGTTTCACAGTAAGTAACAACAATAACGTTCATAAAAAAACTGCTACATCAATGAAGCAAAGTTTGCAAAGCTTGTATTTTTACCTGAAAGATGTGACTCAGTTTTTCTGCAGTCATGTCCTCGTCCCGGAGTGTCACTCTTTTACTGTTCTGAAAAACAACGTTATGGTCCATCCTCTGTTGATGCCAGTGTAACTTCAAGGCCGTCGATCGATGTGTAGTGAGGAGGACTGTTCGCACGTGTCATCAAAAATCGCACAGAAGAAGAAGTACTTCTGCTTTCAGACAATGAAAATGCGTCTGTTTTGTTGTTTTTGAGCTATTACACTTTCATTATTTGAATCACAAATAAATCCAGAAAAGTGTAATTTTAAGTTTATGACTGCTATTTGTTACCATAGAATTAAAAAATACCTTATTTTCCCTCATTTTATTCTTTAATCAAAAATCCAAATCTGAAAATTCCTTTCATTTTTGTTTTTGATTCTAAAATGAAATTGCAAATATCAAAAAGTAAACAGACTGCACGTGTCGTCAAAAATCACTCAGAAGAAGAAGTACTTCCAGTTTCAGACAACAAAAATGCATCTGTTTTGTAATTTTTGAGGTTCCATGTACTTTTTGGTATTTGAAATTTCATTTTAGAAGCAAAAACGAAAAAGCAAAAATGAAATGAATTTTCAGATGTTGATTTTTGATCAAAGAATAAAAGGAGGGAAAATAAGGCATTTTTTAATTCTATGGTAACAAATAGCAGCCAGAAACTTAAAATTACACATCATTTTATGGATTTATTTGTGATTCAAATAATGAAAGTGTAATAACTGATAAACAACAAAACAGACGCATTTTCGTTGTCTGAAACCGGAAGTACTTCTTCTTCTTCTGTGCAATTTTTGACAACACGTGCGAACAGACATCGATCGACGGCCTTGAAGTTAAACTGGCATCAGCAGAGGATGGACCATTATGTTGCTTTTCGGAACAGTAAAATAGTGACACTCCGGGACGAGGACATGACTGCAGAAAAACTTTCAGGTAAAAATACAAGCTTTGCAAAATTGATGTAGCAGTTCTTTTATGAACGTTATTGTTGTTACTTACTGTGAAATAAATAAAGGGAGTTTTCTCATTCTCGTTTCTTGCATTTTTCTTTTGTGATGTGCGAAAGAACAAAAGGAAAAAAGTAATTGTTTTGTGTTTTTCATTTTCCCCTTTAAGTTGAAAATCAATTGTCTCTTTTTCTTTTTTAAATGATATTTTCTGAAATGAAATTTCAAATAGCAAAAAGTACGCTGACCTTTGAGCTATTATACTTTCATTTTTTGAATCACAAATAAATCCGGAAAAGTATGTGTAATTTTAAGTTTACGGCTGCTATTTGTTACCATACAATTAAAAAATACCTTATTTTCCCTCATTTTATTCTTTAATCAAAAATCTAAATCAGAAAATTCCTTTCATTTTCATTTTTTCGCTTTTGCTTCTAAATAAAATTTCAAATACCAAAAAGTACACGTACCATCAATTACAGTCCCGGAGGTCTACTATGGCTGCAGGTTTTCACTTTAACCAATTTCTTAATGAGAACCCATTTATTTACTACTAAAGCAATACGTTTATTAGGCTTAATTTGAGTTCTCTTGCCTGTTACCATTCAGAACCCTTAATTGCCTATTATAGATTTTAGCAGCTCCATTTAAATTTTAATTGTTTTCTGTTTTCTTAATCAGACATCAGTTAATAATGAGATGCAGAGAACCAATAAGACAGCAGCTCTCCAGCTAATGTGCTTACCATGAAGTATCAGTGATAAAAATGTTTAGAAATAAATGAGAGGGGAATTGGAAGGACCGTTAAGTTTAAATCTATTCTGGTCCACAAAACACTTGGATAATGTTCTCACAGAAGGAAACTCTACAGAGCAATTAAAATTGCTCTCGGATGAATGCAAGCACTAACAAGCCAAACAGTTCAATACCAAGTTTCATTATCAGCATGGATTGCTTTCTACTTAGGAAACTACTTAGAACACGGGTGTCAAACTCCGGGCCTAGAGGGCCACAGAAGCTGCAAGTTTTCATTCTAACCCTTTTCCTAATCAGCGAGCAGTTTTCACTGCTAATTAACCTTCATTTTAATAGCCCTGTTGTTAAGGATTCAGTCCTCTGAATTGATTCTTTTCTTTTGATTAAATGGCAGCCAAACAGAAATGAGATGTGAGACGAGTCAACAGATGACCAGCTAAACTGAGTCTTCAAACTACAGCCAATTTCACTCCAACTAGTTCCTTAATGAGAAGCCAATTCTTGCTGTTAATTAAACCCGTCATTTAATTCCATGGCTCGTTGCTGCTCCATTCTGCCACAGCAGACATTTCCAAAACTGTTGATTTTCTGTTTTTTCTAAGAATGCCGTCAAGATGTTTTGGCGAGCTGAGAGATCAACCTTACTGAGACCCTCACCTTTTTTATGTTCATATAATGTGGTTAGCTGGTGATGTGGGGGGGCTTGTTTTGTTTCTCATTATTGTTTGGCTGCTAATTAAGGAAAAAGAAACAACTAAGGGGTTTGAGTCAAGTTAATTAAAACAAAGGCAGAAGAAGTTCATTAGCAGCAAACAACTGGTCACTAATGAAGAAGATGGTTAGAATAAAATCCTGCAGCCAGTGCAGCCCTCCATGACTGTGATTAAGGACCCCTGCCTTTCCAGGTAGGTTGGGCATGCAGTGGGTATCAAAAAAAGGGGGTAAATACAATAAAATGCACAGAAGAGATCACAAGTAATCCTTAATACAATACAATAGTACAACAGAAATAATACAGGTACAGAGCAGAATTCAACAGTAGATGATATCACATTTTGATTTGTCTTCTGAAGAGCTTTACTGCTGTAATCCAAGGCCTTGACCACCAAACTGCCTTTTATATTACAGTAATTTCCAAAGGTCAACCCAAAGTCTGGACCTACTGAATAGGCCTCACCCAATGCAGCTTAGCCCCAAAATCATTTAGATAGGTGTGCATAGGGCAAAAGCTTTCAAATGTCCCATATTTATCACAAACATTCACATCAAATTTGGCGCCCCTAGTGAGTCACTGCTTCATTTACACATTGAGCAGTGAAGACAGACAATGCCAATGACTTTTGCTCTTTTAATCTGGTAATGTTCTCAGTTAACATTCTTATCACTATAATAATTTCACAAAAGACAATAACTCACTCATTTTTTTATTCATTTTCCAATCTATTTTTTTTCCAGTACATTACTCCAGGCCATTTGTCATTTAATTGCTTATTGAATATTTAATTGCCTGTGCTGAATATTTTATAATACTGTACTCATAACATAAAATTAAGATTTTTTTTCTTTAATCATAAAAATTGATTTTATGTATAATGAAATGATATACAAATATGAGCACAACAGAGCAAAGTATTGACCAGGCAAATAAAATACATGAAGCTGCACGCATGTAACTTGTTCTGACAGAATGGGAGAGTGTAGCGAGGCTGAGAGGGTGGAAGAGCCTGCTGTTACAAAAGAGGTGCCCTCGTAGTTAAAAGACTCAATCAACGTCTGTCCGAAAGGCCATTCTCTTTAGCTAGATTGGCCAAAAAGACCACTCTGCAATCCCTAGACCCCGTGTCCATGTCCCACCATTGCTGTCTCAGTGAGTCATTGCCCTGAGAAAATTCCTGAGCCGAGACAAATGGTGCCGGGTGACCCAGCGAGCATAACGAGGCTTAGAAAAAGCTACATAAGAGGTACCATCACACTTACAAGCCCTGATCCGGCACCCTACCTAAAGCAGTTCTCCTTTAGCTACGCTGGCCATTCTGCAATCCTGAGGCTCCGAGTTCACATCTCTGTCTCAGCAAGTAACAGTGTGAGAGCCTGCTGCAGCAAAGGAAGTGTCCTCATAGTGAAGTGCCTTCATAGTACCAAAGCCAGTTCTCCTCTAGCTACACTGGCCAAGAAGGCCAATCTGTTATCCCCAAGTTCCAAGTTCATGTTCTACCTAGGCTGTCTCAGTGAGGCATCGCCCTGCACAAATTTCTAATTAGAGACAAATGGTGCTGTGAGCCTGAATCACTCGGGATGGAGCGAGTGTCATGACGCTGAGAGAAATCCCATTGCTACATATGAGGCACCCTCACACTTAGAAGCCCTGATCATCCATTTTACCAAACACAGTTCTTCTTTAGGCCAAGAATGCCTATCAGTAAACCCACAGCTTTCGAGTTCACTTCCTGCCATCGAGTTCACTTCCTGCCATTGATATCTCAGTGATGTGCTCCACCAAGTGAATCCCTGAGCCAAGACAAATGGTGCCCTAACCCTGATTCACTTGGGAAATGAGCAAGCACAGCAAGGTTGAGAGAAAGCCTGCAGCTACGAAAGATGCCCCCTCACATTCAGAAGCCCCGATTATCCGCCCTACCAAAATCAGTTCTCCTTTAGCTTGTGGACCACCAAGGGGCCATACCAGCCACCCTACCCGACACAGACAGGCAAGGACACAAAGTGGAGGTGCAACACACCTTTATTTTTCCACATGGGAACAGCTCCCCCCCTGCTTCCCATCTTTACAGCACAATTCTCGAGAAGTGTCCTGCCGCAGTCAGGACAGTTTTAGGCCTCAGACAGATCCAAGTTGTGCTGACCCCCCCCGCTACTTCTGGAGCCCCTCCCCTGTTTTGCTGGTGACCTGATGCCCCTCATGACGATTTCAATTCCCTTTAGTTCCTGCACTCAAATGTGTATTAAACTTGTAAACTATTGAGGTCTCTCAGTTCTGCATCCGAAGCAGTTGTTTTGGTGTCACATATTAAAAAACAAATTGAACAGAAAATCTTAACATTTTGTATTTTATAATACTAGGGAGCTCTGCCCCCTGCTCGCTTCACTCGTCAACCCCCGTGCAGGCGCTACACGCTAGCCACTTTGCGGCTCTACCTCTCGCGTATGGAGAAGCTGATATACAATTTAAACAGATTGTTATTTTCATGGGAATTGTTACTTATGCATAATAGACCTAACTATTTTACATTACAGTGAGTAATTAACATATTAAAAAATAGTAAATGTAATAAATTTATAAAAAATGCTTCCTGTTGCGTTATACGTTTTCTTTCTGTTTGGCTTTGAAATTAACACGCAAATACTTTTTAAACTTACACTTTTACTGTAAAACTTCACTAAAAACTATTTTTTGAATAAACTTTTCGGCAATATCGCATTGAATTTTGATTCCATGTTTGGACTTACTTCCAAACAACACAACATATAATTGCCCATGAGAGAATATCGTTTCTTTCTCTCTAATAAATAAACCAACTTTTTCAAATGTCTGTCCCTGTGATTTGTCAGTTGGCATAGCAAAAGCGATTCTAATGGGAAACGGTAAACGTTTTAATACAAATGGCATATCAAGATCTCCTTTCGTGTCTAATGTTATCCGCGGAAGATGTACTGCATTACCTTTCTTGTCGCCTGTTAAAATTTTACATGTCATTGCCATGTAACCAATCAACAGTTTTCAGGTTAATTCATTTGACTTCATTGTTTCTTGGTGCTAGGATTACCTGTGTACTCATGTCTTCGGTTGATAACCCTTTGGGATGAAATTCATCAATAAGATTTTGACATAATAAGTCTTCTGTTATTGGGAGCTTAAAGTGAGGAAAGCGTAAAAATTTATAAGAGCTGAGAGAACAGGAAGTGTGTCTGACAAAAACATTCACACCAATGTGAGGAGAGAGGAATGTGGGTGTGGTTGAAAATGGTCGAGAGGAGGGCGGGACTTCACAAAAGCTCTTGGTAAAAGTCTCGTCTCACAAGACTTGAAAAAAATCTCTTGGAAAAAGTCTTGTCACGAGATTTTCTTTTATAATAGAGAGGTACGTTTTATATCTGCATTTACCGTGTCTCATTCATGAGACTGCACTTTTTAATACGTTAGTTATATGGCTGCACTCAACGGAGTAGTGGCTCTGTGGCTAAGGATCTATACTGGTAATCAGAAGGTTGACCCCATATAAAAATAGGAAATGCTAAGGAAGACGAAAAATAAATGATATGCTGCACTCAGCTACAATTAACACTATATATTCTTATAGACTCTGAATCAAATAAATCATATAATATGTGTAAACAGTCAAAATATGCAATATTACATTTAGGAGCTGTTTAGAGTACTGTCTTTGTGGTCCTCTCTGTGTTAGATCATTAGTACTGTACAATGCAATGTTTTAATATTTATATTAACGATTCATTAATTGTGACGGAGTTTATGCTCCAGACGAATGACGCAGTCACCCTCAGAAGCACGAAGAGGTATAAAGTACTCATTTGAGTGGCCCAGCTAAGACCTTCTCTGTTAGCTGGACAGCTTTGCATACCTTGCGACCTCACAGCAAGTACAAAGAGACGTTTATGACATTAGGTAGATAGATAGATAGATAGATAGATAGATAGATAGATAGATAGATAGATAGATAGATAGATAGATAGATAGATAGATAGATACTTTATTAATCCCAAGGGGAATTCACATACTTCAGCAGCAGCATACAGATAAAGAACAATATTAAATTAAAGAGTGATAACAATGCAGGTATAATGTTAATGTTTACCCCCCTGGGTGGAATTGAAAAGTCACATAGTGTGGAGTCTCCTCAGTCTGTCAGTGGAGCAGGACGGTGACAGCAGTCTGTCGCTGAAGCTGCTCCTCTGTCTGGAGGTGATCCTGTTCAGTGGATGCAGTGGATTCTCCATTATTGACAGGAGCCTGCTCAGTGCCCGTCGCTCTGCCACGGATGTCAAACTGTCCAGCTCCGTGCCTACAATAGAGCCTGCCTTCCTCATCAGTCTGTCCAGGCGTGAGGCGTCCCTCTTCTTTATGCTGCCTCCCCAGCACACCACTGTGTAGAAGAGGGCGCTCGCCACAACCGTCTGATAGAACATCTGCAGCATCTTATTGCAGATGTTGAAGGACGCCAGCCTTCTAAGGAAGTATAGTCGGCTCTGTCCTCTCTTGAACAGAGCATCAGTATTGGCAGTCCAGTCCAATTTATCATCCAGCTGCACTCCCAGGTATTTATAGGTCTGCACCCTCTTCACACATTCACCTCTGATGATCACGGGGTCCATTAGCACATCAGTTTATCCTGGTGAAGTTTTTTATTTATAATAAATTTTTTTTCACACCCATTCAGTTTGCCACCATTACTATAATAACATTTAGCACAAATGTATCGCTAATACAGGGGTGGGGGCATAAAAAGTGAGTGGAGTCAAAAGAGATGCAGCTAACAGGGGCCTCAGAATGTCTCAGGTCGCTGAATCTGTCCGAGGGCCTAAAATCGTCCTGACTGCAGCTGGACTCTATTGCACTTCTCTAGGACACAAGGCACTAAAGCACACTGCTCACTGCCCTTTTCGTTTCTTTCCTTTTTGCCCTTTTCTCGAAGCCACTCTTCCTCCAGCATGCTTGGTCCTCTTCCACCCAACTCTGGCCTTCTGGAGTAGTGGCTGCTGATTCCTTTTATAAGGCACCCCAGAAGTGCTCCAGGTGCTCGTTGACCTACTTCCGGCTGCATCTCCGGGTGTGGCAGTACATCCAAGCTCCAAAACCCATGACCCTACAGCAAAATCAGGTTTGTTGCCCTCTAGTGTCCCTGGGAAGGTAATGCCCCAGGACACAGTCTGTCCTCCGGTCCTTCCGATACAGGGGCATCCCAGCTGGGCAAGGGTTCTTGCTGTCTGTCACAAGCTACACTGGCCAAGAGGGTCATTCTGTAATCCCAAGGACCCAAGGTAAATAGTGACGTGTGGTGAGGTTCATGGCTGGTGAGGCACTGAACTACTTCAGAGTCAGATTTACAAATATATGAACCCAAAAGAATCTCTTATTCACTATTCAATTGGCAGCATTCACATTTACTACTGGTTATGTTTCATTTTTCATCAGCATTCTTTACACACACAGGTAAGACGCATATTTAGCTAAGAAAGAACGTCACATTTAGAGCGGCCGGAGAGAGCGCATTTGCTCCTCACCCTCCATGTGTTCAAAATTTGCCGTTGCGATTTCACAATTCATGCTCATTCAATACAAATGAAAGTATAGAGTGGTGTACAAAAAAAAAACAGATTTTAATTTTGACCATAATTGAAATATTTAATTGTTTTTAAAAGCTTTTAATTCTGATGCTTTAATCAATTAAAAATTCAGATTGTTCAAAAAAAGGATAACAAGAAAATCACAAGAATAATTTATTTACGGTCAAAACTTAATTTTCAAATATTAGATTGTTTTTTTCTTAGTCTGATCCCATTTTCTTATAAAATTGAAAACCGTTTATGGTCTTTACCTTTATTTGTAAATGAAGTCCATGCGCCTATCCTTCTCCATTAAAATGTCATTCACTTTCTTGCAAAAGTCCTCCTTATTTTCCTTTCCTTTTAAAAATCTTAATCTTCCACTTTGGCAGTCAGTCGGGACAAAAAATAAAAATAAGCGGCCCGCTGCAGTGCACTTCACTTTCTGATACCGCTAACTTATTGGCGCCTCTGTGTAGAAGAGCAGCAGACACAAGCACCTGTTGGGCTCACATACGCCCCCTTCAGGGCGGCACGGTACTGTCTGCCTCTCCTTGTGCCTCTCCACTGCAGTTTTATGTCCGATCAGGGAGACTAAATATGTCACACACATTCATTAAAGATATTAGCCAGACTGTGTAAAGTCAGGGTGTATAATAAATGTGTCTGCAAACCTTATATTGGCGACATACAGAGAGACAGCAACAGGCACGCGACAATCGCAGGCATCAACCACATTGGTGTGTGAGGGAGAGAGCACAGTCCGTGGTGAGGTGAGGCTCGTCACTGGCACACCTCGCGTTTCTCCCCTGTATTTGAACAGGAAATGTGCCTAATCAGCAACTTTTGACTATAAAAATAATCAAAATTATTGGAATCATACAGAAAATAAATTTATATCGCAGACCATTGGACACATTTATTTTATGTTATCATTATTAGTTTTTTTTACTTTTCATGATGACATCACCTGCCTCTCCTGACCACACGTTCCTGTTGATTAGGGTTACTGGGGTCTACAGTTGTGTCCTAGCAGCACTGCAGACACCTATAGACAGGATGCCAGTTTATAGCAGGTCTCCCTCAGTCACCCTCAGACCAGTTTGAAATCGCCACTTAAGTTAACACACATGACTTTTAGGGAACACACATGACTTTTAGGGATGTGGGAGGAAAACCTCAACACCTGGAGGAGAATGTGCAGACTCCATACAGACAATGACCAGACACAGGATTGCCTCACCTGCATCCCCTGACTGCACGTCCCTGGAGTTAAAACACCCAACTGTTGTTGTCTGATTGAGCCGTAGCTTCTACTAACTAGAAAACTAGACAGTGAAGTTTCTCGTGAAAGGAATTAGGAGATGAGACGAAGTCAAAAGTTGAGCTAAGGTCATCACCAAAACTCTTAACACAAGTACAAAGCACAAGTCAAAAATTCATAAGTGAGGAAATATTTAGTCAAAAACAGAATCACGCAACAACACTGTTTTTTATCCCAGTCACTCCAGGAACATCATAAGCGGCGCAGTCCCCGGTACCCTCTATGAAAATTCATCACAAAAACCATGATGCTAAGTTCAAGAAAAAATAATAATACAAAATAGCAAGGTAACTTTTTTCCTGAACCATTCTATAGAAAAATCTATAATCACAAATGAATTATTTGAATGGAACCCTGATAGTGAATGCATAAACATCTGAAAAAGGACTCTCAAACTTCTTTGAAAATTTGAAATAAATCCCAGACCATTACATCGCCCTCAGCAAAGTCCTGGTACTGTGACAAGAATTACCTCAAGGTAGAGACAAGTATAGTGAGGCCGAGGAAGTGAGAGCCTGCTGTGATGTAACACCCTAACCCTAACCACGCAGTTACGAGGCTACTGGCCAAGAAAGTGCAGCGAGTGTGCAGAATGGCAGCAGCGGTTCTTTTGTTCATAAGAATTACTACATAAGAATTTAGATTACATCTTGCCTGAAGTGGGGCCTGAGTTGGCTCGAAAGCTTGCATATTGTAATCTTTTTAGTTAGCCAATAAAAGGAGTCATTTTACTTGACTTCACACTACAATCATAATGGCTGACATAGTACAACACCCTAGTAGTAAGAATTAATACTAAACGCTTTGAAATCACTTTAATCGTTTATTGTCTGGCAACTCCTAATTCACCGATACAAGAAAACTCTCACCTATGACATATTGTTCGTCTTGATGTTTCGATTTTGTTCGACTATTTGGGGTTCCCCTCTATTTTTGGTCATCTACAACCGAAAATACCACCTTTTTAGGCCATTTTTTGACCTGATTTTGTGCAGGAAATGACACCCTTATGATGGAGAATAAATCAATAAGAGTCTTCAGCAAAAGGACTTGAAGATGTGCATGCCATGTCAACAGACCTCAGGGTGTTCACTCCATAATGGCAGACGAGGAGTCAAAATTATTCCTTTTCACAAAACTTTGAAAAAATTCAGGTTCTGTAATATTGGCACGTGGAGAGTCGTCTTGTGCTATTATTTAGGTTGCTGATCACATATTTTTTGATAATTTCATTCTCTACTGGTGGTTCTTGCCCTCCAAGATTTACTCCTAGAAGGTTAAAAATGTCAAATTTCAAACATAAGCATGTGGGGTGTCATTTTAGATGATTTCAAGGTCCGTGATTATGAATATGAAGTTATTTTGGATTTTTAACCCTTTACTTTCAATCTAGCCCTCTGCACCTCTGTCTGCCTCGATACAATTGAGAATATTTAGACCTGAAACATTTCAATTGAAGCACACATTTTAATATTTCAAATATTTCACACAACTATTCTTGCTTATTATGTACTTCTACTTCATGAACTAAATCGGGACATTTCTTGTGAATGCCCTGCATTAGGGTAGCTTATGCTAATTCGGAAAATGGAGTGAAGTCAAGCTGAAGTCCTAACCAGGAGGGCAGGGATCTAATAAACTCATCCCAAGACATAAGACAAAAAAGTGAAAAGATTGAAAGCACATCAAACTGGTGAAAACGAGAAACATACTGTAAATTGTAATCGGGGACAGAAAAGATTTTGTAACCAAGATAGCCTTTCAATGAATAAACAAGCTGAATTCCTAAGTCTTTTCCATTGAATCCAACCAGAAAGCACTTTTAACCTTTGACTTTGTGATGTCATGCATGGCACATTTACGGTTGACTTTACCTTACAAAAGCACTTCATCCATCAACCAAAACATCAGAAAATGGCGGTGCCCATAACAAAAATACTTTGGTATAATACCATGGCATAATCTTAAAGAGATGTCCAGTTGTGTATAACTGAGGCAAAAATCAGTGAACCAATACATTTTTAGCAAGTCTTGTGGAAATAAACGATCCACAGACCAGTGAAAAGGACAAAAGGTCCTGAAATCACAAGAAGCAGAGGAGACCTAAAATGGTAATCAAGCCAAGAGGTCTGCTTATGTACCCTGCGTAAACCAAACTGGATTCAGGTGAGTGCTCTATCATGGCAGAACAAGTTGTTTGACACAAGTGTGAGACAGTTGGTGGACGGGTGAATACATATACACAGGGCCTTCATAAAGTATTCAGACTCCATTTTGTGATGGTGTAGCCTTGTGCTAAAATCATTTCAATCCATTTTTTCTATTCATCGAGTGACACTGGGTTCCCCCAGAATGACAAAGACAGGATTTGAGGAATTTCGGCAAATTCATCAAAATATATATATATATATATATATATATATGTATATATATATAAAATCGTCTGTACGTCTGTCTAATTTTCATGAGAGAACTACTTAACAGATTTATATCGGGTTTGTTTCTATAATTTTCTTGAACATTCCGGTTGATTTGGCGACTTCTCTCATCGTGCTAAGAATCATAGTTCACTTGCAGGAGTGATATATTCGCACTAATCCGAGACAGAGGCTACAGGCCGAGGGGAGGGTCGAGGCGTAGGGAGCCAGGGAGGGCCCTCCTCACTCACGTGCCAGCCTCCGTTCGAGTTGCTCTACCTCTCACCACGGGTTGGAGCACACCTTGCCTCCGCTTAACTAGCGGATACCTGTTTGTTCAGCAGATATCATCATCTAGAGATTGTTAAAGAGTAACATTTGACGTTTTTGATAGAGAGATCAGAGCTACGTGTGTTTTAGAGGGTACCTGCTCATTGGCAGAGAAACCACATCCATGTGCTCTTTTACCCACACTGGAGATGCTCTCCTGTCACAGCTGAACATGATCAGGTTCACATTTACCTTCTGCTTGGCCAGAAATATCGTAACTTGACAACTTTTAACATTTTTGGCAAAGAGATCACATCTACATTCTCATCCCTGATATCCATCCATCCATTATCCAACCTGCTATATCCTAACTACAGGGTCACAGGGGTCTGCTGGAGCCAATCCCGGCCAACACAGGGCGCAAGGCAGGAAACAAACCCTGGGCAGGGCGCCAGCCCACCACAGGGTGCGCACACAGGACAATTTAGAATCGCCAATGCACCTAACCTGCATGTCTTTGGACTGTGGGAGGAAACTGGAGCACCCGGAGTAAAGCCACGCAGACACGGGGAGAACATGCAAACTCCATGCAGGGTGGACCCGGGAAGCGAATCCAGGTCTCGTTACTGTGAGGCAGCAGCGCTACCAGTGCGCCACTGTGCTGCCCCTCGCCTCGTTAGCAAAACCAAAAATATTGTATATCAAGAGGCCCTCGGATATGAAACCTATCAATATAAATTCTTCTAAAACACAAATAATTATATATATTTTTAAATTGATTTTTAAAGTTTGTCCTGTTTCACTACTATGTGGGTGGAGACACGGGAGACAGCTAGTTAAAGATAACAAACTGAAATATCCCATCGACACAAGTAGTCAGACTCTTAAGTCAGCACTCAGTTTTGAAGCACTTTTGGCAGCCAATACAACTTGGGGTCTTCTTGGGTATTGTTTCAGACAGAGAGATGGTCAGACAGACTGGCATGACTGTCATGGTGGCGCTGTAAAAAGACCAGGGTTCACCTGCCTTCTGTTCAATTTGCATGTTCTCCCTGTGTCTACGTGGGTTTACTCTCACTGTCCAAAGACATGCAGATTTGGTGAATTGGTATTGCTAAATTGGCCTGTGTGTGTGTTTGCTCTGCAATGCATTGGCTCCCTGTCCACAGTTTGTTCCTGCCTTGTGCTGTATGCCAGGTGGAATGGGCTCCTAAGTGACCCTGGTCTGAATACTGGTGTGAATGGGAAATGTCAGATTTTGAGTTTATTTAATAAATTTGTAGTCTTGTCCAGTGAAGACCACAGGTGGACTCCAAACACGGTGTAGAAACTTCTCAATGATGATCCATAGAATGGGATGCACCTGAGCGAAAGCAAACAGTCTGAATACTCGTAGTAATGGGAAATTTCTAATTTTTAGCTTTAATAGATTTGCAGTCTTCTCCAGTTAGTAAAACTGACCATAGGTGGACTCCACTCAAGGTGCAGAAACATCTCGATGATGAGCAGTAGAATGGGATGCTGGGGTGGCTGTCAAAAAACAAGGCCAGCAACAGTCCATTGAGACATTCCTTGTGTGATTTTTGGGGATTTGCAAGTAATAAATTACCCACAGGAAAATATTTCTGCTGAAAAGTTGATCTTTGATGGCTCAAGAGATTCTGTTTTATGTTTCATTTGAGAATTGGCTTTGTTACAGACAGTCAGTCAGTCATTTTCCAACCTGCTATATCCTAACACAGGGTCATGGGGGTCTGCTGGAGCTAATCCCAGCCAGCACAGGGTGCAAGGCAGGAACAAATCTTGCGCAGGGCGCCAGCCCACCACAGGACACACACACACCACACACTAGGGACAATTTAGGATCGCCAATGCACCTAATCTGCATGTCTTTGGACTGTGGGAGGAAACCGGAGCACCTGGAGGAAACCCACTCAGACACGGGGAGAACATGCAAACTCCATAGAGGGAGAACCCGGGAAGTGAACCCATGTCTCCTAACTGCGAGGCAGCAGTGCTACCACTGCGCCACCATGCCGCCCTTGTCACAGACATTTCTCTTAAAATCCCTTCGGAGAAATCACTTTAGGCTAAAAGGAGACATGAGATACAACTGAGGTAAAAGGAATCCAGATTGAGAATTTTGTTTTGAAAAGCCTGCACTATTTTGTGAGATCTCTTTCTGGTTGTATTACGGTTTGTAAAAAGACCCCTTGCTGTCACCCAGAATTCCCTCTTGGTATACCTGTCCTCATGCACTGGGCCATCTAGTATAACATACAAGTTACCTCTTCCCATTCATGAGGGTTAAGCGCAAGAAGACCACCACAAATGTGAACATTCGTGTTTCCATCTCTTTCAAGACTTCATATCTTTGACTTATTATTGGACTGATGCTTTTATCCAAGGTGACTTACAACACCTGAGATATGATTGGTTACATTTGTTGTGTTTTCCCAATTGGAGTGCATGCAGAAGAAGTGACTTTTTCATGGCCACATGGTGTCAGCAGTGGGATTAGAACACACGGCCTCGGGTTTTGAGGTCCAAAGTCTTCACCTCTACGCCACACTGCAAGGCTTTTCTGCTCGAATGAGTGTGATCTAATTGCAGCTCAGCAATAGAAATTTGAGCAACTACCTTATATACACACGTATAAGTCAGGCCTTGAAACCCGAAAAATCGATCATAAAATCAGACCCCGATTTATACGCCTACTCAAAAATGCAACACTTCAGTTTTGTTTTTTTTTTTTTTACATCTTCTTGCCTTCTCCAATCTAGCACCAGTTTCTCAGACACGTTGAATTTTATTGCAGCAACACATTTACCTATTTCTTTCACTATTTCTTCTTCTTCTTCTTCTTTCAGCGGATCATCTTCTTCCATATTTTTCTGTCCTCGCCATCTTGCTCTGTTACACCCACCACCATCATGTCTTCTCACACCACATCCATAAACCTCCTCTTAGGCCTTCCTCTTCTCCTCTTACCTGCCAGCTCTATTCTTAGCATCCTTCTCCCAATATACTCAGCATCTCTTCTCTGTACATGTCCAAACCAACACAATCTCGCCTCTCTGACTTTGTCTCCCAACCGTCCCACCTGAGCTGACCCTCTAATGTCCTCATTTCTAATCCTGTCTATCCTCATCACACCCAATTAAAATCTTAGCATCTTTAACTCTGCCACCTCCAGCTCTGTCTCCTGTGCCACCGTCATCCACCCATATAACATAGCTGGTCTCACTACCATCCTGCTGACCTTCTCTCTCATACTTGCTGGTACCCGTCTGTCACAAATCACTCCTGAAACTCTTCTCCACCCATTCCACCCCGCCTGCACTCTCTTTTTTACCTCTCTTCCACAATCCCCATTCTTTCACTAACTACAATGATGTTTATTTTAAAACCAGCTTCATATTTTCTTCTGATCGAACAGTCCATCGTAGATAAGGGATGCTCTTACGATAAAGTTGTATGAGGGTGTGAGATACAAAAAACACACAACAGTGCAAATGTCACTTCGGAATAGTCGAGTATTGTCGTGTGGTCACGTATGCACAATAGAGAGAGAGAGAGAGAGGTTAGGAACACACGCTGATACAGCGCATTGCCGCACCCACATAGTAACAGAAGGCCGTGAGCTCCGTGGTTACTCTCTCAGGTGGGTGTTAGCATATCGTAATCTCTTGGACCAATAGCGTGAGTTTTCCGCATTTGACTTTATATGACCGACATTATACGAGGTGTGATCAAAAAGTAGCAGAGCACCATCCAAGAGCAACACAAAACAATTCAATGCCGGTTTTGACAGGTCCATCCTAGAGTCGAGTCTGTGACAACTTTCAACTTGTTTGATCCTGCCAGTCATTTTTGAGCTACTGTGTGTTTTTCAAGTTTGTCATTAATAATGGATATCGAGCAACGCGTTAACGTGAAATTTTGTTTTAAATTGCAAAAAAGTTCAGGAAAACCGTCAGATGTAAAAATCGGTTTGTGGCGACATTGCACCGACAATTAAGACTGTCTACAAGTGGTTTGATCCACTTTGTAATGGATCTGACTCGGTTGAAGGTGAGAAAAGATCAGGACGTCACTTCAACATCAATAACCGAGGAAGATGTTGAAACAGTTTCATTCTTCATCTTGACAACACTCCTTCTCGCCCATCCCTTCTAGTATGACAATTTCTGTCGAATAAAAACATTACGCTGTATCCGCATCCACCCTATTCGCCAAATCTGGCACTGTGTGACTTCTGGCTGTTCCCTAAATTGAAAATGACCATGAAAGGCAAATGATTTCAAACCATTGAGGACATCCTGGCAGCCACGACAGCCCAACTAAAGACACCCTCGAAAGAAAACTTCCGGAACTGCTTTGCAAAGTGGCAGGAGCGTTCAGAGAAGAGCATTCGAAGTGGAGGAGAGTATTTTGAGGGTGACTAGTAGTTGTAAATCTTTTACTGCAATAAACGTTTCATTTTTAAAACATTCGCCGGGATTTTTTCATCACACCTTGTAAAATACCAGAAATTATACGGTAAAATCAAGTCCCGACTTATCCATGGGAGAACTTATCCGCGCGTATATACGGTAATCGTATTATTCAGAAGCAAGGGATAAACTTTTGCAATCGTAGTGAAGTGTTTAATTACCACAAAAAGCTGTCCATACATTTTACCAGATATTACTGAGCACACAATGCAAATACTTTCAAAAATTTCAAAAAAAATGTCAATACATTATTTGGAAGATCTGACCCCCTTATGTGACTTTGCAGAGATCACTGTAACACAGAGAACACTGTAATTATGTTGTTAGACTTAAGCACAGCATTTGACACCATTGAGCATTCTGTTTTACTGCACACACTAGAAAATGATGTTGGGCTCACAGGCACAGTAGTCTCTTGGTTTAGTTCGTATTTATCAAATCGATTCCAATATGTACAGAAATGTGCTGACAGGACTCCATCATTATACACAGAAGTGAAATATGGTGGGTGGCACAGTGGTAGCACTGTTGCCTCGCAGTTAGGAGACCTGGGTTCACTTTCCAGGTCCTCCCTGCGTGGAGTTTGCATGTTCTCCCCGTGTCTGAGTGGGTTTCCTCCAGGTGCTCCGGTTTCCTCCCACAGTCCAAAGACATGCAGATTAGGTGCATTGGCGATCCTAAATTGTCCCTAGTTTGTGCTTGGTATGTGTGTCCTGTGGTGGGCTGGCACCCTGCTCGGGAATTGTTCCTGCCTTGCACCCTGTGCTGGCTGGGATTGGCTTCAGCAGACCCCCGTGACCCTGTGTTAGGATATAGCGGGTTGGACCATGACTGACTGACTGAAATATGGTGTCCCACAGGGCTAGTACTGCGACCTTTACTGTTTCCACTTTACAGGCTACCACAGGGATCTCTCATTAGGAAACATCCTGTTAATTTTCAGTCGTATGCAGATGGCACACAGTTCTACCTTTCTTTTAGAGCAAATGAAGTTTCTCCAGTGTTGTCTTTAATTAGTTGTGTTAGTGAATTAAAGGAGTGGATGGATGAGAACTACTTGTCTTTAAATAGAGACAAAACAGAGATGTGAATTGTTGGAGGGAATGACGCTGATCACAACAATATTCTGTCATCATTTAACTCAGTTGGAATCCCCATTTATTTTATTGAATCAGCCTGCAATCTCAGAGTTCTCTTTGACTCTAGCAGGTCACTTAAAGTGCACGTTACAAATTTGTCCAAATCATGTTTCTTCCATCTTAAAAATGTTGGGAAATTAAGGCACTTTCTAAATAAACAGCATTCTGAGAAATTAATTCCTGCATTTATTTCTAGTAGGACTGACTACTGCAATGCGGTGTTCACTGAATGTTCAAACTGTTCTTTATACAGCCTCCAGTTAATCCAAAATGCTGCTGCAAGAATTATTACAAGAACCAGAAAATACGAACACATAACTCCAGTTCTTAAATCCTTACAGCGGCACCCGGTTAAGTTTAGGGCAGATTTCAAAATCCTCCTCTTAACATATAAAGCATTAAATGGCCGAGGTCCGGCTTACTTGTCTGAACTTATCATGACTTACAAACCAGAGCGCACATTAAGATCTCAACATGCCGGTCTGCTTGTGATTCCAAGGATTAATAAAATAACAGTGGGAGGTCAAGCTTTTAGTTACAGGGCCCGTAAACTGTGGAGTGGTCTGCTTGTTCCTATAAGAGATGCCGCTTCACTCTCAGGGTGAAGACTCGCTACTTCAGTTTAGCACACCCTGACTAGAGCTGCTGATTAGCTGTACAGACTACATCTCTGTTGTTAGTCATTAGCACTTAAACAGAACTATCGTGATAGTTATAATTTGATACTGACCCTCACCTATTCTGTTTATCTTCTTGGTACTGAAATGTGGCACTTGGTGCCCGCTGCCCACCTGCCAAGTTGTTCTGCCTGCCTAAGGTTAAGTCATCCCTGATGGAGGATCGCAGGAATCGTGGGGTAGAGGGGTCCTTTTATTGGATTGGCTGGCCCAGCGCTGTCTCAGCTATGGACTGGCCAATTGGGGGAGGCAGTTTGATGGCTGAGGTCTCCAGGACTCCAAATCCAAAATCATATTATGTGATATCTACTGTTGAATTCTGCTCTGTACTTGTAATATTTTTATTTTTATACTGCATTGATGATTATGTTCTGTTCTGTGTATTGTATTGTATTGTATTGACCCCCCTTCTTTTTGACACCCACTGCACGCCCAACCTACCTGGAAAAGGGGTCTCTCTTTGAACTGCCTTTCCCAAGGTTTCTTCCATTTTTTCCCTTTAAGGCTTTTTTTAGGAGTTTTTCCTTATCTTCTTAGATAGAGTCAAGGCTGGGGGGCTGTCAAGAGGCAGGGTCTGTTAAAGTCCATTGCGGCACTTCTTGTGTGATTTTGGGCTCTACAAAAATAAATTGTATTGTATTGTATCTCTGCTGAAATTAAAGAGGTGACACTTGGGAGACCACTGGGGTATTTTGTCTCAGGAGGAAAATCTTGCAAAGCAGGAGACAGAAGAGCGCGTCTCCCATTTTATTTTGTTCGGATCTCGTTGTTGTTTACGAGAAACCAAAAAGAAGATAAAGAGATCTCATTTTTGATTTATTTTTGTTCCTATAGATGCTGTTTGCTGTTGTTGGAGACACCTGAGCCAAAGCAAGGGGTCTGAATGCTGGTATCAGTGGGATATTCAAAAAATATCTCAAATTAAAATTTGAAATCCCATTTTCGCTTTGTCATTCTTGGGTATTGAGTGTAGCTTGACAAGGGAAGAAATAAAATGAAATGATTTTAGTGCAAGGCTGCAACATCACAACATGGGATTCAAAAGGGGAATGGGAAGGGGGTGTCTGAAGACTTTCTGAAGCCACTGTAATTCAGCAAAGACATCTGCAGATTTCAAGGACACGGCCTATTTGGAAATTCCATTACCTTTTCACAAATGAGGAGATGTGTGTTAGAATAAAGCCACAAAGCCCCCATATCCGTTATCCCAAATTGTGGTCGGTCTGCCAGCAGCATAAACAGCGGTCATATCTAAGGGGGGGTCACGGTCATGTAGAATCATTCTACAGTTTTCTTTGTTGTTCTGCATGGCCTAGTTTTTCGCAGAGTTCGCACTAATGCTGAATGTGTGCCGCAGCTCAATAGTGCTGCCGTCACCCCCGTGGACTGGCTTTTGTGCCCACCGCATACCAGAAGTCACTATCAAATTTTAAACAGCTGCAGGATGAGTAAATTATTCAAAGAGAACAAAAGATTACGTGCCGTAATGACTTACAAATTGAGGCTTTGAGAGTTACCAAATGGTTATTATCCTCAGACAGATGAAGCCCGCTAATATAGAGCCACGATTTCATCTGCCCACGCTGCCCGAGGGTCCATTAAAAGTTATTGGCTGCAAATTGGAATTTCATATTCCATCAGGAGGAATGTTATCGATGATGCGGGTTATCAAGAGTGACTTCGTAAAAGTCTTCAGACCCCCTGCACTTTCAGCACACTTGATTGTGTTGTAGATTTCACTTCAAATGGAAGCTTTGGCCACGTTTGCCCATCAATCTGCACTCAATCGCCTGTAATGACAAAGTGACGATGACACATTTTCAGAAAGGTTTCTGAGTTAATTAAAAATCAAAAACTGAAATCTCTCATTCCGAGAAGTATTCCGACCCTTTGCTGTGGTGCCCCCCTGTTTGCTTTAATTCTCCTTGAGATGTTTCTAGAACTTGATTGTTGCAAACTGATCGTGAGATCGACAGGCGGATCAGTGCGGTATCCGCAGTGATGCGGGCTCTGCATCGGTCTGTCGTGGTGAAAAAAGAGCTGAGCCGTAAGGCAAAGCTCTCAATTTACCAGTCGATCTACGTTCCTACCCTCACCTATGGTCATGAGCTATGGGTAGTGACCGAAAGAACGAGATCGCGAATACAAACGGCTGAAATGAGTTTCCTCCGCAGGGTGTCTGGGCTTTCCCTTAAAGATAGGGTGAGGAGCTCAGTCATCCGGGAGGGACTCAGAGTAGAGCCGCTGCTCCTCCGCATCGAGAGGAGTCAGATGAGGTGGCTCGGGCATCTGATCAGGATGCCTCCTGGACGCCTCCCTGGTGAGGTGTTCCGGGCACGTCCAACCGGGAGGAGGCCCCGGGGAAGACCCAGGACACGCTGGAGGGACTATGTCTCCCGGCTGGCCTGGGAACGCCTTGGGATTCTCCCGGAAGAGCTGGAAGAAGTGGCCGGGGAGAGGGAAGTCTGGGCTTCTCTCCTTAAGCTGCTACCCCCGCGACCCGACCTCGGATAAGCGGAAGAGGATGGATGGATGGATGGATGAATTGATGGGCCATCACGTAGAAAGGTATGCGTGTCCCTGTGTATAGAAGGTCTCACAATTCACATTGCATGTCAGGACACAATCCAAACCATGAACTTCAAGGAACTCTCTGGAGACCTCCATGATCAGATTGTGGTGAGACACAGCTTAGGCCCAGGGGATCAAACCATTTCTAAAGCTTTGAGTGTTCCCACAAGATTTGTGAAATTGAAGAAGTTTGGAACTACCAGGACTCTTTCTGGAGTTGGCCATCCATCTAAACTGAGTACCCAGGCAAGAAGGTCCCTGGTCACAGAGGTGACAGAAGTCCTCTGTTGAGATGGGAGAACCTTTCAGAAGGACAACCATCTCAGCGGCACTCCATCAATCCGGTATTAATGGTAGTGTGAGCAGACAAAACTCATACTTGAGCGAAAGACGTATGAGAGTCCAATGTACTCTCTGGAAACATCCGTGATCAAAGTGACATGGCTTAGGCCCAAGGAATCAAACCATTTCTAAAGCTTTGAGTGTTCCCATTCATCCAAACTGAGTAACCAGTCAAGAAAGAAAGACCAGGCAAGAAAAACAAATCATGAAGTCCGAGGAACTCTTTATAGACCTCCACAACCAAAACTGTGGTGAGGCATAGACCAGAGCAAGGTGATAAACCCATTTCTAAAGGGTGTGAGTGTTCACAGGAGCAGAGTGACCTCAGAAATTATCAAATGGAAGATGTTTGGAACCACCAGGACGCTTCCTAGGGTTGACTGTCTGGCCAAACTGAGTACCCAAGCAAGAACAGCCTCTGTGAAGGAGGTGAACAAGAACCCAATGGTCACTCTAGCAGACCATAAGATGTAATTCAGAAATCCTCACATGTCTTGTGTTTGAATAAGGAACTCCACGTCACCATTGGAAAATGTTTGGGGCACCAACCCGGTCATCTCTGTTTACGTCCAACAAAACATAATGCAAAGTCAACGAAAAATAGGACCGCTATGCATGCCAATAAAACAAAAATCTTAAAAAATAAGATTGCAGTCAGGCTAAGTAGGATTAGGACTGCAAGGAACGAACTTCGTCCTGTGGAGACTGAAAAACTCCTCCCAGCAGCTGCGTGATTTATAGGTGGCAGACCAAAAGGGGCGGAGTCTGTTGCCCTCACTAGGTGGAGGGAACAAGAGAGGAGGAGGTTACTGCCAGCGTCCCATCACGACCCAAGAGTGGCAGTGCAAACCTCAGATGAGCCTGGAGAGTGATCCATGCATGACCGTATAGAAGGTCCCACGATTCAAGCCAGGATTTCCAGGAAACTCTCTGCAGACCACCACAATCAAAATGTGATGCAGCGTAGATCAAGGCAAAGGAGTTAAGACCACCATTTGTAAAGTGCTGAGTCTTCCTAGGAGCACAGTGGCCTCAGTATTTGAGAAACAGAAGAAGTCTAGAACCACCAGGACCCTTCTTAGACTTAGCCGTCCAACTGAACTAAGTAAACGGAGTAGAACGGTCAAGTGGGCGTGACTGGTACAATTGGGACATAAGCGGTAGTAACACTGAAAATACGAGTATGGTGGTGGTTTTGTGTTTTGGTATCCTCCAGTTGCATAAACTTGAAAAAAATCTTTTGTGATCGTTAGTAATTCAAGCAGGCTGAGAGCTACAGAGTTTTATTTCTGTTTTTGCCCCCCTTTTTGACTTTGACTTTGATTTTTGATTTGCCTCTGAGCTGTTTTCACGCGTGTTCCATTACGATCTTCTTGCTTCCACCCGGTTTGGCCCTAACTATGATTCTCATTACGCAAGTTTATCTCCTGTTGTTTTCTTGTCTCTCATAAAAACCTCTGGAAACACTCACTCATTGCACACAACTTATTCTGAACTCCAAGGCCAGATTAAGATCCCCCCCCCAAACAGGGATATACAATACAATACAATGCAATTTATTTTTGTGTAGCCCAGAATCACATAAGGAGTGCCACAGTGGGCTTTAGCAGGCCCTGCCTCTTGACAGAGCCTTGACTCTCTAAGAAGACAAGGAAAAACCTTGTAGGGAAAAAACGGAAGAAACCTTGGGAAAGGCAATTCAAAGAGAGACCCCCTTCCAGGTAGGCTGGGCATGCAGTAGGTGTCAAAAACAAGGGGTCAATACAATACAATACACAGAACAGAACACATGTAATCCACAATACAATAAAGTAGTCAGTCAGTCAGTCATTATCCAACCCACTATATCCTAACATAGGGTCCCGGGGGTCTGCTGGAGCCAATCCCAGCCAACACAGGGCGCAAGGCAGGAAACAAACCCTGGGCAGGGCGCCAGCTCACCGCAGAATATAACAGTACAATAGATATATTACAAGTACACAGCAGAATTCAACAGTAGATGATATCACATAATATGATTTGGATTTGATCGGACTCCAGGAGAATATGGGGACCACTTCTCAAATGACATCTAGTGATGCCCCCTCTGTGTGGTATCATATCTCACTCTAGACTCCTTTCACGTGTAGCTCTTCACTGGTGGAACAAGCCTCCCAGCTCCGTTCTTAATCCCTCCATGTGTTTACGAAGCGTGTGAAGACCCTCTTGGTTGGTGAGTTTCTGTCTAACTGCGCTGTTTGGTTTCATTATCTAGGAATTATTGAGAAGTCAAGCAAAATTACGCCTTTTATTGGCTAACTAAAAAGATTACAATATGCAAGCTATTTGAGGCAACTCGGGCCCCATCTTCGGGCAAGACATACATCACCAGATTACATGTCGCCTGAAGAAGGGGCCTGAGTTGCCTCGAAAGGTTGCAATATTATAATCTTTTTAGTTAGACAATAAAAGGGGTCATTTTGCGTGATGTCTCACTACATTCATAATGGCTAACACGGTACAACACTCTAGTATTATCTAGGAATTGTAACTAATTGCTGTTTTTGCTCTGACCTCTTCACTTGTGGTGGTCAGTTTTCTTCCCTTGTCCTGTCATACTTCTGCCCAAACAGCCCCTCCAGACTGATGCTGATTCGATTTTATGTTGACCTCTTTGGTCAAAAGTGTCTGCTAAGCCAATAATGTATGTATGTGTAAACACAAAACTAACCCTAGACACAAACTCCCTAGGGGTGAAGAACCCTTTTAAAAACACAGTATGGTTTGTTCCCAGAAGATGCAGAAAACCCATCAAAATGTAATTCACGTCCACGTGGCGTTAGCACCAAGTCCATGTTGGGTTCCTGCATAGGAATTAGAACATCGATCCATTTGGTCCATTTGACAATGATACCAGATTCGGTTCAGAAGTTCTGAAGACCACCCCCCCTACTTCTGAGATGTCGGGTCACCGGCTTGCTTAATGTCCAAAACAGGTGGCCAGAGCTGAACCCGAATCCAGAATACAGTCATGGCCAAAAGTTTTGAGAAGACAGTGTCGGTTTTCACAAATTTGCTGCTTCAGTGTTTGTAGATCTTTTTGTCAGATGTTTCTATGGGATACTGAAGTAGAATTATAAGCATTTCAGAAGTTTCAAAAGCTTTTATTGACAATGACATGAAGTTTACACAAATAGTCCATATTTGCAGTGTTGGCCCTTCTTTCGTTTTCAAGACCTCTGCAATTCGCCCTGGCAGGCTGTCAACCAACATCTGGGCCAAATCCTGACTGATGGCAGCTGCCCATTCTTGCATAATCAATGCTTGGAGTTTGTCAGAATGGGTGGGTTTTTGTTTGCCCACCCGCCTCTTGAGGATTGACCACAAGTTCTCAATGGGACGTTTCCAGGCCATGGACCCCTAAATGTCAATGTTTTGTTCCCCGAGCCGCTTAGTTCCCACTTTTGCCTTATGGCCTGGTGCTCCATCATGCTGGTCACCAAACTGTTCTTAATGGTTTGGGAGACGTTGCTCTCAGAGGATGTTTTGGTCCCATTCTTTATTCATGGCTGTGTTCTTAGGCCAAATTATGAGTGAGCCCACCACCTTGGCTGAGAAGCAACCTCATGTGACATGAATGGTCGCAGGATACTTTACTGTTCGCTCACCTTTTCTTTTTTCCGGATGCCCCAAACAATCGGAAAGGGGATTCATCAGAGACAATGACTTGACCCCAGCAGTCCTCAGCAGTCCAATCCTAGAATATCGGTCTGTCCCTGATGATTTTCTTGCCTTCTTTGCTGCCCTTCTTGATGCCCACCAGGCCATCCTCCCAAAGTCTTCACCTCCCTCACCATTCCTGCCATTCCTGAGTAAGCTCAGCTTGCAGCTGAATCAGCTTTAGGAGACTCTCCTGGCACTTGCTGGACTTTTTTGGGTGCCCTGACATCTTCTTCAGCCCTCTATTGTAACTCAGTCAGCATGACAGAGTGACCTCCAGCCTTGTGCTCGTCGGGGCTCTCACCTGTGTTAACGAGAGGATCACTAACGTGACGTCAGCAGGTCCTTTGGTGGCAGGGCTGACATGCAGCAGTTTTTTGGGATTGAAGTTCATTTTCATGGCAAAGAGGGACTTTTGCAATTCATTGCAATTCATCTGAGAACTCTTCAGAACATTCTGGAATAGATGCAAATGACCATCATAAAAACTGAAGCAGCAAACTATGTGAAAATTCCTATTTGTGTCATTCTCAAAACTTCTGGCCACGACTGTACATGGAGATTGAGCCCAGGATTGTCTTTTCAAAATTTCCCCTTTAGCACATCTCCCTTCACAGACTTCAGCAGGGCAGATAACTAAGCCGACACCTCACAAACCAGCCGCCCCTGCCAGAATGTTGTAAAAGTTCACTTGAACAAAAGGGGCTTTTTGGTGGAGCCCGCCTGAGACATTTTCCAAAAAGATGAAAGTGTCACTTTCTGTGATGGCTGAGCCCTTCTCATTGAGTAATGTCAAACAGCTCATAAGAATCCCAATTTAGAAAGTCCTCTGCACTGTTCTGTGGGCCCCCCGGTATGGTGGGCTAAAGAGGTGGGGGGAAGTGCCATTAAAGCGTCATTGAAATATCACAACTGCTCAACAGCATGCCTCACAAAATATTGATTTCCTGACCGCATGCTGATCAACATGACTCATTTTGCATTCCAGGGTGGGACGCGTGCCCCCGTTTGCTGCTGACGGAGGAATACGGAGAGACTCTGTGTGATCAGACTGCAATGGTGAGTCCCTCTCTTTACATTTTGCTATTTTGTGGTGCTAAAAAAATATTATTGGACTTCTTCTTATGTTCTTTCCGTTCATTTCAGTTTAGGGGAGTTGAGAAATATGCATGGGGGAAAAACAAAATGGCAGATCTAAAAACAAAAGGCGTCACTGGTATTAGGCAGCTAAAGTGAAACAGCCTTGCTGAAAGTTCCTTATGTCGTCATTGTGATTATCGTTAGGCTGAGTTTGATGGGTTAGACCCCACATGTAGAATCTGAATGTTCTTCAACTGGACCCAAGCATTTCTTCTTCTTATAAAGAGTGGGAACAATAACAGTAATAATAACAGCAATAATAATAATAATCTTCTTCATCCTCCTCCTCATCTTTTCCCAAATCTGCGTGAGGTTGATGTGCTTGACCAGTCTTCTCCATTCAGCTCAGTCCTGCAGCCCCTGCTCATTGCCTTCCGATGTTCTTTGACTTTCTCCATCCTCCTCCACTCTGGCCTTCCTCACTTTCTCTTCCCCATGTCCATCCCTCTTTGGCCCACTTATTCCTAGTCTCCCCTCTCCTCTTCACTGGTCCACACCACCTCAACCTCCTTTCCTGTACTTTCTCAGCCATCTCTCCCACTTTTGTTGTACATCTAATGCTCTCATTTCTTATTCTGTCCTCCACACATCCATCCATCTCCACATTCTCATTTTTGCCATATCCAACTTCTTCTCCTGCGCTCCCTTTCAAAGTCAAAGTGAACTTTATTGTCGTCTCAACCATATACAAGTATACAGATAGACGAAATTACGAAGCTCAGGGTCCACAGTGTAACAACATGATGTGCAAATAATAAATTAAAAATAGAATTAAAATTTAAAAATTTAAAAATTAAAAATTTAAAACACAAACAAGACAAGACATTGTGCAAAGATAGGACAAAGAAGTAGCAGCAATATTGAAGTGTAAGATATGTAATATAATAAATAAATAAATAATAAATAATAGATATAGATAATACAGAGATTATCAGTGTATGCTAATAGTTGTTTAAGACGTGTGTAAACAATGACAGGTCAGAATATTTCACAGCAGAAGGATATCAAGAGTGTCCAAATACTTAAAGGTCAGTATGAGATTTTCAGTTCTTTTCTACATGCCCACTCGTCTTTGCAGGACTGTGGTTTTCATGTATAAAAGTTCTGTTTTTAGAGGTGGTTGAGGCCGTGTGGAAGGTCCCAGGGGGCAGCCTGGTGTTAAGGAGTCTAACAGCTTGGGGGTAAAAACTATGCGGCAGCCTGGCAGATTTGGCTCTGATGCTGCAGTATCTTCTCTTGGATGGCAGAAGTGTGAAAAGTCCATGTGAGGGGTGTAAGGGGTCATGCACAATGCTGCAGGCCTTGCGGACATTGCGTTTATAAAATATGTCCTGTAGTGAAGGGAGAGGCACCCCAATAATGTTCACTGCTGTCTTCACTATCCTTTGCAGGCGCTTGCGGTCGGATATGTTGCAGTTTCCATACCAGACAGTGATGCAGCTGGTCAGGACACTCTCCATGGTGCCTCTTTAGAACATGGTGAGGATGGAAGGGGGAAGACGCGCTCGCTTCAGCCGCCTCAGGAAGTGTAGTTTCTGCTGGGCTCTCTTGATTATTGATGAGGTGTTATGTGTCCATGTAAGTTCTTCAGTTATGTGCACACCGAGGAACTTGGTACTCCTAACAATCTCCACATCTAAACCGTTGATGCTGAGTGGGATGTGGGCAGGACGTGATTTTCTGAAGTCCACGATTATCTCTTTTGTCTTGTTGACATTGAGAGATAGGTTGTTGTCTTCACATCATGCAGACAGCCGTTTCACCTCATCTCTGTACGCTCTTTCATCATCCCTGCTTATCAGTCCCAGCACCATCGTATCATCCGCTAACTTGATGATGTGGTTGGTGTTGTGCGTGGCTGTGCAGTCGTGAGTCAGCAGGGTGAACAGCAGTGGACTAAGCACACAGCCCTGCGGTGCTCCAGTGCTCAGTGTGATGATGCTGGAAGTGTTGTGGCCCATCCGAACTGACTGGGGCCTCTCTGTCAAGAAGTCCAGGATCCAATTGCAGAGGGTGGTGTTCAGACCCATCCTGCTCAGTTTTGCAACCAGCTTTGGTGGGATGATTGTTTTGAAGGCAGAGCTAAAGTCTATGAATAGCATCCTGACATACGTTTCTTTTTTATCCAGATGTGTCAGGGAGAGGTGAAGGGCAGAGCATATGGCATCCTCAGTTGACCTGTTTGAGCGGTATGCAAACTGAAGAGGGTCAAGGGAGGCAGGGAGATTAGTCTTTATGTGTGACATGACTAACCTTTCGAAGCACTTCATTATGATTGGCGTGAGTGCAACTGGTCGGTAGTCATTCAGGCATGTCACTGATGACTTCTTCGGCACTGGTATGATGGTGGTCGACTTGAAGCATGCTGGGACTCACGACTGGCTCAGAGATGTGTTGAAGATGTCTGCGAGGACACCAGCCAGTTGACTGGCACATTCTTTGAGCACAAGACCAGGTATGTTGTCAGGTCCTGCAGCCTTGCGTGGATTGACTCTGGATAGAGTCCTCCTCACATCAGTTATGGAGAGACAGAGTGCTTTACTGCCCACCATGGCTCAGCTCCATACCATCATAACTGGTCTTATCACTGTCTACCTTGAACCTTCGTCTTAATTCTGGGATCACACAACCCTCCTGATGCCTTCTTCCAATTGTTCTACCCACACTGCACTCTATGGGTGAATCCAGGAGGGGGCGCTAGCTCCATAGGAATGCATTCTTTCGTGATTGTGGTGTGTTACGTAACCTGGCTCTATATAGATCTATACTAATAAACGGCAAAGCCCTCACTCACTGACTGACTGACTGACTGACTGACTGACTGACTGACTGACTCATCACTAATTCTCCAACTTCCCGTGTAGGTAGAAGGCTGAAATTTGGCAGGCTCATTCCTTACAGCTTATTTACAAAAGTTAAGCAGGTTTCATTTTGAAATTCTACACGTAACGGTCATAACGGTCGATAACGGTCGACAACGTCTGCCATGTTGAACTTTTTTATTTATGGCCCCATCTTCACGAAATTTGGTAGGCGGCTTCCCTGCGCTAACCGAAACCGATGTACTTACTTATTTTGATGGTATGACGCCACTGTCGGCCGCCATATTGAACTTTCCAACGTCACCAATTTTCCAACTTCCCGTGTAGGTAGAAGAATGACCCCGTCTTCACGAAATTTGGTAGGTGGCTTCCCTGCGCTAACCAAAACCGATGTACGTACTTATTTCGGTGGTATGACGCCACTGTCGGCCGCCATATTGAATTTTCCAAACGTCACAAATTCTCCAACTTCCCGTGTAGGTAGAAGGCTGAAATTTGGCAGGCCCATTCCTTACAGCTTACTTACAAAAGTTAAGCAGGTTTCATTTCGAAATTCTATGCGTAACGGTCATAACGGTCAACGACGTCCGTCATATTGAACTTTCTTATTCATGTCCCCATCTTCACGAAATTTGGTAGGCGGCTTCCCTGCGCTAACCGAAACCAATGTACATACTTATTTCGGAGGTATGACGCCACTGTCAGCCGCCATATTGAACTTTCCAACGTCACTAATTCTCCAACTTCCCGTGTAGGTAGAAGGCTGAAATTTGGTACTTATTTCGGTGGTATGATGCCACTGTCGGCCGCCATATTAAACTTTTAATGGAAACCGATGTACGTACTTATTTCGTTGGTATGACACCACTGTTGGCCGCCATATTGAACTTTCCAACGTCACTAATTCTCAAACTTCCCGTGCAGGTAGAAGGCTGAAATTTGGCAGGCTCATTCCTTACAGCTTACTTACAAAAGTTTAGCAGGTTTCATTTAGAAAGTCTACGCGTAGCAGTCATAACGGTCAACAACGTCCGCCATGTTGAACTTTCTTATTTACGGCCCCATCTTCACGAAATTTGGTAGGTGGCTTCCCTGAGCTAACCGAAACCAATGTACGTACTTATTTCGGTGGTATGATGCCACTGTCAGCCGCCATATTGAACTTTTCAACAGTCTTTGTTACTTATGGGCCCATCTTCAAGAAATTTGGTACACGGGTTCCCAACGCTAACTGAATCCTACTTATGTACATATATACGTCCATAGCCTGCAGCTCGGTCACCGTGTGAGGCGGCGTTGGGTCCTCCATCCCAACGCCTCCCACGTTGTTGGCTGCCTGCCTATATAAGACCGTCTGTCGCTCCAGTCTCTACATTCCCTTCCTTGCTTCGCCACGGGATTCACGTCTCCCTACTGATAACTACAGCCTTTTTGTTTAATCCACGGCTTCTCCGCTGTTTTATTGTTCATTTATTACGATTATAGTTATTGTGTAGGTATTTTAGACTTACTTTACATTGCTCAGGTACCCATTTCCTTTATCATTCCAACCGTACCCCCATTAACATGTCTATCGAGGTGATCACCATCGATCAAAGAACTGTCACTTACTGAGTGGTTTCCATGCCCGGAGATGGCACCTGCCTTTTCCATTCTCTTTGTTACATATTGCACGGCCATATCAGGCTCACTCTTGATATCCGGAGGAACATTGTGTCTTATGTATTGAATGACTGGGACAGGTTCAAGGTGTGGACTGATGACGGTACAGGAGATAATTATACTACACAGGAGCACTAGAAGATTGAAATGCTTAAGCCCTTCACCTATGGTTCTGCATGTGAGTTGATGGCTGCCGCTGAATTGTTCGGTTGTCGCTTTCAAGTGTACCGAAATGGCCAAATATTTTACACCTTTCGACAACCGCCAATGCCTCTTAAACATCTTAGATTCACAGGTGACGATTTCAGTAGTGGACACTTTGATGTTTATGAATGTTTAAACTCTCAAAAGCTGGATGTGATTTTATCGATGAAACCGGTTGTGTGCTTACAACGCTTGACAGATGCCAAATGTCACTTCAACACAACAAATCCTGCAAATACTGTCGTAATTGAAACAAACCATGAAACTCAAACCAATTATGACAGCAGCAATCCAAGCTGTGAGATTTGAGACAAGATTACTGTTCACATGGCCAACTGTAAGTTACATGCTCAAGAGTAAGCTCAGTGCACAGCTTGGTCATATTACAACCGGAGGGCCGAACTGACAACATGGTATACAAAGAGATCCTTAACAAATAATTATTGGCATATTTTCCCTCAGTTTAAAAAGGTTAAATTTTCTTCCTAATAAAAATTTTAAGGCAGTACTTCGCCGCTGCGAAGAGCGGGTATTTTGCTAGTATAAAATAAAAGGCGACACCTTCCCTAGTGATACGACGATAGGAATTCATGCAAAAGAGATAACCTAGTTTTGTCTAATGTTAGCCTTACGCCACATAACAGACGAACGAAAGCCAATGACAAGAACTCAGTTCGGGAGTGGGGGCCCCGAGGTGTTGAGTCTGTTGATGTTCGCCGGTGCAGTGGAAGGCATTATCTCCCATCTATCGGTTGGCTTCAAAGGTGTGCTTGGCCGTTTTCCAAGGCTTTATACTGTTTTCTCCACGTGCAGGGCCCCAATCAGGTGAACATGCAATTCAGAAAAAGGCAACAGTTTCATGCCGACTTTGACAGACAAAAAATAGTATACACCAGTCCTCAGTCTCATTGCACCTTTTCCAGTTGTTCCAATCTGTCTCATGTCATACTGCCTGCCTAGCAGTTCTACAGTATATGGTGAACCCCTGGGCTAAATCTGGCTCTTTGTCAGCTCTGCATGTGCATAGAAAAAAGCAGATTTAGAAGAGACAGATTTGCACAGAGCACAGTGACGTATTAAACTTATGCCATTACAATGGGTTATCTTTGCATCTAACTCTGTATCTTGAGCTACCACTGAACCTCGATATTTAAGCTTCTCCACTCTTTTCAATGGCTCTCCCTGCACACTAACTTCTGAATTCTGATCATCATTGACCCTCCCATATTCTGTCTTCTTCTTCTTCCTATTTATCTTCAACCCTCTATCTTCCGAAGCTTCTCCTCCACTTTTCCAAATTCCTTTCCACTTTCCCCTTTCTAGTGTTGCACAACACAATGTCATCATCAGCACAAAATCTGCACCGGGTGCTTGGTCTTTTATCGCACAAGTCAACACATCCATAACAAGATTAAAGGGGTCAGGACTTCAAGAAGACCCCTAGTGCAGACCTCTTCGAACTGGGGTCTTGTCTGTTAGTCCTCGCTCCCACAAAGATATCAGGCAGAATCCTCACACACTTCCCTGGTGGTCCTCCTTTTGCTCTCATGCACCTCCAGACCTATTGATGGGGCATGCACCGTCAATAAACACCATATGCAATCCTTTGTGTTTTTCATGATGCTCCTGTATGTGTTGTCTCAATAATAATAATAATCAAATTATAATAATACTCATGCTTCAGCGTGTATGTGTTCTTATGAGAAGGCCTTCTTACATCGGAAATTAGACATCCAAGTCAACATAAACTCAAGCTGTAGCAGACCCCTGTTGTTTTTTTATTGTTGTTATCAAATATTGTATTCTTCTAAGAAAGCATAGTTTATTTTTCTAATAACTGAATCCTATTCCAACATACCTTTACATTACTTATTGAAAACTGAGCCAGGAAAACCTACAAAAAATAATGAATACCGAAAATCATAAAAGAATTCAAATTCCTTCCATGGCCTCCCTGATCTAAACATCAATAGACCTTAATGGAGCACAAAGTGCAAAGCAGACCTTCACCTCCTTCATGCCTCAAACAACTGAAGGCTTTAGATAGATAGATAGATAGATAGATAGATAGATAGATAGATAGATAG
>JANRMT010062837.1:102490074-102507545 GCA_026402145.1 Polypterus bichir lapradei
TAGATAGATAGATAGATAGATAGATAGATAGATAGATAGATAGATAGATGTGAAAGGCACTATATAATGATGTTTAGACAGATTCAGCAAGTATTCAGATACCGTCACTTTCTGCCCAGTTTATTGTTTTGTAGTTTTCATTGTACAGTAAATTGATAAATTTAACATTTTTGCCCATTTATCTACACTCAGTAACCCATAATGACAATGTGACATGTTTTCAGAAAGGTTTGCAAATTATTTAAACATCCAAACCCTGAGCTCTCTCGTTCCCAGAGGTATTTAGCCTCTTTGCTGTTGCACTCCATATTTTGCTCAGGTGCCTCCTGTTTGCTTTAATTCTCCTTGAGATGTTTCTAGGCCTTGACAGGAGTCCTACTGTTGCTAACTGAATTGATTGGACATCATTTAGAAAGGCACATGTGTCCCGGTGTAGAGAAGTTTCAACGATTCACATTGCTTGGGAGGACAAAAACCAAGCCATGAAGCCTCAGGAATTCTCTGGAGACCTTCATGATCAAATAGTGGTGAGACATGGCTTAGGCCCAGGGGATCAAACCATTTGTAAAGCTCTGCGTCCTCCCAGAAGCAAAGTGCCCTCAAGATGTGTGAAACTGACGATGTTTGGAACTACCAGGACTCTTTCTGGAGTTGGCCATCCATCCAAACTGAGTAACCAGGCAAGAAGGTCCCTGGTCACAGAGGTGACAATTGTCACTGTGACAGAAGTCCTCTAAGATGGGAGAACCTTTCAGAAGGAAGACCATCTCGGCAGCACTCCATCAGTCCAGTGTTAATGGTAGTGTGAGCAGACAAACTCATACTTGAGTGAAAGACATATGAGAGCATTTAAAGGAATCTGAGATCATGAGGGAAAGGATTCTCTGGTCTGATGGGACACAAAGCGAACATTTTACGCACAACTGCAAGCACTCTGTCTAACGAAGGTCAGGCACTGGTCATCACCTGTCTAATACCGTCCTTCTGGTGAAGCATGGTGGTGGAAACGTCATACTATGGGGATGCAGGGTTAGAGAGACAGGACAGAATTGAGGGAAGGATGAATGCAGCTAAATAATACTGTAAGAGGTCCTTGAAGAAAACCTGTGCCAGACTGCACGCCACCTCAGACCGGGGTAACAGTTCACATTTCAGCATGACAATGACCCAACACATACAACCAAGACAATACTGGGGTGGCTTTGGGACAAGTCTTCAAGTGTCCAGATTAAAACCCAATAGAAGATGTGTGGAGAGGCCTGAAGACAGCACTTTACAGACAATTCCCATCCAATCTAATGAAGCTTGAGAGAATGTGCCAGGAAGAATGGGATCAACTGCCTAAATCAGGTGTGCAAAGCTTGAAAAGACTTAAACAAGAAGACTCAGATATTTCTGTTGAAGACCAAGCGATGCTTATCACCTGCCTAATACCATCCTTACGCTGAAGCATGGGTGCTATGGGGTGCTCCTCAGCGGCTGGGGCAGTTAGACTGGTCAGAATTGAGGGAAAGATGAATGCAGCCAAATAATGAGAGGTCCTTGAGGAAAACCTGCTCAGAGTGCACAGGACCTTAGATCGGGCTGACAGTTCACCTTTAACCCATGACAATAACCCAAAGCATACAGCCAAGATGATGCTGCAGTGGCTTTGAGACAAGTCTGTGAGGGTCCTTGAGTGGCCCAAGCAAAGCGTAACTTAAATCTCATAGCAGATGTGTGGAGAGACCCGAAGATGGCAGTTTTGTGAACACTTCCTATTAAATCTAATGGAACTGGAGAGGATCTTCCTGGAATACCGAGCATGCAAACCTTGTAGAGACTTAGCCAAGACAACTCAAAACTGGAATTGTTGCCAAAGGGGCTTGAACAAAGTACAGAGTTAAGTGTCTGAATATTTCTCTAAATGAGAGATTTCAATTTTTGATTTTTTATAAGTTTGTAAACTTTTCTGAAAAGATGTTTTCATTTTCTCATTATGGGTTATTAAGGGTGGCTTGATTGGCAACAAATAAAAAGTGAAATTCCTTTAAAGCATGCAGAAAAGGAAGGGGTCAGAATACTTGATGAACCCACAGTAGGTGTCAGGGTTCAAGGCGAATATCTCCGAATCTGCTCGTTCGAAATTATTGTATTTCTGCAAGTTTGTGGTCATCCAAGAGCTCTATACAACACACCATATAAACTTTTTCAGACAAAAATTGTAATTTTAGGACATGAAAATCAATTTTGATTTTACACAGACCCCTACATACAGGCAGTGCGGTGTAGTGGTGAAAGCTTTGGACCTCCAATCCTGAGATTGTGGGTTCAAATCCCAGTACTGACGTTGTGTCACCCTGAGCAAGTCACTTCACCTGCCTGCACTCCAATTGAAACAAACAATAGAAATGGAACAATTGTGCATTAAATGTGAGTCACCTTGGATAAAGGCATCAGCCAAATAATTAAATATAACATTCAGGCACCACGCTAAAATCAAGTACACTTTATACGTATCTGAATTTAACTCAATCGGGAAATTTTGATCCTACAACCAGACATAAAGTAAAAAGGTCGGACATGATTAGTAAAATTAACATCAGAGAGGACTCTGCACAAATCAAATACTACTGCCATGGCCACAACAGAACTTTCATGTCAGAAACGTCACTGAAAGCGGCTGAGCTCCTCCTTGCCAATTTTGATGGAGTACAGGGCCATCTTACTGTATGGGAACTGGCCGGGGTCCCCGGGAGCACAGGGGTCCACGATGTTTCTGATGCCTACGTATGTTTCTGTTTTGCTGTCAAAACAGGGTGCCCAACACACTTCTTTTCCTGGGGGGGGGGGGCCTAAGCTGCTGGTAAGAGGGTCTGTGTCAGACTGGCATCCCTGCCAGGTTTAATTCATTAGCTCCAGAGATTTGCTCCTCACATTAATGAAAGTCTGTCTCTTTTATCTTGGTTTTTTCTTCCCTCCTTTTTAAAGGTATCAGCTCAATTACAGCTTGCTATCCACACCACCCAGTCATAAACTCTACAATCCCTTTAAATCCTTCCAGTTTTGAGGAAATTGCCCCTCCGGTGACCAGCAAACGGCCTTTTAGCATTAGCATTAGCAGCAGCAGCAATTCTCCACCCCCACAATGACCCCTGGGGTCCGTCCAATGGCTTTTATGTGATATGGACAACAATGACAGGATGAGAGGGAGGCCGTCGTACTACTGAAACGGGTGGGCTGTAACCTGAGCAAACTGGCAGGGCTCATTGTGTGCCTTGGCTGTGATCGGCGCCTGATTGCACTGGAATGGGAGAGAAACCTCCAGGACGACATTATTCATTCATTATTCAGCAGCGGCCGCTCGCGCAGCCCGCATTGAGAGTGAGCGAGTGAGCGAGCGAGAGAGAGAGAGAGAGAGAGAGGGAGGGAGGCGCGCAGAATGAGCTCAATGTCATCCGCGGCACGGCCGGAGTAGCAGCAGCTCTACAGAGCCGCACCGCACCGATAACGACACACGGGGCGACGAAGGGGACACTCCGCAGCTCGCCTCAGGTAGGAAGTCGTGGATGTGGAAGTGTTAACGGAATCGGCTGGATGGGCACTGCAAGGGGCGTCTGGCGGGGCGAGACAAAGAGGGGAGACTGCAGGGAGGTCACACCGCAGTGTGCTGTAATGAATGCCGGGGAAAGGTGGACGGGACCGCTGGGGGCAGTTCAAAAAAAAGTTGTCAGCAGTTTCTGTGAGCTTTTTTGAATTTCTTTGAAATTCGTTAGCCGGGTCGGCTGCCCACTTTACCGTTTTCTGCTTTCTAACACGTCTGACTGCGGTCACCTGCGAACTGTTTCTGTAATTGATTAATTTTGTTGAATTGTTGGAGACGCTACCCTAATAGAGCGCCGATGTTTCTCGAAGAGTTTAGAGGGTACGATGGCGTTGCAGTGCCGCTGGTCTATGGATATATGGGTGCCATTCTTGTCGGTGACCCTTTTGTGGCACTGTCTTGGGATTCTCGCTAGGAGGCGCTCTGGGCAAAATGCACAACCACCCTCAGATGGACGCCCCCATATTGTACATTAAAGATAGATGGTTGCAAAGATTCATAGGACCCTGGGCAAAGTAGTGCGCTGGCTCCCCTGTATTGATAGCAAAACAGAAATATACATAGGCATCAGAAACATCATGGGTCCCTATGCTCCTGGGGTCCCCGGCCGGTACCCATACATTAAGAGAGCCCTGCAAAGGACAGGCTTAAAGTAATGACAGGAAGCACTGGTCTTGGTTGAGTAGGCATGTAATGCCAACCCTCACAGTGACTTGAACACGTCACAGTGGAGATGGGCCCAGTCACTCAGCACTCCTATTATGATGGTGTAGTGTCACCAATCAAAGGGTGAGGGGTATCATTATTGTTGGTGACCCCTGCAACAGAGTGCAGACCGCAGTAGCCATGAGGTCAGTCACATAACAGTAACCCTCCAACATCACAAAAGCGCCCACCACATGCCCCGTTACGCAATGGTTAACATTGGGGTTGTGGGAGGGTTATCTGACTCAAAGGGCATTTCGCGACTGGCCTACGTTATAGACGTTGCAGGCTGCAGTTAGACCCATCTCCACCCAAGGACTCCTTTTGGTATTTTCTTAGAATACTCACCAGGGGGCGCTTTGGGCAGCATGCACAACCATCCTCAGGTGGACACCCCATACATTAAAATTGGAATAAATTTTAAGTAAAGACACTGGCATCAGTTGTGGGCATGGAATGCCAGTCCTCACAGCGACTTTTATGCATTTCAGGTGGCAGAGGCCCAGTCACTCAGCAGCTGTGAGGTTTTATCTGTTTTTTGATTTTCTTAATGAAGCTTATTTTAAATTGTTTACTGTAAGGCACCTTGACAAACACTGAGGAGTCACAAATAGCTTACCAGCTATTCTTTTTTGAATTGTTCATGTCCTCTA
Source organism: Polypterus bichir lapradei (assembly GCA_026402145.1). Classification (NCBI taxonomy): domain Eukaryota; kingdom Metazoa; phylum Chordata; class Cladistia; order Polypteriformes; family Polypteridae; genus Polypterus; species Polypterus bichir. The sequence goes on from JANRMT010062837.1 coordinate 102,495,016, forward strand.
AATAGACCGCTGATGTTAGTCCAATAGTTTAAAGGACAACATTGGAGTACCCTGAAATGACATTGTAGTGCTGCCTATCTAGGGGTGCATTGGCACTATTCATGTTGGCATCCCTTTTGGCACTGTCTTAGGATACCCACCAGGAAGCGCTCCAGACAGCATGCATTAATGGACGCCCTCTTACATTGAAGTTGGAATAAACTGTAAGTAAAGGCACCGGCTTTAGTTATGGGCATGGAGTGCCATCCTCACAGTAACTTGAACAGGTACCGATGGAGGTGGACTCAGCAGCTTGTAAGGCTTATACGTTCTTTGGTTTTCTTAAGGATTTACACTCCAGGACTGGCATCAAAGACACTGGTGTCAACTGGGAGCATGGACTGCCAACTCACACAGTGACTTGGAATATGTTTTGGTGGCACACTCCCAGTCACTCAGCACCTCTAAGACTTTATCTGTTTTTTGACATGAAGGTGTTGTGCTGCCTGCCTAAGAGTGCATTGCTACCTCTCATGTAGAGGTGGCTCTTTTGGCACGGTCTTTGTGTAGGTAGTGTAGTGTTGCGTAGTGTCTCAGTAGGAGGCGCTCTACACAGCAGGGACAACCATCTGCAAGAGGACACCCCCTGAATTACAGAAACTGTTATAAGGAATAAACTGTAATGGTGTGCCTGCCCTCACAGGGACTTGAACAAGATGAGCCCAGTTGCCACTTCAGCTTATCTGTTCTTTGGTTTCCTCAAGATTTACACCTCAGGGCTGGCAGCCACTCCTATGGAGATACAAGACTGGCACTCACTGTTGCTTTGCTTTCAGCTCTCAGTTACTAAAAGATGATGGATGAATGGAGAGAAGTGGTGTGTGTTTGAGATAATTGCTTTCTGGAGTAAGAGCAGCAGGAAACAATGGAAGTTTACCAAACATCTGGCCTCCTTCAGGAAGGTGGCACTCAGGTCCAGATGTCACTGCTGGCTTGCAGTGTAGCTGCTTAACCTGTACGGCTTGTTGTAGAAGAATATCTGCCTGCATAGGCATTTGTCGTGAAAGATGCTACAAAACAAAGATTATATACTCGTTTGTTTTGCAAATATGTGTTCTGGCAGCTAGGGGGCACTCAATCACAGGCGGTAATAAGGAGGCTGGTTGTGCTGTTTTTGTTTTGTGTTTTCTTGCCATGTTATATTCGTGCTTATTATTGGTATGGCTGTTTGTCCACGAGGGAAAAAGTCGGAAATTTACATGGAATAATGTGGGTGGGAGACGTGGGAGTTGGAGATGTGCCATGAGAAGAAAAGGAGAAGAGGAAGTCATGAGATGACCTGAGTAGACCAGACTAACATGCTGGCACAAAATGGCAATGCCAATATATGACCTGCATCTGTCTAATCTATCTAATCTATTATGTGATGCCTTTCACATCTTTCTATTGTATAGTGCTTTTAATAATAAATACAATAATACCTATGTATTATAAAATGCTTTTCATATCTTACTATCTGTGTAAATACTACTTGGTGACTTTTATATCTATTATATAGGTATCAGATTTATCAATGATATAGTGCCTTCCCTATATATATATATTTATTTTATGTACTGCCTTTCATATTGTATGTGTAAACCTATTAGATAATGCCATTCATATCTTACTATCTGTGTATATATTGCTTAATTACTTTTATATCTATAATATTGTGAATTTTATATCTATTATATAGTGCCTTTCATATCTATCTAATCCTGCCTACTACGCTAAAATTTCTATCTATTATATAGTGCCTTTCATATCTATCTATCTGTCTAGTGCCTATGACGTAGTGCCTTTCTCTCGTGTCTATCTATCCTATATAACGTCTCTCTTTATACGTGTCTATCCTCCCATTCTGTTGTTCAGGCTAGCGCAGGGCTGCCGTCGAGCTCAGTCCGTCTAACTGGGTCAGATCGCTAAGCAGTTTCTCGCACACAAGTGGAGCGTCTATTCCCTCGGCGGTTCATCTTCTCTTGCTGTGTTCCTATTAGAGGCTGTTAATGTGTTTTAGTTTTGTGGCACACACCGCATACGCAGCACCTCACATCATCTCCTGTGTGTCTAAGTATATAACAATGGGGTGTCTTGTTGGCACAAGGGATGCCCAGGGCAAAATGTGGAATTAGAGGGGAGGAGAGCCATTCAGTGGGTCCAAAGTATAAAGGAAAAGTGAGGGCACATCAGCAAGAACAGGCTCGGCTCCAGAAGTGAGGAGTCTCCTTTTCCTCCTTTCCTTCCTTTGCTGGTGGTGACTTCATTGTGCCGTGTGGATGTGTCTCTGCAGCTGCCTTTGGAAGGCTTGTGCGATAAAATACAAGGAAATCCTAGGAGAGACAGCGAGCCTGATGGGGTCTTCAAGAAACCCATGCTGTGGCAGAAGACAACGAGCCCAAGCTTGAAGTCAAAGCTACACAGGAATGGCTTCAAAATGACAATGTGAATGTCCTGGAGTGGCCGAGTCAGAGTCCAGATCTCAATCCATCTGAGAATTTATGGCCGGACTTGAGAAAAGCAGCTCACTCAGATCTCCATGACACCTGACAGGGAACTGTGCGGCTTTACAACAAGGAAGGAACTGGTAGAGAGAAACAGAGACCTGGGCACACAGACCGAAGACTGGCATGGTTGCCGTCTACTAAATATGGACTTGAAGGGGGTGAATACTTAAGCAGTCAAGCATTTGGTGTTTTCTTTTTGTAATTCATTTAGACCACTTTGCATTGATCTGTTTTCACTTTGACATTACAGTAAAGATCGTTTCTGATGATCAGAAGAGTGTAAAGGAATTTAATACTTTATGACTGTGAAATGTCAAAATTTCCAAACGGGGTGAATACTTTTATGGGCCCTTTAGATAGACAGACAGACAGACAGACAGACATGTACGGGGGATTCAGAAAGTCTGCAGACTGCTTCAATTGCTGCACACTTTACTGTGTTGTATATTTCATTTTAAATGGATACATTTGTCATTTTTGCCCATCAATGTCACTCAATAGCCCATAATGACAAAGTGAAGACGTCTTTTCAGTTAGGCTTTGTAAAGCTCGGGGCACATACAGCCACCCTAACCCCGACACAGGCAGGCCCACACAGCTCACCTTTATTTACACTTGGGGGCGCTTCCTTCGCTCCCCTCAACAGCACAATGTCCAGAGCAACCAGAACAGTATAAATCAGGAAAGCGTAGTCCTTTTCACCTCCACTCCTCCTCACAGGCTTTGTCCTTCTTCCTTCACACTCTGCCCATTGAGTAGTGGCGACGGGCCCCTTTTATAGGACACCCGGAAGGACTCCAGGTGCCCAACGACCTTCTTCCAGCAGCATTTCCTGGTATGGCAGAAGACAGCATAGACATATATAGAGACGCTGCATTCACTGTGTTGCCCAGTCGACACGTTACGTCGGCGGGTCCGCCATATTGCGAGTGGCAAAAGTGCCATTTAAACTAATACAGGTAGACGTGGAAACCGGGTTTTAAGATGAAAAAACAATAATGTTTAAAACAGTATCGTTTACATACAACAGATTTTGGCGAATCGTTTAAATGCAATTATTTATATCCATTTATACACTAATAATGGCAATTATTAAATAATAATAATCATTATTATTATTATTATTATTAAATTATTCCTCCCATATAAGTAACATCTCTCAGACTGCCTTCTTCAATCTCCAAAACATTTCTAGACTTCGTCCTGTTCTTACCCAACACAGTACTGAAGTATCGGTCAATGCCCGAGTCACCTCACGTATAGATTACTGTAATGCTATTCTATCTGGCTTCCTACAAAAACGTATCCATCGCTTACAACTTCTTCAAAATTCTGCTGCCAGGATAATAACCTGCTGTTCTAAATCCACTAAACATATCACACCGATTCTCTCTAAACTTCACTGGCTCCCTGCTAACTACAGAATACAATACTAAATACCGCTGTGAACATTTAAAGCTCTCCACACCTCACTGATCTCCTACAGACTGACACTCCTCTCGCTCACTCAGATCCTGTAATTTGAGAGGATTCAGTCTGTCAATACGGTGCAGCCTTAGTTTGTGGAAGACAAACACAACTAAAGACATGAGCATACAATGATGATGGTTGTCAATTTCAAACTGTGTTTCCTCGATGTGCTCCTTCATCTGAACCAATCTTAGCCCGAACAAACTGATTGATCAACGATACGCTGACAGCTTGCCTACATGTCGACTGTCGGATAACACGCTCAGCTACTTTGACCACCTTGACTGGACCCTCAGAAGGAATCATCAAACCTCCTTTGTTTTTTAATGTGAGCGAGTGGTAGCTTTGATCATATGATGCCAGTACAGCGTCTGTTACCAAACTAGCATGGCACACGTCACAGGACAGCTTTCTCAAAATCCCGTCTAAGGGCTACCTGACCTCCCACTGCTTCCGGTGGTGAATTTCTTTGGGAAACCTTCAAAGTCTGTGAAATGTTAACAGCTAACAACAATCTACATAGTTAGTGACTAAATACGTTTATCCAAAACATTGTTTGGAGGCTCACTTGAGCACTAAAAATGCATAGCTTTGCTAGCTTAGCCTGGCGTAGCTAAAGTTAAGATTATAAAACGGGATTTTCTAATGGCCAAATATAACCAAAACAATTGTTCAGCCTTACCTATGAAATGTAATCCCCCGAGATCTGGTTTGGAGCGTACAGCGGTTTGTACAATCCCAAGCAGCACATTATCCATTACTTCACTCCACAGCAGTGCCACTCGCAATATGGCGGCGACATTGACGTACAATGCTGCTGGTCATGCAGCGTCTAGTAATTCTTTATCTATTTAAGACTGGGCCCTGTAAAAATCCTGGCGCCCACTGGTGGCGGTCTTGGGCCCCAGCAGGGCTGAGCTTCCATGCTCCAAACCTGTGGCCCTGCTGTAAGCCAAGGGAGCTACTCTCTACCGGATTGGGGGAGAAGCTCTCCCGAAAATACTCTCTCGGAAAGTCCTGGCCGGGTAAGGGCCCATGCTATTACGCCACAGCTTACAAATTTATTAAAAATCAGAAAGTGAAAGTATGAGGTGTGTGCCGTTTTGGCAGTCTTCTTGGGTTGAGTCTCTACAAACTGTGCACACCTGGATTTGGACAGCTGACCCCAGTCTTCCTGGCATATCCTCTCAAGCTCCATTAGATTAGACGGGAAGCCTCCGTGAACTGCCATCTTGAGGTCTCTCCACACATCTTCTGTGGGGTTTATGTGGCTGGGCCACTCAAGGACACTCTGAGACTTTGTCTTGAAGCCACTCCAGCATTGTTTTGGTTGCATTATCATGTCAAAAGGTGAACCTTCACCAAAGTCTTATGCGACGTGCACTCTGGAGCAGATTTCCTTCAAGGACCTCTCAGTATTTGGCTGCATTCACCCTTGCCTCCATTCTGACCAGTCTCCCTGTCCCCATAAGGCATAATGTTGCCCACGATGACATTCAGCAGGTTGATGAGCAGTTCCTGGTCTTCACCAGACAAAGTGCTTGCAGTTCTGTCCAATTGGGTCAATTTTGGTCTCATCAAGCCAGAGAATCTTTATGCTCTTGACCTCAGAGACCATTAAATGCCTTTTGGAGTTAGCAGTCATGTCAGGTCAGGTCAGGTACTGGTACAGCACATCCCCACACCCACCACACGATGAAACAGCTTAGGATCCAGGTTGGTAACCCTCCTGGCAGACATGTAGTCCAGTCCCACCCTCCGGAAATGACCCTCTATCTGCCACAGCCAGGTGTTATATTTGTGTCCCCTTGGCCTGGTCCACCCACTCGGGTCCTCAATAATGGGGGGTCCTGTGAGCCAGATCACCCTCAGGTAATCACGCCACATGGCCATAGTGCCTCACAATGCAGGTCATGTGCCTCATTCGGGACCCCGTGAGCAACTCAAAGTCAAACCAGCAGGACTCAAGGATTCTCCATAGAGACACACATGAAGGAGTTCAGTCTTCATCTCAGGTCACTGGATAGCGTCCATGTCTCATAAACAAGAAGCACCAGGACTCTAAAGACTTTTGCAGAGATATCAGGAGCACCACACACCCCTTTCCAGTGACCCCATGACCTCCCTATGCTCTCACAATCCGTCTACTGAATTCATAGGAAGAGTCACCAGAGTCATGAATGTCACTGCTGAGGTAACTAAACCTCTCAATGAGGTCGACACTCTCTCCGCAGACAGACACACTGCTGATGGCTGTGCACAGGGAGTCATTAAAGGCCTGGCTCTTGGTTTTTTTCAGGACCCTCACAAGCCCAGACACTCGGACCCCTCACTCAGCCTCTCGAGAGCCCCGATATGAGCCTCCATTGACCGTCTCCAATGTCGTAGCACTCCTTATGACGTGTACATGAATCGTTGCGCTTCATTTGCCTTGAATAGATGGCATCAGTTTCAGCTTTTGATTTTCTCTTGACGTCTCCCTGAAACCCCAGCGGTGTTTTAAAATGCACGGACTGGAGGAACTGAGGGCGGGTGTTTACAGGAAGAAGCCCTGAAGCAGAGACGCTATTCACTACACGCTTTTTTTAACGGGTGGTCCCCCAACGTGTGTTCTCGTCTGACAATCACATCCAGACCCCCCCCCCCCCAAAACACACACACACGTCGAGACTAGTAGGTTCAGTGCTGCAGCAGGTCACCCTGCAGAATACAAATGCCAAGGCACGATGAGGAATCAGTGACAGAATTGGCTGATCTGCCCATTCAGTGTGTTTTGCTTTGTTTTATGAATACCAATATTGTGGTCCCGGTGTGATGAATTCTCACTTCTCAGTTTTGCCAACTCTGCTTCCCTCAACACAAACTCTTCTATCCGCTTGGCAAGAGAAAGAAAAATAAGAATCAGCCAAAGTGTGTGTAGAGTTTTTGCGCGGAGTGGGTATTTGTGCTGGAGGCCTGAGCCTGGGCCAGTGGGCACACGCCTGCCCGCCTTAACCCAGAGCAGCGGGTCACTTGGCTCCAGCGTGTTGTTTTCCCCCACTAAGCTCCAGAGCCAAACATTCCGGCAGCGGCAGCAGTCCTGCTCGGAATGTGAATCACTTTTCGGATTATTAACGCTGAAAACAACCAGCCGCTGCACGCATTTCAAATTAAAGGCACTGCGGTGCCATGGAAGTCAGCTGCCCGTCATCAGTTTGAGTAATGAGAACCAGTCGGCAAACGCTTTTAATCGCCACCAGCTAAAAGAAGCTCAAGTGTGAGCGTTAAGGCTGCCGGCACATCATTAAATGAGAGAAGGTTTAACACTGAGTGCCTGCGAATGGACGTCCCCCATCTGACGAGCCCCTCTGTTGGGTGACAATTCATGAGATGACCTGCGATTGCGCCACTCTGAAAATGCCACTTATTGCGGACGGCCTACAAACAGAATCAGCCTCGGCTTTCTGGCACAAAAAAGGAAAATGGAAGGGTCCACAGTTGTTTGGCAGGGAAAGTTCTGGAAGGTTGGCAGGGGGTGTAGGTTTGTAGGGGACGGGCCGGTGGGGCCGTTTCAAACTTTGAAAGGAGAAGAGTAGCATGACATTTTATACAGTATTTCCATTTATTTGCCTCTTGGAGCCTTGCATGCAAGGTGACTAACAAAAGAGGTCAACATAATTGGTGTCAGCAGCAGTCTGGGGGACCGTTTGGGAACAAGTGTGACAGGATGAGGGGACAAAACTGACCATCTTGGAACAAAATACAAGTGAGCTACCCATTCCTAGTAGAAATTCGCCCAACACTCATGTCTTAAACACACTGTGGGGGAGTCATGAGTTCGAATAGAGATGGGCAGCATGTTCACGTGACACTGGATTCCACACAGACGCCATTCATCAGCATCACCAGATGCTGTTTCTGAAGGAACACTGGTTGAACACCAGAATCATCTTACTGTATGACATGGATTGGAGAACATATTAAAGACTTGTCCTGGGAACTACAAGGCTGACCTGGGTGGTCTAGAAGCTGCACAGGACCTCCCAAGTGTCTCCATATATATAAGTGCTGACTCACTGACGACACTGTAGGCCATCATTAATGATCTGAACTAAATACCTGCCACTAGAAGGGAGCCAATGTCGTGATCTGAAGAGAGGAGTGACACGTGCCCACCTCAGTTTGTGGAACGCCAGACGTACTGCTGCATTTTGAATCGTCTTATGTTAAATGGATATGAGAACATATTAAAGACTTGTCCTGGGGACTACTAGGCTAATCTGGGTGGTCGACAAGCAGCACAGGACCTCCCAAGTATCTCCATATATATAAGTGCTGACCCACTGACTAGTCTGTAGGCCATCATATTTGGAATTAATAGGATTTAAAAAAAAAAACTCTGCAGTGGGTTAATAAAGAGTGTAAAAAGAATCCTATACCAAATGGCATATAACAGAGACCTGCATTGCATCTGTCATTCCAACAGATGGCACATCACAAACATTAACCCTGCTTTTATGAATACCATGCCAAATGGCATTTAACAGAGACCTGCATTGCATTTGTCATTCCAACAGATGGCACATCACAAACATTAACCCTGCTTTTATGAATCCTGTACCAAGTGGCATATGTATTGTATTTTTAATTCCATCACAAACATCTGTAGTAATAAAATTCATTGTATTGTCATTCTAGCTGATGGTGCATCATAACAATTAACACTTCTTTTACAAATCCCATACCAAATTGCATATAACAGAAACTTATGCATTGTATTTGTCGTTCCAATTTGTCATTGTTATGCTGACCTGAAGAGGCGGGGCTATGTGTCCTCACTGGGTGGTTTCTCTGTGCTGAGGGGAGAGAAGGATGAGAAAAAACTGTTAGTGGCAGCGCCCCCTCTCGCTCAAACGGGTAATCACCCACCTCGACTGAGCCTGTGAGGAGATCCTGGGATCACCATTTGTGTGACACTCCTTAGTTATATTTTTTGACCTCGCCTTTGGTCGTTGCTCCCCTCTCTCTTGAGATTGTTCCCTGTCCCAAATTCCTCGTGATGGTTTTGTTTTGAGTTGTTTCTGCTTTTTTACCGTCCCTCAGATCTTTCAATCCGCGCTCTCCACACTCCCAAGGATGTGTTTAGCTCTGTGCCTTAGGAAGTGAGGTCATCTGTACAAGTCAAGTTCTTTCTGCTCCTCCACCTCCAGCTCCCCTCCCTGCTCTGTTTTTTTAACTTCTTCTTTAATGAAGGAAGAAAAACAAAGTGACTGCAGGCGTCGTTTGACTACTGGCCTCTTTTTGAAGCGCAGCCGGCATTGTTCTTGACCGCTGTCATCATTTCCCATTTCTCGGCACACCCTACTGCTTTCTTTATTTTTCCGCGAGGTCTGAGCTGCCTGTCTGTTCTTATCCTGAGTGGGACGCTTTATGGCCGGCCTTGACGTGTGTCATTTAACCGCATCTCATTTTCTGCCCAGGTGAGGAACTCCATTCCTGACCGGCAAATTCGATAGCCAGCCAAAAATTCCTTGAATGTCTGGGGTTATGAAATTTGCAGAATGCCGATGTCATGAAGTCGGAGTGTCTGTGTGAAGGCCGTCTACCTGCAAAGGCAAACAATGGCTCATTCTTTTGGGTAGGGCGAGCAATTCTAGCCGAACTCCACCAGCTGGTGGTGTCTCAGGTTCAAAGTGGGAAAATGGCGACAAAAGTGGATTCAGGCTCCTTCACACCCTGCACACTTTATTTGTGTTGTAGATTCAGCCTTAAATAGATACATTTCCATTTTTTTTTTCCCATCCGTCTACACTCAATATCCCATAATAACAAAGCGGAAGCCTGTCTTCAGAAAGGTTTACAAATTTATTAAACATCCCAAGTCTGACATCTCTCATTCCTAGAAGTGTTCAGATGCCGAGGGACTCCAAATTGTGCTCAGGTGCCTCCTGTTTGCTTGAGATGTTTCTAGAACTTGACTGGAGTCCACCTGTGGCCACCTAAATTGACTGGTCATTGTTTAGAAAGGTAGAGAAGGTCCCACAATTTACACTGCATGTCAGAATAAAAAACAAGCCGTGAAGTCTAAGGAGGCTTTGCAGGAGCAGCAATTCCAGCTACGAGTCTTCTTGGGGTAAATCTCTACAAGCTTGGCACACCTGGACTTGGCCAGTTTATTCCATGCTTCCTTTCAGATCCTCCCAATGCATATTAAACAACAATATTAACATAATCAAAATTCATCTACATTTGAACCCCGGTCTGAACCATCACACTCTAGGTATTGTGGTCACAAGGGGGCGCCACTGAGCCCCAAACCCAAGACTCTGTAATTCAGCACATGTTATAGGAATAAAATAATGGATTTTATTCTCTCAATCCTCTATCCAGAAATCAGTCACAGTTACAATACAAATTACACAATTCTTCTTCCTCCTTCTCTACCACCAGTTGAGTGTTGCCTGCTGCCTCCCAAACTCTGACTCCCTGATGTGAGGCAGCAGGCTCCTTTTAAGCCAGAACCCGGGAATGCTTCCAGTGGCTTACCATGTCTTCCAGGCCATAAAGAAAGCAGGGAGGTCCTCGCCCGACAGCACCCTCTATTGGTATATAGAGACTCCAACAGGGCTGCACTTCCGGACTCCAACTCCCAAGCACCCCTGCAGGTTTCCTGACCACCTTGCCATATTAGCACTACTGCCACCTGGTGTATGGAGTATGGAATGACTCCCGATTCTTGACTTCCGTTGGTTTATCTGTTATATCATACCAGCCGGGCACAACGTTATTTCTCCATCCCGCCAACTTGTTTGTCGATCCTCTCTGGCCTCCTGTCCGGGTAATAAATCAGCCCCCTTCCCGGCTGGGATGCCCGTTCTCCTCTTGCACTATCTATTATATGGTACCTTTCATATTTGTCTGTCTGTCACTAACCATGGTGACAGAGAGTGGTGATGTTCTGAATATTAATTAGGAACTTGACTGTACTCTGCCCATGTGACACTACGGACCTCAACAAGTGTAAACCTGTATCTGGACGCTGATTGGTTGGATGAACGGACAGACATTTGGTTTGTGTAACTGAAGTGGTGGCTTCAGTGATGAAGAGGATGGGCCAGTAACTGGACAGGAGAATGTAGGGGCGGTTTGCAACATGGCTGTCGGGCTCAAAGGATGCGATTGGATGGACTGGCATTGGACTGGCTGGCTGGACGCTGGGGTGGATAGACAGACAGGTGGACAGGCGAACGGGCAGATCACTGGCGGAGCAGACATTTTGATAGCCACTGGGTAACACACTTGGGTGATTTGTCCTTTTTTTAGATTTCAGACATCACGGCTTCACCTTCAACTTCTTTGTCGCAATAATTTAATGGAAGTGATTTGATGTCACATCATCCACTGCACTTCACACTGCCCTGCAGCTCAGGTCCAGTGAGGGTTACGGTTCTGTCACCTCGTGTGACACCAGAGCCACTGCGACACTTCTTCCCAATAAAATCAATCAAAGCATATTCAGTTCACCCAAGTGCTTTATCTTCACTGTCACATGATTTATCGCCAGTGAAGTCGGAAGCCAAAGTCCTGCTGAACTGGAAAAAATGTGAGTGGAGAAAGATGGACAAAATGGCTGCTAATGCCAGCCTGGGGCATTCTAGAGAGTAGTGAATGAATGGCACTGAGGCTCGGCTTTTATGTCCTTTCAAAGCTCATCTTCCAGGAAGTGGACCGTAAATGGCACACATGCCCAGTCGCTCACGACCCGTCCACTCCATTGTAGAACAGGCGGGCCAAGTCAGTCGTTTTAATGTGCTTGACTGTGAATTTCATTTTACTGATGACCTGTAATAAAATCTATTTAGTAAATCGATTAAGATTCTCTTATAATTTCTAAACCTCTTTACATTTGACTGTCACTCGTGTCACCAACTGCTACTTTATTTTACAAGTCCACAGTTTTTATCAAATCCATTAAACTGAATGTCTTGTTTTGCTCGCTCTGAGCTGTTGTTCATTACCGATATCTGGGCAGCCGATTTACAGCCAGGCTGAGTTGACGCCATTCGTACTCGCCGCCAGTCGGGTAATGATGTTGTAGAAATAGCCAAACCCAGCCACCAGAGGGCGCTGAGGCCATACGCCTTTGTTAACCACGTTCTTGCCTCAGCTGTAGAATGAAACACAATGCGTAGAAGCCAAGAGGGGAGGAGAGATGGAGCAGCCGAGGACGCCATCTTTTAGCTGTCTGTCTTCCTGTAGTGACGTCTTCGGAGAATACTTGGATACAGGCAGGATTTCTTGTGTTTGGTCTGTGAAGAGAAAAGAGAGAGATTCAGTGCAATCCACCACCCCCTGGCCTGGCATGGAATTGGCGTTTTCTGGTTCCTTTGGTTGACTCCCATGTGCGCATGTGTGACAATATATATATATATATATATATATATATATATATATATAATAAAACACCAAGGTCTGTGTGTCCAGTCCCTCAGCGCAATCTGTGGCTTTGGTGGCTTTGGTGTGATTGGTCAGTTTGGCTTTGGCATGATTGGTCAG
>JANRMT010062837.1:102580936-102628980 GCA_026402145.1 Polypterus bichir lapradei
GATAGATAGATATGAAAGGCACTATATGATAGATAGATAGATAGATAGATAGATAGATAGATAGATAGATAGATAGATAGATAGATAGATATGAAAGGCACTATATAATAGATAGATAGATAGATAGATATGAAAGGCACTATATAATAGATAGATAGATAGATAGATAGATAGATAGATAGATAGATAGATAGATAGATAGATAGATAGAAGGGCGGTACAGTGGCGCAGTGGTAGCGCTGCTGCCTCGCAGTTAGGAGACCCGGGTTCGCTTCCCTGGTCCTCCCTGCATGGAGTTTGCATGTTCTCCCCGTGTCTGCGTGGGTTTCTTTCGGGTGCTCCGGTTTCCTCCCACAGTCCAAAGACATGCAGGTTAGGTGCATAGGCGATTCTAAATTGTCCCTAGTGTGTGGTGTGTGTGTGTGGGTGGGTGTGTGTGTCCTGCCTTGCGCCCTGTGTTAGCTGGGATTGGCTCCAGCAGACCCCCGTGACCCTGTGTTTGGATTCAACGGGTTGGAAAATGGATGGATGGATAGATAGATAGATGTGAAAGGCACTATATAATAGATAGACAGATAGATGTGAAAGGCACTATATAATAGATAGATAGATAGATAGATAGATAGATAAACGTGAAAGGCACTATATAATAGATAGATAGATAGATAGATAGATAGATAGATGTGAAAGGGACTATATAATAGATAGATAGATAGATAGATAAATGTGAAAGGCACTATATAATAGATAGACGATAGATGTGAAAGGCACTATATAATAGCTAGATAGACGATAGATGTGAAAGGCACTATATAATAGATAGACAGATAGATATGACAGGCACTATATAATAGATAGATAGATAGATAGATAAATGTGAAAGGCACTATATAATAGATAGATATGACAGGCACTATATAATAGATAGATAGATAGATAGATAAATGTGAAAGGCACTATATAATAGATAGATATGACAGGCACTATATAATAGATAGATAAATGTGAAAGGCACTATATAATAGATAGATGTGAAAGGCACTATATAATAGATAGGTAGATAGATAGATACTTTATTAATCCCAAGGGGAAATTCACAAACTCCGGCGGCAGCAGCATACTGATGATTAAAAAAAAAAATGATAAAAAAATATTAAATTAAAGAGTGATAACAATGCAGGTATAACAGACAATAACTTTGCATAATGTTAACGTTTACCCCCCCCGGGTGGAACTGAAGAGTCACATAGTGTGGGGTCTCCTCAGTCTGTCAGTGGAGCAGGACGGTGACAGCAGTCTGACACTTACAGAGAAACGAACAGTCTCGAATCATTATAGTCATTTCATTTTAATGGCGAGAGACAGAATATCAACCAAAAATCCAGAAAAAAACACATGACGTAAAAGTTATAAATTGATTTGCGTGTCATTGAGAGAAGTAAGGATTTGATCTCCTACAAGCCAGCCAGAATTCTGGCTCCCACAGACTGGCGATTACAATCAATCAATCAATCAATCACAGATACTCCTGATCTCAACTCGTGATGTGTATAAAGCACACCTGTCTGCAGAACTAATGTCTTCCATTCCAACCTCTCCACCACCACCACCACGGGCAAAGGACGTCAGGGACAAGGCTGGACTGGGCTACAAGACCACCAGCAAAAGAAGCTTAGTGAAGCTTTATAAGACAGTGGGCAGTCTGTGGTGGTGATGGGCAGGTGTCCCACGACCCTTGGAGAACCACCCACAAAACACAAGGAACACAACATGGGCATTGGGAATACAACAAATAAGAAACCAAAGTTAACAGTAACGTAAATCAAAAGCTGATAAATGAACAAAAAAGGGCTACAAGACCACTAGCAAGAAGCTTGGTGAGAAAGTGACAACTGTTGGTGCGATTATTCAGAAATGAAAGAAATATACAATACAATACAATTTATTTTTGTAGAGCCCAAAATCACACAAGAGGTGCCGCAATGGGCTTTAACAGGCTTTGCCTCTTGACAGCCCCCCAGCCTCGACTCTCTAAGAAGACAAGGAAAAACTCCCAAAAAAACCCTTGTAGGAAAAAAAATGGAAGAAACCTTGGGAAAGGCAGTTCAAAGAGAGACCCCTTTCCAGGTAAGGTTGGGCATACAGTGGGTGTCAAAAAGAATGGGGTCAATACAACACAATACACAGAACAGAACACAAGTAATCCTTAAGTGTGTTAAGGAAGCACACTTGCTAGTGTGTTAACCCTAATCCGTAGTGTGTTCTGGGTCACTGTGGTGGTCCCAACTGCCTTTAGATCATTAACAAGCTTATCCTGTGTAGTTTTGGGCTGATCCCTCACCTTTCTCATCATCACCCTCAACCCATGAGGCCAGATCTTGCAAAGAGCTCCAGACCAAGGGTCACTCCGAATAATCACACCAACAGTTGGCACCTTCACACCAAGCTGCTTGCTGGTGGTTTTGTAGCCCATTCCAGCCTTGTGCAGGTCTTGTCCCTGACGTCCTTTGCCCATGGTGGTGGTGGAGAGGTTGGTATGGAAGAAATTAATTCTGCGGACAGGTGTGCTTTATACACATCACGAGCTGAGATCAGGAGTATCTGTGATTGATTGACTGATTGATTGATTGATTGTAATCGCCAGTCTGTCTGAGTCAGAATTCTGGCTGGCTTGTAGGAGATCAAATTCTTATTCCTCTCAATGACACGCAAATCAATTTATAACTTTTACGTCATGTGTTTTTTTTCTTGATTTTTTGCTTGATATTCTGTCTCTCCCCATTAAAATGAAACTACTATAACAATTCGAGGCTGTTCATTTCTCTGTAAGTGAGCAAACGTACACATTTAGCAAGAGATCAAATGCTTATCTCCACCGCTGTATGCTTAAAAACCAAAAGTCGTCCTGTCAAGCCATTTTTAAATCCCCTGAAATGGGAAAAACAAGTACAAACACAGGAAGGAAACGGCCTCTGATTAAGACTTGTATCACAGTTTAGGGAGAGCTCTTCTGCTGAAAACAAAGGAGAAAGTGTAGCAGGAGTGCACTGGACAGGACAATGTGCTAATTGGCCAGACGTTAGGGCTGTGCTTTGCGTTGGCTTCAGGATTCAATTTTTAATCCTATCCTTGCCCCGATTTCAGATGTTCTGTTACATAATTCTATTCATGATTCTTCTCTTGGGCATGATAGAATAAAAGTCTCCACAAAAACACAAAAACCCTTAGGTTAAAGTTAGTATGGTGGCAGGTGCCTCAGAGTCCTGGGTTCAAATTCTCATCCCGTCTTTCTGTGTTCATTTTTATGCTTTCCCCAATCTCTGGTTTTTTTTTCCCCGGGTATATCTGGATCTCGGCACGATTTTAAAGGGGGACAGTCACATTTTTTTCTATCTTTCAATAGCAAAATGTACCCCTTCATGTGAACATGAAACCCAATGCAACTGTTTCCACATAAACCGCCAGACAGGAGCGGACTGGTGACTTCAGTGGTCTTGCATTTTGCTATTAGAACACAAAACCCCGAGAATCAACACAGGGTTAGGGTTAGGGGACACAAGCTGGCCACGTTTTCAAAGTGCTCACATGAAAGAGTACTTTCTTCTTCTTCATCATCATCTTTTGGCTGCTCCCGTCAGGGGTCGTCACAGCGGATCACCTTCTTCCATATCTTCCTGTCCTCGTCACCATGCTCTGTCACACCCGTCACCTGCATGTCCTCTCTCACCACATCCATAAACCTTCTATTAGACCTTCCTCTGTTCCTCTTCCCTGGCAGCTCTAGCCTTAGCACCCTTCTCTCATTATACTCAGCATCTCTCCTCTGCACATATCCAAACCAATGCCATCTCGCCTCTCTGACTTTGTCTCCCAACCTTCCCACGTGAGCTGACCCCTCTAATTTCTTCGTTCCTAATCCCGTCAATCCTCGTCACACCCAGTGCAAATCTTAACATCTTTAACTCTGCCACCTCCAGCTCTGTCTCCTGTGCCACCATCTCCAGCCCATATAACATAGCTGGTGTCACTACCGTCCTGTAGACCTTCCCTTTCACTCTTGCTGGTACCCATCTGTCACAAATCACTCCTGACACTCTCCTCCACCCACTCCACCCTGCCTGCACTTTCTTCTTCACTTCTCTCCCACAATCCCCGTTACTCTCTACTGTTGATCCCAAGTATTTAAACTCAACATGAAAGAGTACTTTACTATATTAAAAATGAGAAAAATATTGACTGTTCCTCTTTAAGATAGCTGGTTAATCTAACCCTGCTGTTTTGGGGGTCTATATGTGTGTGCATGTGACCACCCTGTGACGGACTGGTATCTGCATAGGAGTTTAATGATCTTCTTTCTCCTTATGTATTATCATGGTGGGAGTGGAACTGGGCAAGTTCATTATTGGATTGGTCTACTTAAACACCCACCCACCCACCCCTCCCCTGCCTACGACTCCTCAGTACTCTACAAAGGGGCTCACTAGCTTAGCTTTGGCATGAAGCACACACTGGGGTCTCTGGATGTAACAGATGTAGAGGCTGACACAGCTTAGTCCTCAAGAATAAAATAGACAAATGGAGGCTGATATACTTTGGTTAATACCACAAACCAACCACAGATGTGTAACTCCCACCACACTATCCATTTTATCAGGGTCTGTCCCCCCCAGCCTCAGACTGCTAACCCTGAGGGCAAGAAAGTGGCATCTATGCACACCAGATGCACGGTTTTTACTTTATCACTTACTTCAATGACGCTAGACATGCTAGAAACATAAAAGCAGAGTTGTATTTATTACAAACTAGCTGACCCCCCGCGGCTCCGTCCACATAATAGTGAAAAAGGACAAACTTTAAAAATCAATAATCATATTTTTAAAAATGTAATTTGTATTGAGAACAATTTATACTGATAGGTTTCCTATCTGAGGGTCTCATGATATACAATATTTTTGGTTTTGTTATCAGGGGCGAGGACAGATACAACAGAAAGCGATGTAAAGCTGACCATGCGAGAAGCCCAGTGAGCTAAGATCAACCCCTGCCAACTTAAGGGTCTGCCCCTGGGCCTCGTTAATTGACGCTGCAAAGCAAAGCTTCACCGGGAACTCTAATCTCTTGAATTGAAACGGCACGTCCGTTGCCCTTAGAGGAACGAGAGGGATTAAAACCCTCTCACCAAGGCCACATCCTGGGACGATTATCGCCTCTATAATATTGTTCTGAAGCTGCCACACCTGGAGACGGGTAACTTTGCAAAGTTTGGGTGGGCTCAGGTTTCTCAAAAAGGATAATCAGTGCTCCTACTTTCAATGCTAAGTTGTGGAGCGGCATGCCAGAAGGATTCATGGCACTTAAAACTTCTGTAGGATAATATATTGAATCGTTTTGTTCTAAAACGGTATTTATTGAAGTGTATGTCCGAGACGACGTGTCAAATAATTTGAGTACCAATTCATTAATTTTATGCCTTCCCCCCCTTGGCCCGCAGCCTCTCTCTTCACTTGCCACTTTTTAATCGCTGCGGCAAGAGAACTTTGATGAGAGAAGTCGCAAAATCAACCAGAATGTTCAAGCAAATTATGGAAAAAAACCCGATCTAAATCCGTTAAGTTAATTCCCTTGTAAAAAGCGGACAGACATATAGACGGACAGACGTTGGATTTTATATATAACTAGCCGTGTCCCGTGGCTCCGCCCACATAAAAGTGAAACAGCACAGTGAGGAGGACCCCGCCTGGCTCCCCACTCCTGATATCACGCAGCCTCTATCTCGGATTAACGCGAATATATCACTCCAGCAAGCAAACTCTGATTCTTAGCACGATGAGAGAAGTCACAAAATCAACCGGAATGTTCAAGCAAATTCTAGAAAAAAAAAAAAAACAGTTTTAAATCTGTCAAGTAGTTCTCTCGTTAAAAAAGCGGACAGACATACAGACAGACAGACGTTGGATTTTACATATATAGAGACTAGCCATCCCCTGCAGCTCCACCTACATAGCACTGAAACAGTACAGACTTCAAAAAATCAATAAACAAACAGGTATCGCTAGATAAGCGGAGGTGAGGTCCGCTCCAAAGTGTGGTGGTGGTGAGGTAAAGCGACTCAAACGGAGGCCCCGCCCAGTTCCCTACTCCTGAGGCCCCGCCTCCCCCTCAGTATGCAGCCTGTGTCTCTGCGTAGAAGAACAGCAGCAACAAGCACCTGTTTGGCTCATATGTGCCCCCTTCAGGGCGGCACGGTACGGTCTGTCTCACTCACCTTGTGCCTCTTCACTGCGGTTTTATGTCCGATCAGGGAGACTAAATATGTCACACACATTCATTAAAGATATTAGCCAGACTGTAGAAAGTCAGGGTGTGTAATAAACATGTCTGCAAACCTTATGTTGGCGACATACAGAGAGACAGCAACAGGCACGCGACAATCGCACGCATCAGCCCCTTCAGTGTGTGAGGGAGAGTGCAGTCCGAGGTGAGGTGAGGCTCGCCAATGCCACACCTCATGTTTCTCCCCTCCATTTGAACAAGAAATGCGCCGATTCCGTACTTTTGACTATAGAAATTGTCAAAATTATTTCAATCATACAGAAAACAAATTTACAGCACAGACCAGTGGACATATTTATTTTATGTTATCATTATTAGTTTTTTTTTAGCCTCCCCTGACCTCACGCCCCTGGTGTGATTAGACCAAGGAATGGAGTAGTACCCATTTGGGGTTGGTTCCTACATGGCACCTGATGCTGCTGGGCAGGGGTGTAGGATAGTTTTTACCCCCTAGCTGTCAGACTCCTGAACACCAGGCTGCCCCCTGGGATCTTCCACACGCCTCAACCACCTCTAAAAACAGAACTTTTATACATGCCAGCCACTGTCCTGTAAAAATGAGCGGGCAAGGAGAAAAGCACTGAAAATCTCATACTGACCTTTAAGGATTTTGCACTTTGACATTCTTTGATATCCTTCTGCTGTGAAACATACTGACCTGTCATTGTATACACACGTCTTAAACATACACTGATAATGTCTGTATTATCTATATCTATTATTTATTTATTATATTATGTATTTATTGACTATATGTATCTAGACTGCACAATACCATACATTGCATCAATGTTCATATTGCTTACTACACGTCAATATTGCTGCTACTTCTTTGTCTTGTCTTTGCACAACGTCTTGTCTTGTTTGTGTTTTAATTGTAATTGTAAATCTTTAATTTTAATTCTAATTTTAATTTTGTATTTGCACTTCATGTTGTTACACTGTGGACCCCGAGTTTCGCAATTTCGTCTATCTGTATACTTGTATATGGTTGCGATGACAATAAAGTTCACTTTGACTTTGACTAAGAATTAATATCGCCTTGAGAAAGTGCATGAATCCTAAATTTCTTCTATGTCTTATCAGAAGGGACTGTCGTAAAGAACGTGTATATTTCAGCAGGGGTTTCAAACCCAAACTCCAGCCTCCTGTCTGTGCCTGTCTGTTAATACAGAGAAAGGAAATTGCAAGTTAGTAGCGAGTTTAGAACGTAACGGTGAATATTCACAATTTCCTGTTTTCCACAGGTGCTCGAGGCAACAAGGGTAACGCGCAGAAAGAGCTCCATGGCACTGCGATGGGAAGCTGGCATCTACGCCAACCGGGATGAAAATGAGTAGCACAGCCCTGGGGATACCATTCAATCGCTCAGCCCAAAACCATTGCTACCCTACAACCACTGCTGCTGCCACCATTGCCAGGATCTGCCAGTGACAATCAAAGTGAAGCAGAATCAGACCTGCACGGCTTTATGAGAAAAAAAAAAATATATGAAGAAAAATGAAAAAAATCAATATTTATTGTAGCTAGGCTTTGCAGAATACAGGTGGCTGACCTAAACAACAGGAAAAAGGTTCTTGGTTTTTGATGCAAGACTTCTTCAGCAAGAAGAAAAACAAAACAGCGAACCCTTGATAGCAGAGACTCACCGTTTATTTTTTTAATACAAGCCCGTCTTTTTCATCCACTTATAACTGCTGCGTTCTGAGAAGGTGCTTTTGTGAATGTTCACCACAGAGGATGTTGCTCTCTCTACTGACTGCACACCTGGGAAGGCCACATCGTTCATCCTCTTCATCCTTGTGGTAGACATCAGGAGCTTTAAGGCCCTATTCTGGATGGTTGCAGATTGTGGCTGTTGACCCAGGAGCTACCGTCAAGACAAAAATGATATCAGCGCCGAGGCAGGCAATTCAAAAGAAATTTACGGCTCCGAGCTTCATTTTACATCAAGTATTTTAGCTGTCGTCACATGACGGCATACGCTTAGACAAGAGTGACACCAAAAATCAGAAATCGTAAAGGAAGGCTCTTGTTACTGCAATGCGTCCAAATTTTTTTTTGAGCTCTCTATTGTAATAATTTATCTATATATATAGATACATGCATCTAACTGAAGATATGCAAACACGCCAATCCAGTTAAGTGTGGGTTTAGGATTGGTGCTTATCCTGCTACACTGGCACATCTATACGCTGTTAGTCAACTGAGCATCTCTAAGCTTTTGAGCTAACATTATAACAATTAGGTGGGCTGTCCTCAATATTTGTTCAAAAAATAAATATATTCAGAGATGGAGGGACTTTCACGTGACGATTCTTCCAATTTTAGAATACTTCCCCACGCTTGGTGGCTTCCTCATACCAGAAGTTCAATCGAGGTCTATAAAATGTCTGACAGAAGACACAAAAGAAATGCAATTAGATGCATCCCCTTATCTACTCATGCAACTTATGTTTCATAAAGACAAGAGGATGTGTCATATTTAAAAAAAAAATACATCAACTTCTTCTTCTTCCTCTTCATCTTCTCCCACTTCTATGTGAGGTTGATGGTAAGCAACAATAATCATTCAAAGCAATACCTTGGTTCCAGACTTCTAAACACCACATTCTTGAGTACCCGACTTAATACTTTTTTAAAGGTGCTCAGCCTTGCATTAGCCAGGAATGACATCAGCGCCGAATCACCAACAGTATGAGCTGCCATTCCATCATTTAGACAAGCAGCTTCAGTGTCGGCTGCAGGGGAGCCTATAAAACGGACGAGCCTGACGCACTCACACGATCTCCAAACTGGTGTGGCTGAAGCGAGATGTCTTTCTGAGGACAGCTTGCTACCCAAATGAGCGACGAAAAGAGCAAACATCCACTGCATCAGCGCTGGCAAGCACTCGGCAGCGTTACATTGTCGTCACAAGCAAGATGTACCAGAAGAACTATGGTCTGACCCGAAATTTAGTTTCTGAGCTCTTCCGAGTGCTGCAATCACGTTTTATTGGCTGATGTTTTAATTAACTGTCTGGTAGGGAGAGTCACAGTTACAGCAGGAGTAGAGGGCTACACCAGGCCCCCCAAACGCTAATAAATGTCTAACGCCTCCTGATGACGCCACCTTCCTGAGCGCCACCCAAAGGTCAGCGTCCTGCTCTTCCTGGTTTGTCCAGGTTGACCCTTGCGTTACATTTGAGTACTGGTTACGACCTTTTCCTCTCTTTTTTGAACTACACTTTCAGATTTGGCTCAATTAATGTACAAAGGCTAATTTTTGACTTTCTTACGGAGCCCCCCTGGCTACAATTTTTGGTTTCACGTCATAAGTTTGTTTCATTCAATTCCTAATTTCCCAATTTTGACTTTGGTTAGTTTCTATACGTCTCTTTCCCTTCTCCTGATTCCAATTCTTCACTCAAACTGCTGCCGGTTAGTGTAATCCTTACCTGTGAGAGGCCATAGAGTTAAATAACGTGCTTCATTCACTGCAATAATTGGACTGTAATTAAGAAATTGGAGCAAAAAAATAGTGGCCCACCAGGATCCGAGTTTGAGACCCCCGAGTTAGCCGAGCTGGTTAGCTTTTCGACTCGTTTACTGTTTGGTAGCCGCTTAAGCAGAGAAGAAATATTTAAAGGGGAGAAGTCTTAAAAAGCAAGTCCAGTGAAAAGTAAGCAGCAAGTGGGTTATTAGTTAGGAAAATGGCTGAAACAAAAACTTGCAGCCACTACGGCCCTCCAGGATCTGAGCTGGACACTCTGTGAGCTCCCACATTCCCACGATGTATCAGTCTATGGGTCAGTCTCACCATCCCCAATACAAAAAGTTGAAATATCTCTATACTTGGAGCAGCTGAAATCCATCTCACCTGCAAATGGCAAACCGGTGATTCCCTAAGAGACGACGATGACTTCAGGGACACTGGAGATACACACTCTGTGTACCGGAGATCAGAAGAGGACAGCGTTAACCATAACCAGCAACTGGAAGCCTCAGGTTCACAAACCTCAACAGCAACTTGAGGAGACAAGGCACACCAAACCCCCTTGGGCCAGAATCCTACACCCGCCAGCAGGAAAAACAAAAATGGCATTTGGCGATTTCCACTGCACTAAATGAGGAAATACAATGATGTGTTTTCATTTTAAGCGACAGAAGATGTGCATAGGATCTTTTGATTTGACTTTGCAGCAATGAAGCTGGATTTCTTTTTTTTGCCATATAATTTATTATGCATAAGTGCTGCTGTTATTGAACCTCTTGAAGCAAATACAGAGTATAAAGTATTGGTTAAATAGTATAAAGGCATTCTACACGTGTTAATAATTTACTTTCACCTTTCAGTATAAGTTGGTGTGTGTTTATTTGGGAATTCCATACGTGGCACTGTATGAAGAGTAAGCTATGTGATTGGATCGATATCCGTGACATTAACCTATCCTTGGGCCAGAGACTGCGAATGTTTTATCTTCCAGTTATGGGGACTGCAGTAGAAGTTAGGCCCGACTAGCACAGGAGTGGGATGAAATGACCTTTTCATTTTAATTCATTTAAGCATTTCAAGCCGTGTGCATCTTATCGGAAGTCCTTTGGTGAAGCTGCTTTCATTTTTTGCTCTGGCGTGCAGTCTGCTGGCGAAGGGATCGGTCAACCTCAGTGATGTGGCCCTGCACTGTCTCGACTCCACCCAACCAGCATTTGTGTTTTCATGCTTCAGGGGTGCCACCATGTTGTTGAGAGTCAACACGTCCTCGTTTATGAGGCTCTTATCAGAGTCGGATGTGCCCAGAATGACAATAACCGGAAAAAGCAGGCTCCCTCCTGTGAGATTTTGGTTCTGAATCTTGCCAATGCTGTATTTATTTAATCTTTTGTTTTATGCTTTCGAAATTACACGATTCAGAAAATCGCAGCTTCCGATAACCAAGACTTTGAAGATCGAGGTGTGAACGGGATAGTAATCGCGTCGAAACATCTTTGTATTTTTATTAGTTTTCTCAAGTCTCCTATAATTAGGATGCACTATATTCTCTGTGATCCAAGAACTCACACTTGGTGTGCCGAGTGAAGCAAATGCAACAGTGATCTTTAGGAGACAGAGGTATTATTTATTGTGTGCGTGTGTTTTTATAGTGTTTGAATTACAGAGGCTAGCACCGTTTATTCTGTGTCTCCTCGAAAGTAACCCACTAGTACTATAATACCTCAGTTAATGGAGGAAATGCATGCTGGGACTTTAGTTCATTATAAGAAATGTTGTTATCAGAAGTAGATGCACCATTAGAGACCGGTGAGGATATTGTTTCTTACGTAGCTGAAACTGCTGTCTCCTGCCACTATTCCATGGCTCTTTACAGGTATCTGCCTCATCCACATCATGCACATTCACACCACCGGCTGCACGTCACAGTTGTGATGAGCAAAACAGTTTCATTTCACATAATTTGCCCTAAAATTTGTGGTGTGTGTGATTTAGAAATTGTGAAATGCAAAACTCATTAAAATGAGGTTTTAGGGGCAGATGGTTGGGTTTGATGTTAAAAGCAGGACTATTGCTGCCTAAGGGTTATTCTGCAGCCAAGTCTGCTATCTTCTTCCACGGCTCCTCCCATGCAGCTCCATGCACTCTCGTCTGCCTCGTTCACATGCCACCTGGTCCACACAGGGTTGCCAGGCCCTTGAACGATTTGACAGCTTAAAAATAGTGTAGTTGCCCAAAACCTGATGTAGCCAACATAACACATGGAGTGGCACTGATAGCAAAAAATTAAGAACATAGCTTTAAAGCCTAGCATAGTCCCCCCTCAGAAATAGAATCACACAGCAGAACCATCACGCAACCTTCCCTCTCAGAGATTTTACAAGGATAAAGTACGTATACAAGTGTGAATAGCAGAGAAACAAATGCCCAGATGGATAAAAAAAAAAAAAAAACATGGTGTTCATGTGGAGGAGTCTGAAAAATAGCCCATTAATACCGTGTTGAATTTAGAAAAGTACCCCAAAAATACACACCCCGCAAAAGCCCATTTTTTCCATGGGTGCTGATCAAAAGCAGGAAAACCGCGAACCTGGCAACACTGGTTCCACCTCAACACCAGGTGGCAACACCAGCTACCCTCACTTTCCCTAATTCCATAAGCTGATCCAAGCCAGGATCTTCAATGAGACACTCTGGTGTTCACTCACCCTGGCCAGTAGATTTTAGCAGAGGAGATGCACCTCCTACGTGTTAAGAAGTGGTCTCTATCTATGCCACCTCTTCCGTGCTCTCCACTAGCTCCTTTCATGGCCACATGCTAATCCCAGTGATTATCCATCCATCCATTATCCAACCCGCTATATCCTAACTACAGGGTCACGGGGGTCTGCTGGAGCCAATCCCAGCCAACACAGGGTGCAAGGCAGGAAACAAACCCCAGGCAGGGCACACACACACACCAAGCACACACTAGGGCCAATTTAGAATCGCCAATGCACCTAACCTGCATGTCTTTGGACTGTGGGAGGAAACCCACGCAGACACGGGGAGAACAGGCAAACTCCACGCAGGGAGGACCCGGGGAGCGAACCCGGATCTCCTAACTGCAAGGCAGCAGTGCTACCCACTGCGCCACTGTGCCACCCCCCCAGTGATTATGCTACTTAAAATTTATTTTCTGCAGTTAATAAATGGACAGTACTTAGTTTGTCCCGGGGGAGAATTAGCTTTTACAGAGCACACTCAAGCACACACATGACTTTCAAAAAAGAATAAAACTTGGCTAATGATAAGTGAGAAGTCCCACTGAGGCACTACAAAGGCGTTCTGATATTGATATGACGAAGCCTCAGTACCATCACTCGACACACGTCTGTTGAATAATTAATTGGCTAAAAGTCCTTGATGCTGGTGTCTCATAGGGAGGATTGCAAAATTTTTCATAAATGGCCAACACTTTTCCGCCACTACCTCCAGCGGGTCCAGAAGGCATCCCATAACTGAGCCTGCCTTCTAAATCAGCTCGTTCATTCAGTCGGCCTCTATAGAACTGATGTTACTGGCCGAGCACACCACACTGGCTATCAGATTTACAGGACATGTAAAGAATGTCACTACCCACATTAAAGAAACGCAACTTCCTCGAGAGTAAGCTCTGCCCTTTTTTCTACAATTCCTCCGTGTTAGGAGACCAGGCCAGCCTGTCATGGATGTGGACCTCCGGGTGTCTGTAGGAGTGACCTCAGTGCTTCTGGAATACCGAACAACTCACGTGTAATAAACTGATGTTCTGCAGTACGCCTGAAATTAACAAGAGACTGTTCAGTGTAGGGAGACGCACAAGGACTACAACGGTATTCTAGTAGTCTGGTCGTTGAACTTTTTTGAAAGGAGATTCATTCACAGAGGATTCACTAACCAAGGTATTATTGTATTTGCATCATCATCATCATCATCATCTTTATCATCATAATTAGGGCACTATGAAACAAACACTTTGTAGCAGTCATTTTATCAGCAGGCACGTTCACAGAATGCAATAAACTGAAGGTGTCTTTTAAAAATGACTACGCACAATTCTGGAAGGTTTACAATGGACTTGCAATAATGTAACGGGAGATTGATAAGTGCGGTCCCATAGACTGAGTGCTATGGAGGTTTGAAAAAACCGAGCTGCATAGACCAAGTCAGTTGTTTTGAAGGAAAGGGGACTGAAATGCAAGTGTCAGACAGTGTTAATGCCCAGAGGTTTTCTGCAAAATAGAAAATAACTGCAGAAAATATGACATAAAAAGAGAAGAATTCAGTAACAAGGCTAAGTAAGTGGTTGTTGGTTTACATCGATATGCTGTATGCATAAAAGGAAAGAAACGTCTGAAATGGATTGTTGAATTTCATTTAATTGTTTGAAACTGTGATTGAGATGAGAGCCGGGTGCAACAGCAAAAGAGCGACAGGACAGGGATTGCAATGTATGAGTAAGAGAGAAAGTCACTTGGGTGTCACTTTAGATTTGGGGGTGCCTATATTAGTCAGCTATTAGTCACATACTGTTATGTAATAAGACCTTTACAAAGTTCATAACACTCACGAAGCGGTGATTCATCTCTGTGCAGCGTGGCATAGGAAGAGCTTATGATATGCTGGTGGACTGAAAATTAATTGTGAGCACAAGATGGAGCAGGGAAAAGAATCGTCACAATAGATCAAAAGAATAACAAAGAGTCTAGTGGGAGAACAAGCAGAGGTGAACGTAATGAGGGTCAACCCAAAAATGAATCTCAGAACGTGGACTACCGGCTAAGAGTTTTTGGACAGGAATTATCCACCAATTACCACCTTATTCATAGCAGAAGGTATAATGGCATCCTTAAGTGTGACGGTCACTGTCACATGGTAGCTTTCTGAAGAGCAAAGTACATTTGAAATGGCACCAGGAAACAATTAAACAACTAATTTAAAATCACTTGGGAAAGAAAGATATATATATCTTGGAATTTACATATTACATCCATCCATTATCCAACCCACTATATCCTAACACAGGTTCACGGGGGCCGTATTACAAAACCTTAGAAAACGTTCAAACAACTGCAAAACAAAAAAAAAAATTATATAATGAAAGTCACGTAATAACTACCTGTGAATATAAGAGCCTCGTTTGATATTATTAAGCATTAGGGATTCAGAAAGTTGCACTGTTGAGAGACACACGCTATTGCAATGACTTGGGGGGGTGCAAGAAATGGGGAAATGGACTTTGCATTTTGAAAGGATCGTATAAGGTCAAAGCCAAAGTCTCCCACTGGGTCCGTAACGACGTTCTCCACATGCTTCTGGCCAACTCATCCCACGCCTGCACATACACCCCCACCACATGGGGTCAGTGGCCATACCATCTGCTACACACGTCCGAGCCGATCCAAAGCTAGAATCCTTCCCGAGGCTCACCAGCGGCCAAACACCAAGGCCGGTGGATGTTAGAAGCTGAGGAGCGGCCTTCCAATAGTACGTCTCTCAAGCGGTCTGTCTGTGTCTCCCCTCATCTGCGCTCTCAAGAGCCGCGTTTACGGTAAGCGTCTCAAGGTAGCCACGCCCCTTCTGACACTCTGCAGCAACCTTGATATCGTTTGGAAGCTTTCATTATTTTTTATGCGTTTTTCTCAAGTCATTTTGAATCATCTAGATTCTCTAGATCCTGAGCTCAATTCTAATGTTTTTATTTTTCTAGCTAATTTAAAATTTTTACCTGCCATTTTCTTTTCACTGCTATTTTGGACACCCATAGGAAGGACGGCTGCTTATTTTTCTAGGAGCTTGGCCTGAGGGTAATTGACGCAACAGGTTAAACGTCAGCTGAAAATTCTTTTCCTCGTCTGAATTGTGGACTTTTTTTGTCCCCCCCAAACATCCTTTGGCCAAATTAGTTTTTCATTACAAACGTTTTTGCACTTGTCGATTGTGCCTTTCTGATCTCCTGGGGTTGACCTGTCTCCGTCCTTACGCTTTTCTCTCAGTCCCATCTCAAAACATTGTCACACCTGAGCAACGTCTCCCATTCAAGTTGGGGCCAAGGACATTATGTCCCACATAAACTCCCCGCCCCCCTTCCAGACCATTCCAAAGTGGAGTTCCATTAGTATGCCACATTGCACAAAGATAAATTAGACCAAAAAGAAGTCTGTTGTTGTTGTCATTTTGCATATCAGTATGGGACTAATAGTTCAATTAAAGGTACTGTAGTCTCTCATCTAAAGGGTTACAGTAACTTCTTGTAGAGGAAACCATGCAGATGGGGAACAGCATTGCAGGAGACAGAGGGGGGCAAACAAAAGCAGATTAATTAATTAGGCAGCAAATGAGCAGGATGGCCAACCTCCATTGTGATCACAACAGCCGCTACAAAACGAGGCGCACTTTACCTTCACCTTCACTCTGCCAATGCAACCAGTAGCACGCTGGACGTCGGAAATGCCAGGGACTACTTCTAAAAGTCTGCACCAGTCAGTGAACCAATTTAAGCTGGCAAGAACACAGTTCTGCTTCTGGTAGTCATGATTTTCATTCATCTCTTTTATTTAGCTGGTACTATCGCTGGGTGCTTTACACCAAAACGACAAGCTAAGTTATCAAAAATGGGCAGAGATCAAGGTCTTCATTTTCTTTAGGATAACCTTATTATGTTATTCAAACTAATGTGGCGTTTACGTCATCTTTTCATGCAAAATGTAAATAACCAGTCATTCCCATGCGGACTTTGCACCCTTTAAAAAAATGTAGACTGGTGAAAATTGAAGGACGTCAAATGTGGACAAACATGGTGGGCTTGAACAGTGTGCTGCCCTCCCTCAGTTTATTTCTGTTTTAACGCTGGCACTACAAGAGTCGGTTTTGAATGCGGACAAATAGTAAAGCTGGTGTTACAGCATCACAGCGGAGGAGATGCAGAACGGGCACCGTTATCATCTACTGGAGCAATAATTACATTTATTCTGTGTTATGTTATAATTGTGCACATTTGAAATGCAACAAAGCAATATTGTGCTTTTCATTTCTAAACACTATGGAAGGGTATCAATGGCCTACCAGCAACTGAGTAGAAAGCGTTCATTTGTTTTGATGAGATGTAACCGGTGCGAGTGAAAAAGCCGCTGTTAAAAAAGCGATCCTCTTAATCGATATGTTAACCACTTATTGTATATTCATACTATGCTTCTGTTTTTAGAAAATGTAAGGCTCACAATTACACAAGTATATAATTATTTTCTCAAAACCAAATTGTGGTGTGTTTTATTTATTACCAGCCAAAGTACTCTGTGTTGTTGTGTATTATCTGTTTAATGGGTTAAGGTAAATATTTCTGTGTTTCTGAAATGTCGACCCCTTTTTCACTACTGACTGTACCGCAGGTCTCCTCCAGTACGTCTCTATCAATGGTTCTGCTATCAACATCAGTGAAGAATTTGTTCTTTTTGTGTGTGACAGGATTCTATTAGTACAATCTAGACAGGGACAGGCCATTCAGCCCAACAAAGCTCTATCTATTAATCATATAGTGCCTTTCACATTGATCTATCTACTAGCCATCCCCCATGGCTCCGCCCACATAGTAGTGAAACAGGACAGTGAGGAGGCCCCGCCCAGCTCCCAACCCCTGACGTCACTCTTCTCCCTCCCGTCGGCCCGCCCCCTCTCTCTCTCGGATTAGCGTGAATATATCACTCCTGCAAGTGAACTCTGATTCTTAGTGCGAGGAGAGAAGTCGCAGAATCAACCAGACTGTTCAAGAAAATTATAGAAAAAACAAAAGATCTAAATCTGTTAACCAGTTCTTTCATTCACTAACTAAGCGGAGTTAAGGTTACGCCCTGAAGCAGACACGTGAGTGAGGAGGGCCCCGCAGCCAGATGAGTCTCTCTCAGATTCGCGCTAATAAATCGGTACCACAAGCGAACTATGATACTTAGTGCAATAAGAAAATCGTGGAATCGACGGAATGTTCAAGCAAATTATAGAAAAAAACTCAATCTAAATCCGTGAAGTACCGTGGTTCCCCGAAAATAAGCCCTAGCATGATTTTTCAGGATGCTCGTAATATAATCCCTACTCCGAAAATAAGCCCTAGTTACGATCCCGCGCAAGCAACTTTGGATGAGCGATAAACGCCTACCGCTACCGTATGTACACAGATGAACAGGAAATAATACCGGTATTTTGACACAACCCCGCGACAAGATGAGTACAAAAAGAAAGAGCTATTCTGTCGAGTACAAGAAAGGAATTGTGGAGGAAGCCCAGGGCAAAAATCTAACTGGTTTCTGTAAAGAGAAGAAGTTGGATACGAGCAGACTACACGAACATGAGGTGCTCATTTAAGGAAAGCTCTATTGCTACACATGAGAGATTGGGGCCAATTGTTCTAAAAGGAACGGAGTCTCAAGAAATTGACTGTATTTGAATAAATATAGATTTTTGTTCCAGAATACTAGGGGGTTGTGCCCCCGGCTCGCCCCCGGGGCACGCTGCGCACCAGCCACTTCACATCTCTGCTACATGCATTGTGATGTAGGGGCTGAACGCACACTAAGGAGACGCTGTTGGATCAGCCGCTGTCTTACTGCTGTCGTGCTGCATTTAAAAAGCCTGTGCAGCAGCTGTCCTTTTGTCTCACTGACTTGTCTTGCGGGTTGTTAAAGTGTCTCCAAGAAAATCACGTAGCGTCTCCTTCCAAGCCTTCCAAGATTTTTTTTTTTTTTTATAATAGAGAGAAATGTAGATTTTAGTTCATGGAAAAACAAGACATCCCCTGAAAATAAGCCCTAGCACGTCTTTTGGAGGAAAAATGAATATAAGACCCTGTCTTATTTTCGGGGAAACACGGTAGTTCTCTCGTGAAAAGCGGACAGACATACAGACAGATGTTAGATTTTACATATTTGCCCCGTGGCTCTGTCCACGTATTAGTGAAACAGGACAGCGAGGAGGCCCCACCCGGCTCCCTACTCCTGATGTCACTCTTCCCTCTCGTCTCGGCCCGCAACCGCTCTCTCGGATTAGCACGAATGTATCTCTCCTGCAAGCGAACTCTGATTCTTAGCACGATGAGAGAAGTCGTAAAATCAACCGGAATGTTCAAGAAAATTATAAAAAAAAAAAAAAAGATCTAAATCCATTAAGCAGTTCTCTCATTCGCTAAGCAGAGTCAAGGTTACGCCCCAAGGCAGACGTGTGAGTGAGGAGGGCCCCTCCCCCTCCCCGATGAGCCTCTATCAGATTCACGCTAATAAATCGGCACCACAAGCAAACTCTGATACTTAGTGCAATACATAAGTGCGTAATCGACGGAATGTTCGAGCAAATTATAGAAAAAAACCCGATCTGAATCAATGAAGTAGTTCTCTCATGAAAAGCGGACAGACATACAGACAGACGTTGGATTTTCTATACGACGTATAACTAGCCATGCCCCGTGGCTCTGTCCACATACTAGTGAAACAGGACAGCGAGGAGGCCCCACTCGGCTCCCTACTCCTGACGTCACTCTTCCCCCTCCCCTCGGCCCGCAGCCTCTGTACTCGGATTAGCGCGAATGTATTGCTCCTGCAAGTGAACTCTGATTCTTAGCGCGATGAGAAAATCGCAAAATCAACGGAATTTTCAAGAAAACTTTAGAAAAAAAAACAGTCTAAATCCATGAAGTAGTTCTCTCGTGAAAAGCGGACAGACATACAAACTGGTCTAAAAAACTATAAGAAATTTCGCGCTTGGACCATGAAATTTTTAAAACCGTTTCTTAGCAAGCACCTATGGGCCAAGGGTAACCTACATTCTAAATTTCAAGCCCCAAGTCCTCATGGTTCGGGAGATTTTGTGATGAGTGAGTCAGTGGGATTTGGCATTTATATATCTAGATTATATTGTGGCTTACATTAGAACATGGGTGTCAAACTCCGGTCCTGGTGGGCTGCAGGTTTTCATTCTAACCATCTTCTTAATTAGTGATCAGTTTTTGCTGCTAATTAACTTCTTTTGCCTTCATTTTAAATTAACTTGACTCAGGCCCCTTAGTTGTTTATTTTTCCTTAATTAGCAGCCAAACAATAATGAGACACAAAACAAGCCACCACATGACCAGCTCACCTGTGCCCATCATACAATATGTGAAAATAAAGAAAGGTGTTGGTCTCAGTAAGACTGATCTCTCAAGCTCACCAAAACATCTTGACGGTGTTCTTAGAAAAAACAGAAAATCAACTGTTTTGGGAATGTCTGCTGTGGCAGAATGAGGCCACAGAATTAAATAATGGGTGTAATTAACAGCAAATGTTGGCTTCTCATTAGGAAACTGGCTGGAGTTTGAAGACCCGACTTAGCTGGTCATCTGTTGGCTCATCTCACATCTCATTTCTGGTTGGCTGTCATTTAACGAATCAATTCAGAGGGCTGAATCTTTAAAAACAGGGCTATTAAAATGAAGGTAAAAGGAGTTAATTAGCAGTGAAAACTGGTCGCTGATTAGGAAAAGGGTGAGAATGAAAACCTGCAGCCACTGCGGCCCTCCAGGGGCCTCATGTATAAACGGTGCGTATGCACAAAAATGTTGTGGAAGAACGTTTCCACACTCAAATCATGATTTATAAAACCTAAACTTGGTGTAAAGCCACGCACATTTTCATGGTAGCTCATACCATGTCGTACACAAGTTCTCTGCTCGGTTTTGCAGACTGGCAGCACCCAGCGTCAAAGCAGTGCTACTGTTCCAGTGTGGTTTCCCTTTCTTTTTTAGATCACATATTGTTTATTTGTTTAATGCATCTGATTGTAATTAACCTGTAACAATATAATGGTCCACGGAATGGCCAAACTATTCTAATTACCACAGCTGCTTTAGCGTTGTTACTCTCACTGCACCTTTTTCTTCTTCTTCTTTCAGCTGCTCCCATTAAGGGTTGCCACAGAGGATCATCTTTTTCCAGATTCCTCTCACTGCACCACTCTGAGTATTTATATTACTGTATCTAAGTGTGAATCACAGCTCTACAGCAGCTGATCAGAAAGAGAATTATCAGGATACAGCATCAAGCACACGCTGCCTCAGCCATGCTGCCTATTTGAACTGCTCCCATACGACAAACGCTTCAGAGCCTTTCCTGTACGGACCTCGCGGTTCACAAACAGTTTCATCCCAAGAGCTCTAAACGCACTCAATCAGTCCATCAAGTGCTCCTTGTAGAACTGTTAGTACTTATTAGTACAATCACCTCACTGTAAACTTGCGATTCAGTTATAATATTGCACAACCTGAGCCACTTTATAAAGCACGTATTTACATATGATGACGATATCATTTTTAAGATGAAATGCAGCAAAATATGTTTATTATATTATACAGATAAAACTTTTAACTTCATTTAAATAATCTATATTGTTAGTAATTAAACATGTGAGGACACGGTGTCACAGCGTTAGTAATGAGCTGGCACTCCGTTCATGGATTGTTCCTGCTTTGCGCTGTATTCTTGCTGGGGCTGGCGCAACACTGGAAAGATAGATGGATTGAATAATTAAACATGTACTACAAAGATATTTCAATGTTCCTTAAAAGTTTTGAAGAATCGGCGTTCTAAGCTTACAGATGGCTTAACGTCTATTACAGAGCTAAATGTGTGGCGATTGGTTACTTGGAGAAAGAAAAGTAAGGACAGGAATTGGAGGTTAGTATGTTTGAAAGAGACAGTACTGCTGCAATAAATTATTTCATCGAAGGTCGCGCATGGCACAGCAAGCATCTCGCGTAACACATGAACAATCACTGCACCACCGTGTTCCCATGTTTAATAACATGCTTTAACTCCTATCATCATGACAATATCACGTATACATCTCAGTGTTTTAATTATTCGGAGAGCTGTAATCTCACAAATATAATGGATTCTGTGTTCTGTCGCAGGAAGAGAAAGCCCGATTAAGAAGCACATAGTGATTCACACACATAGAGCATATAGAAGAACACATACAATACAAAGCATTAAAATGCTACTTTAGTTACGATGGGATTGAGATACTAGTAAATTAAACGATTTTAAGATGAAGTTTATGATGTTCTACTTTAATGACAAAATAAACTACGTGATTAAAGTGGAAATTTCGAGATTAAAATTGACATTTCGTCCTTTTTTCCCCACTGTGTGCCTATTTTTTTTCCTGTGTACCCTAATAAGCTTCCATATGAAACTCAGACGGTAGGCTACGACTCGTCTTTTCACGCCGACTTTGATATTTGACAACTTCTTTTTTATTTTGGGCACTGTGCGACTTTGTGAACTTGAGGTTTCGAGTTTCTGTGAATTTCCCCTTGGGATTAATAAAGTATCTATCTATCTATCTATCCATCTTCTCCGACACGCTATGTCACTTGATCAACTTCATTTTGTTGTTTATACCACTGTTTAAACCAATAAATAGTACGTTTTTCCTTTCCTCCACTTGGTATTCGCTGAAATTCTTCTATTTCCCCCGTGCTTTTGCCAATGCCTTTTCACAAAATGCTGAGCTTAAGGGCTATTTATGTTGATTTACATATTCAAAGAGGCGTAATTCTGGGAGGAGACGAGGCGGGACAGCAGGCACGTGGACGTGCGTTAATTTTCACGCTGACCGAGATTTATGCAGCAGAAGAACGTGGAAGTTGCCGTTCGCACAGATTTATGCATCTGGATTTTTTTGTGTGTACGAACATTTCCGCTTTTGTCCATACGCCATGTTATAGTGTGAATTCTTCGCACGGCTTTATGGATGAGGCCTTAGGCCTAGAGTTCGACACTAATGCATTAGAACAATCTAGACAAGAACAGGCCATTAAGCCCAACAAAGCTCGCTAGTCCTAGCCACTTAATTCTTACAATAAAACATCACGTTAAGTTCTGAAGGTCCCTAAAGTCCTACTGTGTGTCACATTATTTTATCACTTATTTCATGTGTCACTGGTTCTCTGTGTGAAGACAAAATTCCTAATGTGTAAAATTTTCCCTAAAGTTTCGAACTGTCCCCCTGTGTCCCCGTTAAACTCCTTTTAAAGTCACAGTCTCGATCCACTGGACTAATTCCCTTCATCGTTTTAAATATTTCAGTTAGGTCTCCTCTTAATCTTCTTTAAAAGACTCTGCTCTTTTAAACTTTCCTCATGATTCATCTCCTGTAGCTCTAAAACACGACCTCCCTCTTCTGAGCCCATGCTGACTGTTCCTAATAACTCCTGTCCTTGTCAGGTGTTGCTCAATCCTATCCTTAATAATTCCTTCCATTACTTTTCCTGTGATGCATGTTAAGCTTACTGGAATATAGTTGCTTGGATCTACCCGGTCACCCTTTTTATACAACAGGATAATCTTTGCCATTTCCCAGTCCTTCAGAATTTCCCCAATGTGCAGTGACTTCCTAGAAATACGCAACAAGGGTTTATATCTGTACTTACTAACCTCCTCAAGAACTTGAGGGTAAATGTTATCTGGAAATTATATTAGGAGTTGCCAAAATGATTATCATAATTGTGGTAAGTCCTTGCTGGGTTGGCACCCTCCACACTTCTGTACTTCCTGGTTTACTGGGTTTTCACTAATAAATGTTTGAGCTCACCTTATTAAAGGGGTGGCCTGTTAAATAACCAAATACACGGACATGAAAAGGTTGGCCAGGGGCACTGGGTCTCCGTATTATTACAGGTCTGTAAGCAAATTTTCTGTATTGTGTGGGGAAAATGACATCACAGCTCTTCCTGGAAATCGTCATCAATTCTAAGGGCAGAGACGGAACAGATGTTAACGACTGTATCACCCCATTTTCCTTTCCCCGGTCCCATCCTCTGTGTAGCCTTGAAGACGCTCCTGTAACACGTATGTCCGACACCAACCTAATAAAACTCGGAACTGATTTTCGTTTGTACTATTTTTGCCAGACAGGCAACATTTGTGTTTGGCTATATAGCACCATCAAAAGGCAAGAACTGTCATATTTAGTATGTGAGTGATACAGAGGTGCCAACATATTTACTTACCTACCTAGTAAAACTATCATTAAAAGGAATAGATAGGGTCCTTATTGTTACATGTACAGAGCACAGTGAAATTCTTCCTTCCATGTACTGATCAACATTCAACACGTGGTCACTGGCACCATGACAAGTGATAGATACTGTAGATATGAAAGGTGCTATATAAAAGATATATAAATAGATTGATCCTGTAAATGAGAACGGCACAATAAATTGATGCGAAAGTAACTGATTTCATCTTCATCGACAAGGTGACACAATGCGACAATACTACTTATACCACAGTGAAAAATAAAAAATAATAAAACGTTTTATTTATACAGTAAACTGGATCAATGGAGTGAGTGAGTATCCTTGGGAAGTAAAGTTCAATGTCTTAGCCAGCAAACAACACTACCTGTTGTCACACATGCGCATCTGTGGATCTTGTTTCTCGCTGCTAACATGAGATGGAGGGTTGACCGCCTCTTCACATACTTGATCGATTTTTTAACATGCCAATAGTAAAATTGTATTGAAAAAGATCTTTATACAGGGTGATTCAAAAAGATTAATCCGATTTCAAAATTATTTCTTGCACTTGTAAATCATTGTTGAGAAGCGCTCGAACTTCCCAGTGCCAATGAGGAGCCATTTTCCGGTGACAGTCAGAAACTCTATGACCCCCCCCCCTTACAATTGGTATGTGATTGGCTCCTAGGTGTCTCACGGTTGTAAAAATATGGCACTTTGAAATCGGATGAATCTTTTTGAATCACCCTGTGTTTACCTGGGATGTTTACATCCTAGATATTTAAACTATTCTGATAAAATGAACGGACGGATGTCCAGTCTAGTGTTGTGTGCTGGCGAGCTCACTGGATAAAGCACACTTTTACTCAAATTGACTTTGAGTCCAGATATCTTCTGAAATTCTACAAGTGAATTAATAATAATTCTTTACATTTATATGGCACTTTTCTCACTACTCAAAGTGCTCAGCAATTGCAGGTTAAAGGCCTTGCTCAGGGGCCCAACAGAGCAGAGTCCCTTTTGGCATTTACGAGATTTGAACCGACAACCTTCCGATTGGCAGTGCAGATCCCTAACCTCAGAGCCACCACTCCACCTAAATTAAGGACTAAAGGTAAAGACGATTCTGGATTTGATATACAGTTGTGACCAAACGTTTTGAGAATGACCCAAGTGTTGGTTTTCACAAAGTTTGCGGCTTCAGTGTTTTCAGATCTTTCTATCAGATGTTTCTATGGGATACTGAAGTAGAATTACAAGCAGTTCAGAAGTTTCAAAGGCTTTTATTGACAAGGACATGAAGTTTATGCACAGAGTCTCCATATTTGCAGTGTTGGCCCTTCTTTCTTTTTCAAGACCCCTCTCTGCAATTCACCATGGCAGGCTGGCAATCAACTTCTGGGCCAAATCCTGACTGATGGCATCCCATTCTTGCATAATCAATGCTTGGAGTTTGTCAGAATTGGTGGGTTTGCGTTTGTCCGCCCGTCTCTTGAGGATTAACCGCAAGTTCTCAATAAAATTTAGGTCTGGGGAGTTTCCTGGCCATGAACCCAAAATTTTGATGTTTGTTCCCTGATGCCACTTAGTTCTCACTTTTGCCTTATGGCCCAGTGCTCCATTATGCTGGAAAAGGCATTGTTGGTCACCAAACTGTTGTTGGATGGTTGGGCGAAGTTGCTCTCGGAGGATGTTTTGGTCCCATTCTTTATTCATGGCTGTGTTCTTAGGCCAAATTGTGAGTGAGTCCTGCACTCCCTTGGCTGAGAAGCAACCCCACTTGACATGAATGGTCTCAGGATGCTTTACTGTTGGCGTGACACAAGACCGATGGTAGCGCCGCTCATCTTTTTCAGTTTTTTGGAGGCCCCAAAAAATCGGAAAGGGGATTTATCAGAGAAAATGACTTGACCCCAGCAGTCCAATCCCAGAATATCAGTCTGTCCCTGATGATTTTCTTGGCTTCTTTGCTGCCCTGATCGATGCCCACCAGGCCATCTTCCCAAAATCTTCACCTCAATCACACCTGCCTGTTGCCATTCCTGAGTAAGCTCTGCACTGGTGGTGCCCGCAGCTGAATCAACTTTAGGAGACGCTCCTGGCGCTTGCTGAACTTTCTTGGGTGCCCTGACGCCTTCTTCACTTCTCTATTGTAACTCAATCATCATGACAGAGTGACGTCCAGCCTTGTCCTCGTCGACACTCTCACCCGTGTTAACGAAAAGTGGCAGGGCTGACATGCAGTGGGTGTTTTGGTAATGAAGTTCATTTTCATGATAAAGAGGGACTTTGCAATTAATTGCAATTCCTCTGCTCACTCTTCAGAAGATTCTGGAATAGTTGCAAATGGCCATCATAAAAACCTGAGGCAGCAAACGTTGTGAAAATTCATATTTGTGCCATTCTCAAAACTTCTCGCCACGACTGTAGAGTATGCCCCAAATAATATGAAAGGGGATTCATCAGAGACAATGACTTCACCCCAGCAGTCCAATCCCTGTACCTCTTGCAGAATATCAGTCTGTCCCTGATGTTTATCTTTGCTGCCCTTCTTGACGCCCACCAGGCCATCCCCCCAAAAGTCTTCACCTCCCTCAAACCTGCCTGCTGCCATTCCTGAGCAAGCTCTGCCCTGGTTGTGCCCGCAGCTGAATCAATTTTAGGAGACGCTCCTGGCACTTGCTGGACTTTCTTGGGTGCCCTTAAGTCTTCTTCACAACAGTAGTGGGAATGATTTTTTTTTGGCATTAAGTTAATTTTCATGGCAAAGAGGGACTTTGCAATTAATCGCTCTTCAGAACATTCTGGAGTCAATGCAAGTTGCCATCATAAAAACGGACGCAGCAAACGTGGTGAAAATTCATATTTGTGTCATTCTCACAACTGTACGCAGTACCATGTCATCTGCATAGAATGATATTTTCTGTTCAAGTCCTTCTCTGATAATCTCCTTTATGCATTTTATAATTCCCTTTATATATTTTGAAAGTGAATGGCCAATGGCTCTACCAGGTGTTTTGGCCTTGAGTGACGCTGGTCTTGCAGCCCACCAGGACGTGTTTTAGTTTAGATTAAAAACTTGACAATTAGCTAAATGGAAGAGATTACAATGAAACTGCAGAAGTATCCACTTTAAGTGTGGAACTAGAAGATTTAAGTATGGATAAGGGGTAGAAGGAAGCAGGGCGTGAAGTGGAGATACATACAGTGGTTATAGAAAAGAATCCCCCTCTTCAAAATATTCCCATTTATTTTTGCTTTACAGCCTTAAATGAAAACACACAAACCAATTTTTTTCCAGCTTTACTTACTCAATGCAATCTCTAACATCCAAGTGAAAGATATCACAGCTACAGTTCAGAAGAATTTTAAAAAGAAATACTGAGATTAATAAAGGGTCACCCCCCACCTAAACTCACTCAGGTGTCAGTGCCCACCATTTCCATTGCGGTTACTGGCAGTGATCAGTTGTAATGAGTGTGATTAGTGAAGCTGTTCCTGGTCCATTCATTCCCTTGCTTGGTAGTGCAACTGACAGCAAACAACTGACTGTGGGTGACAGGCCACTTTCAAAAGATCTCAGGGACAGAGTTGTGGACAGACATGAGGCAGGAGATGGAGACAAACAAATCTCAAAGGCTTTATCAATACCAAGGAGCTCAGTAAAGTCCATAATAAAGAAGTGGCAAGTGTTTGGTACTACTAGGACCCTCCCTGGACCCTCCAAACTGGATGAAAGAGCAAAGAGGAAACTGGTAAGAGAGGCTACCAAGAGGCCAATGGCCACTCTGAAGGAGTTACAGGATTTGATGGCAAAGAGTGGTCATTAATGGTGTTCATGTGACAACAATTTGACAAGCACTCCACCATTGTGGCTTGTTCGGGAGGGTCGCACTTCTCAAGAAAGCTTTGAGCTTTGCCAGAATGCACCTTGAAGATTCTGATGCCAAGTGGAAAAAGGTCTTATGGTCAGATGATAATTCTTTGCATTTATATAGCGCTTTTCTCACTACTCAAAGCGCTCAGAAATTGCAGGTTAAGGGCCTTGCTCAAGGGCCCAACACAGCAGAGTCCCTATTGGCATTTACGGGATTCGAACCGGCAACCTTCCGATGGCCAGTGCAGATCCTTGGCCTCAGAGCCACCACTCCGCTATTTGGCCTCAATACCAAACGGTACACCAATGCAGCTAACCATCCACAACACACCATACCTACAGTAAAGCATGGAGGGGGCAGCGTCCTGTTGAGGGGGGCCTGGGGCTCTCATTAGGGTAGAAGGAAAAATGAATGGGTCAAAATACCATCAAATTCTGGAGGAAAACCTGCTACCCTCTGCCAGAAAGTTGAAGACTGCAGAATGTTCACCTTTCAACACGACAACGACCCGAAGCACACAGCAAAACTGACCACACAGTGGCTGAAGGAGAAAAAAGTGAATGTCCTGGTGTGGCCAGTCAGAAACCAGACCTAAATCACACTGAAAATCTTTGGAAAGATCTGATGATAGCAGACCACCAATGCTCACCATCCAATGTGACCGAACTTGAACAGTTAAACTGTAAAGAAGAGTCAGGGGCAAGTATTGAGTGGGCTCAATCTAGGTGTGCAAAGCTGATAGAGAAGAATCCCAACAGAGTCAAGGCTGCCATTCAAGCAAAAGGTGGGTCAACAAAATGACACTGAAATGGGGGGGGGGGGGGGGGGGGGTTTTAACCTTTATAAATCTCAGTAGGTCTTGTTTTTGACTTTTTAGCATTTTTCTGAACTGTGGCTGTGATATCTTTCACTTGGATGTCAGAGGTTGCATTGCGTAAGTAAAGCTGAGAAGAAATATTGGATTGTGCGTGTTTTCATTTAAGTTTGTAAAGAAAAAAAACTGGAATATTTCAAAGGCGGGGATTCTTTTCTATACCCACTGTAAGTGCAGATACATTCTGTTAAGATCGGATTTCTTAATGAAACAGGGAGGGGGATGGATCCCCTCTAATCTTAGAGTACCGAGATATACTTACTGTACATCAGATTAGAGAACTGGTCCCTCTGGGAGTTTCAAGCACCGAGATTTATTTACATTAAACCAGATGATGATTTACAATGTTTTATGTGCATCAGTGGGCAACAAACCCCGGCAGTACAAATCTGCGACAAGTGGAGGAGAGCCGGCATCGACCACTGAGTGGAAGCACAAAAAAAAAAATGTTAAAATATAATGATCATGGTAAAAATGATAACAGTGTGAAAA
Organism: Polypterus bichir lapradei; assembly: GCA_026402145.1. Classification (NCBI taxonomy): domain Eukaryota; kingdom Metazoa; phylum Chordata; class Cladistia; order Polypteriformes; family Polypteridae; genus Polypterus; species Polypterus bichir. The sequence continues at coordinate 102,610,050 of JANRMT010062837.1, forward strand.
TTAATTGAAAAGGGTGTGATAAGGGCTTATAAGTACACTGGCGTCATAGCGGGTTAAGAAAGACAGACTCAAAATGATCTCGGAAGTCACTCCATTATCAAGTGGGAAAAATTAATAAAAGAGACCTAACCTGCAAATATTAGGTTTTAAATAACTGATTTTATATATTAATTTTTTTTTTTTAAAGTCCTGCAATGCTCAAGATTTTACTTAATAATTGTAATATTCAACATGTCATGCATGTAATGAAGCACGAGAATGCAAAGAGCAAGTGATGCATAGTAAAATGGAAAATAGTAACACGATAAAAGTAATAGGCAGAAATATATATCATACTGTAGACGAAAGGATAATAGCTCGTAAGTGTTGACATAAATGTCCTTGCGATGGCAAGAAAATTATTAACAGCGTACGCTTGGGTAATATACAGACGTCGGAAGAATAACGACACTCTCTGATGCGTCTTGACCAGGCTCATAGTACACCGGGCGGTCACGCAGTCACCTTTTATTACAAAAAAAAAATCTTTTACATGCACATGCGCACCACCGTGCACCATAATCACGCGAGCATTTAACAAGGGGAAGACCTCTTTCAATTTTGAGCATTTTACATTTAAATGTCAACAATAAACAAGCAACTTATACCGTAAGTGCAAAGCGTAGTTATAATACAGAACAGAGTAACGTACGTTGCGTTAATACAACAACAATCCTGCGACCTAAATGCGGGCTTTTAAACTTAACGTAAATATCCGAATTGGTCAAATTTCGTTTTCAAACGAATAATTCGATATTTTATAAAGTTAACGCTTACTTGTGCTTTTATTTTTATTAAAAGCCATTCAAACGCACTGCAACCTCTCCTCCTGCACCTGCTTCTGTTTCTAAACAAGACGGGTTTCGCAGGACCCTGTGCACGTGACAGCAACGACCAATACGCTGAGCTCCCGCCTAAAGGAACGACGGAAGAATGCAGGTGCCTTCCCGCCAAATACTTGTGGATTCCTAAAGAATTGACCAGCAGAGGTCGCCAAAACACTGACACGCTGCAATAGTCTGAACACTACCTGTCGGAGAAGGCTGCCTCTTATTCCAAATGACGGACATCTATTTTTTTTTCCGAGAAGGGCCGAAGCTACGCTGTTGCCCTGGAGGGACCATTCAGACTCAGGGTCTCATAACTTTTTTTTTATTTTATGTATGTTAATTGTCAATTGTTTTAGTCGCTTACCTCAAAAGGATGACCAAGGAGCCTCCCCCGAAATTACCTCAATCATCAATAAACTTGGCCCTTCAAAAAGGAGGATCAGCCCTGGACGTTACTTCTATAATCAATAAACGGAGACTCTCACAACTTAAAGGTGCCCTCCACCCACCCCAAGCGACTGACTGCTTGCTCACGCATTTGTTTCCAGGCCCAAGCACTTTGCAATATCTGCCTTTGCCGCTGATTCCGAGTTTTTATTATTAATAATAATAATTCATTATTAATTATTATTATTATTTTTCAACACTTTAAGAAATACATCAGTAAGGCAGAACGATAAACAATCAATATATGAAATAAACGCACAGGTCAGCCCTCATTCAATCCCTGTGTCCTTTCCTTTTATGACATTACGGCTGTTTGATCAGTGGTTCCCTGCCCCTGGGGACCCCCTATGGATGTTGGGTTTGTTTGTTTTTTTACCACTGGATCAGTCATTTTACCCTCTAATTGATCTCATTTAATTAGCTGGTCTTTTTTTTTTACTGTTGTATTTTGTATTCAGAAAAGATTTCATTTCATGCGTAATGTAAAAATGTGTATTTTCACTTTAGCTTTAAATGTTTAACACTCTTCTGTTTTAACCCTTGTAATTTTCTTGCTCGTTGTAGTTTGATCCTTTAATTATTCCAATAACGACAGTTAATAATGAGCGGAGCGGGGCAGACACGGGGTGGGGGGGCAATGGGGACTAAACTCCTTCTAGCGCGCTTGTTAAGAAATACGGGCTTAAATAACCAGAACTCCTAGAAAAGTAGGATGAAAAGGATTCGTGTAAAAATATTATAATAATAATAATGGTAGAAAAAACACAAAAGTACCCTCAAGTAACTTACAGAAATGCCTGCTACATTTCAATAAGAAAGTGGTCACAGCGGGTGCCCTCAGGATTGAATTTGAGAACCCCCTCTAACCCCTGTTGGGGGGGGGCTCCTTTATCTCGTACTAAGCACTCCAACACTAGTCACTAATAAGCGAAATCAGACAAAGAGTTCATTGAAAGTCGGGAATTTCACAGTGATTTTAAAAAAGCTGGTTGCAATTAAAATCCGTGACCACTCCGTGACTCCATGATGAGAGCTGCCCGCTAGTTCAACATTTTAGATGACGGCTAAATCAAAGAGACAACAGGGGAGCGCGCGAATGCACGTGCACGCGCACAGGTGCGCGCACACGCTCACGCACCTGGGAGCTCCGACTGTCGTTAAAGCTGCGCTCGCTGGGGCGGACGCTGAGCTTCTAGATCGGAGTTCGAAGATCATGACGATGTTGCTTTTTGGCTTCCTGCTTGTGGGTTTTGCTGTTTTTGGGCGCTGTCATGACGAAATACGTAAGTTTATAAAACTTTAGTTTCAAGTATGTGAATTAAAGGGTAAATACATACAATGTATAAAGTACGGCATTGGTTCCATTTTTATTTTTTGTTTTGTTTATCCTCCACCTCTTTGCGCTCTGTTTCTAATTGGTATTGTGTCTTTATGCCAGTGAAATAAAAAAACCCTGGTCTCTTAATAAACTTCTGCTGAGTATATGCGAATGTTCTTAATTTTTAACGAGGACCTGCTAATTTTTGTAACCGCAGTTTTGATACTAATGTGGACGTGCGTTCACCACCCTATTTTTTTTTTTTTTTGGTTTTGCTGATATTAAAAAAAAAAAAAAAAAAAAAAAAAAAAAAAATTGTCTAAAGTGTTTTTGTTTGGCACATTGTGAATATTTCAATAAGCACCTACTGTGATCTGCGGTGGGCTGGCGCCCTGCCCGGGGTTTGTTTCCTGCCTTGTGCCCTGTGCTGGTTGGGATTGGCTGCAGCAGACCCCCCGTGACCCTGTGTTAGGATATAGTGGGTTGGCTAATGGATGGATGGATGGATGGACCTACTGTGATCATAGACATATATAGAGAGACTCCGTTGTCACTGTATTGCCCAGTCGACACGATACGTCAGCGCATCCGCCCTATTGCGAGTGGCAAAAGTGCCATTTAAACTAATACAGGTAGACGTGGAAACCGGGTTTTCTGATGGAAAAACATCCATCCATCCATCCATCCATTATCCAACCCGCTGAATCCAAACAATAACGTTTAAAACAGTATCGTTTACATGCAACAGATTTTGGCGAATCGTTTAAATGCAATTTATATCAATTTATACACTAATAATGGCAATTAAATAAAAATTGTTATTAAAAAATTCATCCCATATAAGTAGCATTTCTCGGACTGCCTTCCATTTCTAGACTTCGTCCTGTTCTTAAGCAACACAGTACTGAAGTACTGTATTGGTCAATGCCCTGCAGCGTTTCTCAACTTTTACGTATTTGCGACACGAGTTTTCATATCAGTTTTAATCGCGCCCCCCTAACTTTTTTTTTTTTTTTTTTTTTTAAGGAACCCACCCAATACCATTTTTTTATCTTTTTTTTTTTTTTTTTTTTTTAAATTAATGATGTATCATAGATGCAAATTTTATTATACCTACTTAACTTTTATCAACATTTATCTAACTCTATTTATTTTTCTAGTATCCGAATGTAGTTTAAGTTTGTTTTGGTTTCCATAGATGTATTTTTCATATTTTCGATTCTTGTTTGTTTTTTTTTTGTTTTTTTTTGTTTTTTTTTTTTTTTATCAACATCTTCGCACCCCCCCTAGGGTGGGTAGCCCTACAGTTTGAGAACCACTGCTCTATAGTCTCCTCACGTAAAGATTACTGTAATGCTATTCTATCTAAATGTATCCATCGCTTATAACTTCTTCAAAATTCTGCTGCCAGGATAATAACCTGCTGCTCTAATCCACTAAACATATCACACCGATTCTCTCTCAACTTCACTGGCTCCCTGTTCACTACAGAATACAATACTACAGTGGTTCTGAACCTGTGGGGCGGGTGGCGCGAAGTAACAAAAAAAGAGGGGGGGGGGTGCGAAGATGTGGAAAAAAGAAAACGAGAATCAAAAATATGAAAAAACATCTGTTGAAACCAAAGCAAATTAACTTAAACTACATTCTGTTACTAGAACAATAAATAGAGTTAGATAAATGTCGATTAAAAGTTAAGTAGGTATAATAAAATATGCATCTACATTTCAAAAAAAGTTGGGGGGCGCGATTTAAAACTGTAATGAAAACTCGGGTCGCAAATACTTAAAGGTTGAGAAATGCTGCAATACTAAATACCACTCTTAACATTTAAAGCTCTCCACAACCTCACTGATCCCCTCCAGGATGGCACTCCTCTCGCTCACTCGGATCCTCAACTGCATCTCGACTTTCTGTACCACACGTCAGACTTGGTGCTATGGGAGCTTGAGCATCTCTCCTGGTGCTTCTCAACTCTAATTCCCTTCTCTCTCTCATATCCGTCAGCTCGATTCAATAACCCATTTTAAAACTGCCCTCCAAACTTATCTTTTCAAACTGGCATACCAATTGTGAATTTTGCACTGTTACTGCCAGTTATCTTTGTTTGTTTGCTAATTATTGCCTTTTGATTTCATTCTCGTTTTAATTTTACTAATGTTTAACTTTATTGTAAGGTGACCTTGAGTGCTGAGATTATAAAACGGGATTTTCTTATGGCCAAATATAACTAAAACAATTGTTCAGCCTTACCTATGAAATGTAATCCCCTGGGATCTGGTTTGGAGCGTACAGCGTTCAGCCTGGCATCCATCACTCTTTCCCTTCTCTTCATGTTGTGGCTTATCAACTTTACCCACCCATTGTTACTGCAGCTCTGCACATCTCCCTTATTCTTAAATTGGTACAAATAAACTTCTCCTCTGGCTTTTTTTTTTTTTTTTTTTTTTTCTTTTTTCAGTTTGTGCTAAAGAATCTCCATTAGAAACTTGACTGACATCTGACCCAAACATCTCCATGCCTCCACTGGTACTACTTCTCCACTTTCATTCTCCTCATACCTTCACTTGCCTATCGAATAATAAGGACTGTGGAAGAGTGTGCAGGCAGGGTGGAGCGGGCAGAGAAGAGTGATTTGTTAAAGATGGGTATCGGCAAGAGTGACGGTGCAGGTCCTGTTCCACGCTCGCTCTCCCAAGTTTGAGAGCCCTCAAACCCAACGCCATTGGTTATGTAACCGGATGAGCTGTGCAAGGAGGATAAATCAAACTGAGCAAGGGGTTGGTGCCTGGGCTGCCCACTGCTGGTGCACTCCTCCTAGAACCCTGGATATTGATAGTCCTAAAGCGAGATGGACCAGGCCATTGGGACATTATGTTTAGGAGAGATGGTAGTGGAGTTTCTAACCAGATTGTTTAATGGAATCTTGGAAAGTGAGAGGATGCCGGAGAAGTGGACTGGTGTCGATGTGGCAGCAGGCCTTCGGCTCACCATGGTCTGCCAAATTGGCCGGACACCTCAGTACCTTCCCAGACGTCTGACCTCAGCTGCCATTTTCCTGCATAATACTACTTTGGCCACCTCTCGGTGGGTTGAAATCCGAGAGAAGCTTCCCTCTGGCCCAGTGGCCCTCCCAAGGCCTGTTTTTTGGTCTGGACTTAGAAATTATTTTGGGAATTTGAAAAATTTTCAGCCTGGAAGTCCTGAGAGGCCGAGGCTGGGCCTGTCATGCCGGGGGGAGGGGGAAGTCAACCCTGAGCGAAATCTGCCTCTTGCCGGTAGTCCTCCTGAGGCCTGTTTTTTGGTCTGGACACATGTCCGCTTTCAATCTGGATGACCCCATGTCTGCTAGCACACTACATGTCCCCAGGTCTTTGTCTTCAGATGACCCCATGTCTGCTTTGATACCCCATCACTACGCAATATACTGGGTGTTTCTCGACCTAACTCTATAGGAGCCATCTGACCAATGACATGATCTGAGGTCAAAGCAGCACATGTGTTGATTCTTCCCTCTGTTGGAGAGTCTTGTCCATGGACAAGGAAAAACGACACTACACGGTGACACTTGGTGCCAACCTCTGGTTTTGATACTACATGCACCCTTCTGCATGACCCTCTGTCTCTTCTTCACTACATGACCCTCAGCAAATCTCCCGAAAAGTTTCTAAGTGTGAATAAGAGGGATGTGCAGGACTGTAGTAACTACAGGGGGATAAAACTGATGAACCACAGCATGAAGTTATGGGAAAGAGTAGTGGAAGCTCAGTTAAGAAGTGAGGCGATGATTACTGAGCAGCAGGATGGTTTCATGCCAAGAAAGAGCACCACAGATGAGATGTTTGCTCAGAGGATGTTGATGGAGAAGTTTAGAGAAGGCCAGAAGGAGTTGCATTGTGTCTTTGTGTGCCTGGAGAAAGCACATGACAGGGTGACTGAGAGGAGCTGTGGTATTGTATGAGGAAGTCGGGAGTGGCAGAGAAGTACATAAGAGTGGTACAGGATATGAACGAGGGAAGTGTGACCGTGGTGAGGTCTGTGGTAGAAGTGACGGAGGTAGGATTACATCGGGGATCGGCTCTGTGCCCTTTCTTACTTGAAATGGTGATGGACAGGGTGACAGACGAGATTTTTTTTTTTTTTTGCCCCCCGGGGGGTTTTGGAACACCTGGCCTTGGTTCACGTGGACTGCACAACTTCAAGTCCTTCTGATCTTAAACCCCCAGCCCCTGCAGGTACCTGTTGCTTCACCTTTTATCATAAGGGTGTCGCTTCCTTCAGAAAACACTATGGTCCAAAAATGGCCTAAAAATAAGGGTTTCCTAGGTCCACAAGCCCAAAAAATTTAAACAGGAACACCAAAAAGCTTAACCTGTTGTGTTCCTTGGGGCATCGAGACAAGTTGAATGGTATGTCGTGTTTGTGGGGGTGAGCTGAGAAGTGCTGGACCCAAAACTCGAGGCGACTTCAATCTCGTGGACCTAATTTAGTTTACAGTTTCGCCTTTACCTTTTGAGAGCATTTAGTGTGTTTTTAAACCCATTTGATGGCTGATACTGACAACAAATCCGTGAAACGCCTTCAGTTTGTGAGCTGGAGCAGGAACACCTCAGGATGGGGTGGGAACAGATGTGAGTTTAGGGGTGAAGGCTTTGGACCTCAAACCCTGAGTGACTGTGAGGAAGTCTCTTCACGTGGCCATAAAGCCAAAAGAAATGGAGCCAGTCCGGTCTCCAATGATTTGAAGTCGCCTCCGCTAAGGAAATTGACATTTCACTTTGTATATTTGAATGTCCTTGGTATTTCTGATGCAATTCAACTCCTCCTTGATGGTTCTTTTACTACAAAAATGCAGAAAGAATCTCTTTGGGTCGTCTTTTTTTTTTTTTTTTTTTGCCTTTTCAACAACATTTCTCTCAAACTGCCTTTTAGCTTCCCTAATACCCTTTTTAATGATTGCTCTATGATGGCATTCCAGCTATTGGTCAATTTATTTTTTCCACTGCAGAGGTTTGTATGGTGTGCTTTTTCTCTTTTTTTTTTTTTTTTTTTTTAAAGTTTCAAAGACTTTGACAATGACATGAAGTTTATGCACAGAGTCCATATTTGCAGTGCTGGCCCTTTCTGCAATTCACCCTGGCAGGCTGGCAATCAACTTCTGGACCAAATCCTGACTGATGGCAGTAGCCCATTCTTCCATAATCAGAATTGCTGGCTTTTTGTTTGTCCATCTGCCTCTTGAGGATTGAACAGAACTTCTCAATGGAGAGTTTCCTGGCCATGGACCTCAAATGTCAAGGTTTTGTTCCCTGAGCCACTCGGTTCTCACTTTTTCCTTATGGCCTGGTGCTCCATGTTGGTCACCAAACTGTTCTTGGATGGTGGGGAGAAGTTGCTCTCGGAGGATGTTTTGGGCCCCATTCTTTATTCATGGATGTGTTCTTTGTGAGCCCTGCACTTCCTTGGCTGAGTAGCAACCCCACATGACATGAATGGTCTCTGGATACTTGACTGTTGGCCTGACACAGGACTGATGGTAGCGCTGCTCACCTTCTCTCTTTTTCTGGACACCCCAAGCTATCAAAAAAGGGATTCATCAGAGAAACTGACTTTTTTTTTTTTTTTCCCCCCAGCAGCCCAATCCCAGAATATCAGTCTGTCCCTGATGGTTTTTGTTTGCTGCCCTTTTTGACGCCCCCAGGTCATCCTCCCAAAGTCTTTGCCGTACTCCCACCTGCCTGCTGCCATCCCTGAGTAAGCTCTGCCCTGGTGGTGCCCACAGCTGAATCAACTTTAGGAGATGCTCCTGGCGCCTGCTGGACTTTCTTGGGTGCCCTGAAGCCTTCACAACAGCAGTGGGAATGATATATTTTTTTTGGTATTCATTTTCATGGCAAAGAGAGACTGTTCAATGAATTGCAAATCCTCTGCTCCCTGTTCGGAACATTCTGGAGTCGATGCAAGTTGCCATCATAAAAACTGAGGCAGCAAACATGGTGAAAATTCATATTTTTGTCATTCTCAACTTTTTGGCCACAACTGTACGCAGTACCGTGTCCTCTGCATAGAGTAATATTTTTTTGTTCAAGTCCTTCTCTGATCTCCTTTTTGCATTTTATAATTTATTCATTTTATAATTCCCCTTTTATATATTTTGAAAGTGAATGGCCAATGGCTCTACCAGGTGTTTTTGGCCTTTGAGTGATGCTGGTCTTGCAGCCCACCAGGACGTGTTTTAGTCTTGTCATCTTTGCTGCCCTTCTTGATGCCCACCAGGCTGTCCTCCAAGTCTTCACCTCCCTCACACCTGCCTGCTGCCATTTCTGAGCAAGCTCTTCTCTGGTGGTGCCCGCAGTTGAATCAGGTTTAGGAGATATTCCTGGCACTTGCTGGACTTTCTCTCTCGTAACTCAATCGTCATGACACAGTGACCTCCAGCCTTGTCCTTGTCGACGCCCTCACCCGTGTTAACGAGAGGATCACTGAAGTGACGTCAGCAGGTCCTTTGGTGGCAGGGCTGACATGCAGTGGGTGTTTTGGGATTGAAGTTCATTTTCATGGCAAAGGGGGGCTTTTCAATGAATTGCAACTCCTCTGCTCACTCTTCAGAACATTCTGGAGTCGATGCAAATTGCCATCATAAAAACTGAAGCAGCAAACTTTGTGAAAATTCATACTTGTCATTCTCAGAACTTCTGGCCACAACTGTAGCGTATGCCCCAAATCATTGAAAAGGGAATTAATCGGAGAAAATGACTTTCCCTCAGCAGTCCAATCCCAGAATATCCGTCTGGCTCAGATGGTTATTCTTGGCTTCTTTGCTGCCCTTCTTGATACCCACCAGGCCAGGAGCTTAAAGTACCAGGAACTACAAATGGCCAGAGTTCCTGCAGTGGGCATTCTGCAAAAGTGTCAAAAGTTCCTGGGGAAAAAAGTTTTTCCTGGGGTTGGAAAGCGTCTTATGTGATTTGAATCTGTGCCATCTTTACAACTCAACACTTGCTTTATAGCCAGGCTTCTCCAGGTATTCCCACTTCCACCGGAGGAAGCCGTCCCTCAGAGGTCCAGACCCAGAGGTGTTGCCACACTGATTCTTACCAACCAATGGCTATGGCAGTTGCATCTCTAAATGGCAGCCATTTTTATTCTTTTCTTCTCTCTTTTTCCTGTTTTCCAGTACAGCAGTGTGCAGTTGATCCAAGAACCCGAGTTGAATGTGGCCTGTTTAAGCTCAACCAGATTCTCTGCCATCTGCGGGGCTGCTGTTACAGAGAAATAACCCCTGATGTTCACAAGTGTTACAAAGCTGAAGGTAAAACCAACATCTAGAGATTTTTTAATTTGTCTGATCAGCGGTTGAACAAATCTTACAGGGCAGCAGTCCGAGCCGAGGGCTCTCAACCCTGGAATTCTCTCCCAATTCCAGCCTGGTCACTCTGTGTAGATTTTCTATTTTTCCTCCTTGTTTGTGTCGACACCATCTGAGGATATCCTGGATCAAAGGTCTCCTACTCCAGTCCAGGGCAATTGTGGCTGCAGGCTTTCATTGTAACCCTTGTTTTCGTCTGTGACCAGTTTGTGATGCTAATCAATAGTTTCACCTTAATTTTAATTGGTTTGCTATTTAAGGCTCTGACCTCTGTAGCTACGGATCTGCACTGGCATCTGGAAGGTTCCGGTTCAATCCTGTTTATGGGGACTCTGTGCTATAAAAACATACATGTCCATTGGATGAGACTTGGAAAAATCTGTCCTGACCCTCTCTCTCTCTGTGGTCAAAAGATCTCTGGGCATCCTTCGTAACAGGTAGGGTGTGTCCCCATGCCCCCATCAGAAAGCATTTAATGAGATGCCACATGAGGGTGGGCATCAAACTAAAGTGGGAGTTCAGGATGTGGGGTGTAGATGGGTGCAGAATTGGCTCAGACACAGGAAGCAGAGGGTGAAGGTGTGAGGAACCTCCTCAGAATTGGGTGCTGTTAAGAGTGGTGACCAGCAGGGGGCAGTGCAGGGGCTGCTGCTATTTTTAATATCTAATATAAATGATTTAGATATGAATATAAATAACAAGCTGGTTAAGTTTGCAGATGATAGCAAGACAGATGGTTTAGCAGATAATTTGGAATCCGTTATATCACGGGTGTCAAACTCCAGGCCTGGAGGGTCACAGTGGCTGCAGGTTTTCTTTCTCACCCTTTTCCTAATCAGTGTCCAGTTTTCACTGCTAATTGACTTCTTTTCCCTCTATTATAATAGCCCTGTTTTTAAGGAGGGTGGCGCAGTGGGTAGTGTGGTATCCTCCCACAGTCCAAAGACTTGCAGGATAGGTGCTTGCTGGACTTTCTTGGGTGCCCTGAAGCCTTCACAACAGCAGTGGGAATGTTTCTTCTTTTTTTTTGGTATTCATTTTCATGGCAAAGAGGGACTTTTCAGTGAATTGCAATTCCTCTGCTCACTCTTTGGAACATTCTGGAGCTGGACAGTAATGAGACCTACAACAAGCAGGATGTGACCAGCTCACCTGTACCCAACAAACAAAATCTGAAAATAAAGATGAAGGTCTCCGTAAGAGGCAGCACGGTGGTGCAGTGGGTAGCACTGCTGCCTCAGTTAGGAGACCTGGGTTCGTTTCCTGGGTTCGAGTTTGCATAATTCTTTGCATTTATATGGCACTTTTCTCACTAAAAGCGCTTGGCAATTGCAGGTTAAAGGCCTCGCTCAAGGGCCCAACAGAGCAGAGTCCCTTTTGGCATTTATGGGATTCGAACCGGCAACCTTAAGATTGCCAGTGCAGATCCCTAGCCTCAGCCACCACTCTGACTTACATACATACATGTATGCCCATGTTCTCCCCATGTCTGTGTGGGTTTCCTCCAGGTGCTCCGGTTTCCTCCAACAGTCCAAAGACATGCAGGTTAGGTGCATTGGCGATCCTAAATTGTGCTTGGTGTGTGTCTGTGCGCCCTGCCCAGGGTTTGTTTCCTACCTTGTGCCCTGTGTTGGCTGGGATTGGCTCCAGCAGACCCCGGTGACCCTGATATAGTGGATTGGATAATGGATGGATGGTCTCAGTAAGGTTGATCCCTCCAGGTTACCAAAGCATTTTAGGAGTTCTTAGAAAAACCGAATATCAACAGTTTTGGAAACGTCTGCTGTGGCAGAAAGAGAGAGAGCAACAAGAAGCCATGGAGTTGAATAACTGGTTTAATTAACAGCAAGAATCGGCTTCTCATTAGGGAACTGGTTGGAGTTTGAAGCCCCAATTTTTAGCTGGTCATCTGTTGGCTCGTTTTATGTCTCATTTCTGAAAAAAGACTGGTCAGTAATTGAGAATGCACTCTGTGACTAGAATAGGAGACCAACTACCACAGAGACCCCCTTCTTGTGAGTATGTCGGACCCTCTGTACACCGGTCACCACGTGACTTTCTAAATGATGTCCAATCAGTTCAGGTGGACTCCAGTTTAGTTCTAGAAACATCTCCAGCACAATTAATCGGGTGGGGGGGGCCCTGAGCACAATGTGGAGGACCACGGCAAAGGACTCTGAATTCAAATAGGAATGAGAGTTCAGTTTGGGATTTTTATTTTTTTTCCTCAAGTTTGCAAACCTTGCTGAAAACTTAACTATAGAATATTGAGTGTAGATTGACGGTCTAAAATGGCAAATGTATCCATTTTTAAAACATACGACACCAGGTGAAGATCTCTGACTCCATAGTGTGTGTGCATGTATTTATGGTGGACCTCCGACTTAATGAATCCAGTGTGTGAGTATACATGTGTAGAAAAGGGATACGAGAATATAAAATATCAAATTTCCCTTCATACTTCCAAAAACATTAGCATTGAGCTGTCTCTGTGGTAGATTTTTTTCATCCTTGAACCAGTCCAGAAATGAATTCTAATGGTCTCCACTATGAAGTGCTAAGTTGGGCCCCCTTGTGATTTGTATCTCCCAGTACCTCCAATCTGTGAAGTGCCCGCTCATGAACGGACGACGTGTGGCTACCCCTTTATTTCTGTCGACGCCTGCAACCAAGAGGGCTGCTGCTTTGATGCCCGGCTGTGGCCCTCTGAGTGGTGCTTCAGACCCTCCTCCTCCTCACGATGAAGGTATGGCAGTACAAAAAGAATCGTTTTTGATTATATTTTATGGGGATGCTGCTAGTCCTTTTTACAGGATCTGAAATGAGCTCTAGCACCACACCATTTCCCTCTTTATGGATTTTTTTATTTTTGTATTTTTTTTTATTTTTATTTATTTAAATACCCTATCGGGGTGATGATGCCACCCTCTGCCTCCTGAATCGGAACCTTTTAATTCATTACTATATTGAAGTCCCTCTGATAGCCATTCCAGACTGGAGACTTCTTGGGTCTGATGTGACTCTCTCTCACACTCGCTTACACACACACCCGGAATGTTAAACGTACAGAGAGAGTACGAAAACTAAAAGTCAAGTGTATTCACTGCACTACTGGAATATAATATATTGGTACAATTTCTAAAATCTAGACAGTCTGAGGAATCTAAAACAGTTGACTCACACATGCTTTGTTAGAATTGCAGTATTAGTTTCCTCGTGTATAATATGTTAAGAATAATTTACTTATTTAGGTTGAGTAAATTATGGTTTAACGTTCTAGCAATTTCCTTTGTTGATATCTTGAGTGTATATCGCCATCTAGTGGATAAAGTGCCATGTTAACATTGATACTTTTAAGAGTAAGAAACTGTGATGGCTAATTTATTTTACTTAGACCATACCTTCACATTTGTGTAACTTTGAAAGAAATGACTAAAATTTGGACCTCTTCATCCATCTCTGACCAGATGTGTTCTTTTGGCTGCTCACATTTAGGGGTCGCCACAGCGGATCATCTTTATCCATCTCTCCCTGTCTTCATCTTGTTCTGTCACACCCGTCACCTGCATGTCCTCCCTCAGCACATCCATAAACCTCCTGTTAGGCCTTCCTCTTCCCTGGTAGCTCCATCCTTGGCATCCTTCCCCCAGTATACCCATCATCTCTCCTCTGCACACGTCCACACCAACGCCATCTCGCCTCTCTGACTTTGTCTCCGAACCGTCCCATCTGAGCTGACCCTCTAATGTCCTCATTTCTAATCCTGTCCATCCTCGTCCCACCCAATGCAAATCTTAGCATCTCTGACTGAATGTGTGTAGTGGTTGTAATCTTTAAGCCTGAACCAACTTAATGATTTACTACATTTAGGATTTATGGATGCCGCTGTGCTCTTGGGCACTTCCATTACTTACAATCCCATCATACTGAATGCAAGATAACTTCAATGGCTTAGACTTTACAAGAGTGTGATGTCCCATGTGTTTGGCTTTATATTGTCTGAGTCAGTAGTGATGGCAGTTCCTCCTTCTAACCGGTTATCCAAATCTGGTGAAGATGTCCAAATTTGCTTGCAACATTCACAGGTTGCTTTCCTTCATTTTTGTGGTGACGCCTGTGAGGTTTCCTTAAACTGACTCGGCTGGTGCAGTGTGTGTAATGCTGTGTTGCCTTATTTGCTTTGCTCATGGTAACACTTTTATTTATTTTATTTTTTTTTTTTTTAAACCCCCCCAGGTCTTCTGCTCCCCACCATTTGAGGCGTCCCATGCTGTTCTGTGCTGGAGAACTTTTGGAACGGTTCTGACACACACACCTTTACCTGCCTATTTGCCACGATTAAAAGGGGGTCCTTTTTAGAAGACGTGTCTGTGTGGTGTGTAGCGGCAGTGGATGAGCGTTGAGCACCCTGGGTCTGCTACAGTGGGCGATGTGCTGATTCGGTCTTGTTCCCATAAATACATGCAACATTTGGGTTAATTTCCCAACCACCACCTCCGGGTTTGCTTCCCAGGTCCTCCCTGCAAGGAGTTTGCATGTTCTCCCCGTGTCTGCGTGGGTTTCCTCCCACAGTCCAAAGACATGCAGGTTAGGTGCATTGGCGATTCTAAATTGTCCTGTGTGGGTGTGTCCTGTGGTGGGCTGGTGCCCTCCCTGGGGTTTGTTTCCTGCCTTGTGCCCTGTGTTGGCTGGGATTGGCTCCAGCAGACCCCTGTGACCCTGTAGTTAGGATATAGCGGGTTGGATCATGGGTGGATGGATGATTAGTGTTGGGGGGAGGAGTTACCTGACTCTAGTCAAATAAACCAGCTGACACAAACCTGCAATCCAATTGGCTGTCCAGCAGAACTCCTCAATGGCACAGCGGGGGATGGGCCGGCTGGACCCATCTCAAAATTAGCTTCCTTGTGACGGATCATTCATTGTTCTTGTTTGGCACAAAGGCTGCTGTCTAGTGTTCAGGCTTATTGTTTGCAAGCTTTTGGAATTGCAGTGAAATGGACGGCACAGAGGAGATCTCTGGAAAAGGTTTGTTCAACACCTTGGACTCTGTTGGCAAATGCAGTATGAACATGGGTGGTGTTTAGGGGGAGGCCTTCCCACCCTCCACTAGATGCAGTCTCCTATTTTACTATGTATGTATAATCCGTATATAGCGCCCTTCATACCTGTCTATGGCTTTTCACAGCACCTTACAGTATATAGTGTGTTTCAGATCTGTTATAGTGTCTTATGTTGGTCATGTGGGTCTCTGCCTAGCTATCTGGCTATTGCTACTTGCACAATATCTGCCTAGGTCTTATGTATAAAGGCACTATATAATACATCTATCACTACTTAGATATACTATATGCCTACCTGTATATCTACTTGTATTAGGTAGGCATAAAGGAGCTATATATATCAATATTTGTATAGTATAGTGCATTTCTATCTATGTCTACTTAGATATAAAGAAAATATGAAATACTACTTGCATTATATAGTGCTTATCATGCTGCTTTATACTGTATATTACTATTTATAGTATCTTTATACCTATCGCTACTTGTGTTACATTGTGCATTTCTCTCTACCTACAGTATATCTACTTGTATTACCGATTCTTTACAAATTTAAAATATAGTGCCTTTTTACCTATCGATTACTACTTGCATTTATATAGTGATTTGTTTCACGTGTATCAAAGACACTATATAATAGATCTATCACTTACGTGTGTATTAGTGCTTTTCAGATCTATCATCTGCTGCCTTTTATATCTATTTTACAGTATAACGCACACATGTTTGTTTCTCTTTCCGCGAAGGAGCGGCAGTATCGCCGACAGCCGCTAGAGGGCGGTCGTTAACGCGCAGTGACCGCGTGCTCGAGTGCGCTGCTCGGCCCGTTGCTAACTGTGACAAAAAAGGACGCGCTGGTTGCCAACCAGTATGTCACAGTGCCAGTTGAAGAACAAGGTTTGGGCAGCACTGGGCACTTGACCCGACAGTTTGTTAGTTTTTGTTTCCCCTCTTTCCAGTAGCCCACCAACTTTCAACTCGAAGGAAAATATGCGGAAGTTTAGAGTGCTGAACGTGAAAAGTCATTTAAACTGAAATTTGGAGCGTCAGGCTGAGGTTTTTTTTTTTTTTTTTTTTTTTAAATACCCCTTATGATTCGATGAAGGATTTCTACAAAAGCAGCCGGTGACCGCGATACACGCCCTGGAAATCGGACATGGATTTACTAAGCTGTCCGCAATGCAATATGACTTTTAAATCCTCCCTGCTGTTGGAAAAACATCGGGAGAAATTCTGCATCGGAGGAGACATCGGCAAAGTCCGGGAGGCCCAGACGCCGCAAGACCTGGTAACGTGTTTGCTATTCTAGGGTCTCTCGTGGTCGTCGGCGTAACGGTGGTACACTTGACTGCTCCATACAGTGAAATATGAAGTTGGAGAAAGTTTTTCCATGTTTATGTATCTGTATTTGTTGTGCCTGCTTATTTGGTAAGGGGGGCGTGGGGTGCCGCAGCCTATGCCAGGAGTCGAGGTGGGCGGCTTGGCGGTGCAGTGTTTGGGCACCTCCAGTCTTGAAAGTCGCCTGTAGTGACGGAAGATAAACCTGCAGAGTTTTGTTTTTTGCAGGCTGTTGTGGCACTAAATCAAGACAAACGTCCATCCGACCTCCATAAATTCCTCTAAACAGTCCTTGACTTGAATTTAAAAAAAGATGTCTCTTAATGAAGGAAACCGCGTTCGGATTTTGAAGGGAAGCCGTTAAATTGTCATAGGCCATCACTTGGTTGGGGAGAGGAAACGGAAGGGACTGGGGGAACTGGGCAGAACTACCAGAAAATCAAGAGAGTCAAATAGAAACTTTCAGGAAGAGGGACATGTTCGTTTGATCCATTCTTATTGTTGTGTGTCTCTATCCCTGTACTCATCCCTCCTTTTTTGTGTTTTAGTTCATGTCATACATTTTCACTCTGGGATCATTGAGGTGGGTGGGGCTGCTGCCTCACGGTAAGGAGACTCGTCTGGGTTTGCGTCCCGGGTCCTCCCTGCGTGGCATTTGCATGTTCTACCCGTGTCCACGTGGGTTTCCTCCCACAGTCCAAAAACATGCAGGTTAGGTGCATTGGTGATTCTAAATTGTCCCTAGTGTGTGCTTGGTGTGTGTGTGTGCCCTGCGGTGGCCTGGCTTCCTGCCCAGGGTTTGTTTCCTGCCTTGCGCCCGGTGTTGGCTGGGATTGGCTTCAGCAGACCCCTGTAGTTAGGATATAGTTGGATGGGTGGATCACTGAGGCACAGAATGACACCACTCATTCATCACTGGGCACACATTCATGTGCTCGGCTAGCTGGTGCCCCCAAGTAGAGCAGGGTATGCCACTTTGGGGCATCCAGCAGGTGCAGTGAAGAAGGAAACAAACCCAAGGCAGAAATGGAAAGTGAGTGACTCTAGGGTGCAACGTGCTGTTTTGTTTTTGGGACCCCATTCCATGGCCGTTTTTCATATTCCTAGGTGGCAAAAGCTCCACCTTCTGTATAAATGTTCCTGCATCCTCCTGGTGGGCAGGAGCCCATTTGTAGTATTAACTCTACAGACCCGTGATGGGGGGGGGGGGCGGGTCTACTGGCTTGCACTGAAGTCACCAAAGCTGGGAGGCAGCATCCTTTGCCACTGTTTTGCCCCACTTTGCTGTATTTATTTATGGGCTACATCTTTTCAGGGTCACCTGGGTACAGAGTTATTACTTTTACTTTGTTTTTCATAAAAAAAAAAAAAAATATGGAGACGTTTACAAGCAGTCAACAAAGAATACGGAGATGGAATGAGTCACCCTAGTGAGGAAACAGGGACCAGAATCCGGGGATGGGGGGGATTCAGAACAGCCTTCACTTTGTTTATTTTATTGTCATAAATTGTATGTGTGACACTTTTACCCATCAGTTACACCAACCATGACAAATTGAAGAGATGTCGGAAAGGTTTGTAAATTTATTAAAAATCAAAAACGGAAATCTCACATTCCTAGACGTTCTTGGCCTTGTGACGATGCGGGTTCACTGCATGCACACATCTTGCTTCGCGGAGCCCTTGAACCTGCACCGTCGGTAATGTTACAGATGAGCCCGGCAGTGAGGCACTACAATGGAGCAAGGGGATGGTGTAAAAGTGCTTTTTATTAAAATCGACAACCAAGAAGAAACAGTGTTCAAATAGTGCAGTGTTTCAAAAAGTCTTCATTAAATAAATAATCCATGATAAACAGTTGTGAAGTGGAGGTTAAAAAAACACAGAAGAATAAAAAAAACAATCCTTTAAAATGACGACAAGGTTAAAACAACGCTGGAAGCAGTCCTTTAAAAAAAAAAAAAAAAGTCTAAAGCCCGGTGTCGTCTTTACCTGGCGGCTCCCCTGCTTCTTCCACCTGGGCCCCGCACCAGGAGAGTCGCCCTACCAGCAGCTGGCCTGCTCTCCACTCTACTGGTCTGGAGGCCTCCCGATCTCTGGCTTCGGTTGCGCACTCCAGACTGAGGCTTGGCTTTTCACCCAATGGCCAGGATGCTCACATTGGGGCTTCTACTTCCAAGCTTCCTGACTCCTGCTGCCTTCTCGGCCTTACGCGGTCAGCCATCCTTCTGGCGGTCGCTCCCATTCCTCCATAAAATGCTCCATGGGAGCGACCACTTCCAACTGCCCTAGGTGTTGGCCAAACACCCCTGCTAGGGCTCAATTGTCCAGCTAGCTGCCTGCTTGCGAGCCTGCGCAGTCTCTCTCTCGCTCACACTGGTGCGCTCACTGGCTCTCTCGCTCACACTGGTGTGCTCTCTCTCTCTCTCTCTCTCTCTCTCTCGCTCACACTGGTGTGCGCTCTCTCTCGCTCACACTGGCTCTCTCGCTCACACTGGCTCGCTCTCTCTCTCTCTCGCTCACACTG
>JANRMT010062837.1:102628990-102645525 GCA_026402145.1 Polypterus bichir lapradei
TCTCTCGCTCACACTGGCTCGCTCTCTCTCTCTCTCGCTCACACTGGTGCTCTCTCTCTCTCTCGCTCACACTGGCTCTCTTCTCTTCTCGCTGCTTCCTGCAACCTCTGTTTCTTTTACTTTCACTCGCCGCCTCACGCTTCTATTTATAACGAGGACGTGACAGCTGCAGCAAATCCGCAGCCCCGAGAACAAACACGGATACGGATGATTTCTCACCTGTGCAGTTAGGTGAGAAACGCCCACATCACAAATCCATCCCAGGAACCACTTCAGCCACACAACCACCATGCCCCCTCACTAAGCCGCGAGTGCAGTGATTATTTAAAACTGGCCTTCCTGATGGGAGCTGTGGACCCGCAACACCACAGGCCCCTTAATTCGGTACTTTGTAGAAGCCCCTTTAGCAGCAATGCCAGTGTTCTGTGTTATTGCCAGGTCTCTATAAGCTTTGCACACTTGGATTGGAGCTGCTCATTCCATTCTTCCTGGCTGATCCTTTCAGGCTCCATTTTGATGGGATTGGGAGCATCGGTGAACTGCCATCTTTAGGTCTCACCACACACCTGTGTTATGGAGTTGAAGTCTAAGCTTTGGCTGAGCCACTCGAGGACCCCCAGCGATTCGTCTCAAAGCCACTCCAGTGTCATCCTGCTGTATACTTCAGGCCTTTTGTTGAGCTGAAATGTGCACCATCACCTCAGTCTGTACACGCTGGAGCAGATTTTCCTTCAAGGACCTCTCGGGATTTGTCTGCATTCCTCCTTCCCTCAATTCTCACTGGTCAACATACCCACACAGCCCCCCTAAGTCCGTCCTTGTACCTCCATTGCATGATGTTGCCATCGTGATGTTTCACCATGAAGATATTTCTGATGATGGCCAGTACCTGGTCTTCATTAGACGTAGCACTTGGCGGTCTGTCCAAAGAGCTCCACTTTTGTCTCATCAGACCAGTGAAATGGTGTCTGAGTCCTTTAAATGCTTTGTACTCAAGAGCGGCTTCTGTCTGTCTACTCCACCATCGACGTCTGCTTGCTGGAGTGGTCGTCCTTGCAATGGATTCTCCAATCTCACTAGAGGACCTTTGAAGCTCTGCTGTTGTGACCATTGGGTTGGGTCACCTCCCTGACCGAGGTCCTTCTTGCCCAGTTACTCAGTTTTGTCAGTAGGCCAACTCTAGGAAGAGTCATGGTGGTCCCAGACATCACCCATTTCACCATTTCTGAGGCTACTGGGAATGCTTAACAGCCGTAGTCCTGGTTTGAGCTCCTTGTCCTGATCTATGGATTTTTCAAAACTCTACTTGATGTTATTTTAGAAGAATTTAAGTGAATAGGAACATCACCAGCTTTGTTGGGCCGACTGGCCGGTTCTCGTCCAGATTGTTCCGATGCCTCACCACAGTTTGGTTACGGGGGTCTTCCTGGGCCTGCATGGCTTTTTTTTTTTTTTTTTTTTTTTTTTTTTTTTTGGTCTTGTGAATCATGGGGTCTTCTATCCATAAGTCCACCTGAGTGCCTTTCTAAACAAAGTCCAGTCAATTCAGGTGACCACAGCAGGACTCCAAGCAAGTTCTTGAAACATCTTAATGAGGATTAAAGCAACCAGGATGCACCTGAGCATTAATCCAGTTCATTTGGATTCCCACAGAAAAGAGTCCGAATACTTCTAGGAATGAGTGATTTCAGTTTTTAATTTTTTTAAGTAAATTTTTGTAAACTTTTCTGAAAGTATGAAAACAACCAACTGTTGGATTACACAAAAAATAAACCTGCGGTGTGCTTCTCCAATCTGTTGACCCTCACAGGAGTCCTCAGTGTGTGGTGCCAGCTGCAGATTTTGAGAAGTTTGACAGAGAACTGGCCAGCAGGTAGACCTCCTCTGTGTCAGCTGTCCCATCATTGTGGGTGATCAGACTGATGGTGGGCATCCTTGGCACATCTAATGATGGAGTCGTCACTTCATCTGGCCACACAGCCACCCTGTTGAGTGCACGGGCCTGAGGGTCAGCATGGATGATGTGATGCCGCCAGTCCACACCTGCTCAGATCTGTCTTAACAGCATCATAGGACCCCAGGCAAAGATAGCTAAACAGAAACATAAGTTGGCACCAGAAAAAACGTGGGCCCTTATGCTCGTGCCCAACATGCCCATGCATTAAGACAGCCCTGTTAGGAGGTCAGAAATCCAGTTGTAGAAGATGGGGCCGAGTCCATCATTGAGGAGTTGGATGGTCCAGAAGGTTTACGTTCTGAGCTGACATCCATAAACTGGACTGGCATAGCGGTTTTTATTATCCAGATGTGCCAGGCTGGTAGGAAGTGTGAGAGATTTGGGGTGCAAGCTGGAGATGATCAGCAGCAGCATCTGGAACATTCTGTTTAAGGTGTCCCAGCAGCAGTCAGTCAAAGCACTTCTAGGGGTGAGTGCCACCTCTCTGTGCTCATTCAGGCTGTGCCCACTTTTGTTTTCTTATACTTGTCCTTTGGAAACAGGAAGGGACCTCAGATTGTCTCGGTGAAATCTTAAAGTTGTCATTGAAGACATCGGCTAATTCCTTCCTCCTTCTTCTTTCGGCTGAGGGGTCGCCACAGTGGATTGCCCCTCTCCGTCTATCCCATCATTTTCTGGCTTCATGTCCTCCCTCACCACATCCATAAACCTCCTCTTGCCTGGCGGTTCCATCCTCAACATTCTTTTCCCAGTGTACCCCTCTTCTCTCCTCTGCACATGCCCAGACCATCTCAATCCAGTCACTTAGTCACCAAACCGTCGTGCCGGTGTTGCCCCTCTAACGTCCTCCTTCCCACTGGCGTAGCAATGGATACTGCAGATTGTGCAAAGCACAAGGGCCTACGAGCTTGTGGGGCCGTATAGATTTGTAAAAAAAGTTTAATAACTAAAACCGCCGTTTCACAGTCTTGATGCAGGGGCTTCAACGTTCAATGTTGTGTTAACGTCAGCTCTTACCTCGATGGCTGACGACGAATTGTATGCTGCGGCCGATCTTCTCATTGAACGCTATAGCACCTGCATTTTCCACTCAATTATCATTTCGTTGCCCATTTTCAATCCATCATGTCAACCAAGTGGACTGCTTTCGGAGTAGCGGAACTGTTGCTGATTGATCCCTCTGCACCGTCGTCTACATTCAGTGATGTTTGAGCAGCTTACATGTTACTGCCGACTACGCCAATGACTGTCGCTGCGTCTGAACGATCGTGCTCGATCTCCTCGATCTCCTGATCACTGTCAACAAAATCAAAATCTGAAAAGTCACAGTTCGAATCCGCAATAATGCAAAAAACATCGTCTGCTGAGTATTTTCTTTTTCTGAACTCGCTTCGCTCCCTCGTGAGATGTCGATGCCATCTTGCCTTTGTTTACATTTCGTACCTCGCACACACGCTAGGATTAGATGGCGAGTCAATGAGTCTAACATTCCTCCGAGCAGAGAGGGAATGCCTGTGACATGACAGTGAGTTTTGTCGCCATTAACAGCCGATTGGAGTGGGGAGGAGAAGAGTGTCAGGAGTGATTTGTGACAGACGGGTATCAGCACGAGTGACAGGGTGTGACGTTGTGGGTCCTGCTCCACGCTCCCTCTTCCAAATTTGGTAGCCATCTAACCCAACTCCATCGGTCATGTAACCGGATGAGCTGTGCAATGAAGACAAATCAAACTGAGCAAGGGGATGGTGCCTGGGCTGCCCACTGCTGGCGTACTCATCCTAGAACTGTGGGTATTGATAGTCCTAAACTGAGATGGACCAGGCCATTGGGACATAGAACTCAGAAAAGGTGTTTAGGAGAGATGGCAGTGGAGTTTCTAACCAGATTGTTTAATGGAATATTTGAAAGTGAGAGGATGACTGAGGAGAGGAGAAGAAGTGGACTGGTGCCGATATTTAAGAATAAGGGGGATGTGCAGAACTGTAGTAACTACAGGAGGATAAAACTGATGAACCACAACATGAAGTTATGGGAGAGTGTAGTGGAAGCTCAGTTACAAAGTCAGGTGATGATTAGTGAGCAGCAGGATGGTTTCGTGCCAAGAAAGAGCACCACAGATGCCATGTTTGCTCTGAGGGTGTTGATGGAGAAGTAAAGAGAAGGCCAGAAGGAGTTGCATTGCGTCTTTGTGGACATGGAGAAAGGAAATGACAGGGTGAGGAGAGAGGAGCTGTGGTATTGTATGAGGAAGTCGGGAGTGGCACAGAAGTATGTAAGAGTGGTACAGGATATGTATGAGGGGAGTGTGACCGTGGTGAGGTCTGCAGTAAGAGTGACGGAGGTGGGATTACATCAGGGATCGGCTCTGAGCCCTTTCTTATTTGCAATGGTGATGGACAGGTTGACAGACGAGATTAGACAGGAGTCCCCGTGGACTGTGATGTTTGCTGATGACATTGTGATCTGTAGTGATAGGAGGGAGCAGGTTAAGGAGACCCTGGAGAGGAATGAGGAATGAAGGTCAGTAGGACCACCAAGACAGAACACATGTGTGTGAATGAGAGGGAGGTCAACAGAATGGTGAGGATGAGGGAGTAGAGTTGGCGAAGGTGGATGAGTTTAAATACATGGGATCAACAGTACAGAGTAATGGGGATTGTGGAAGAGAAGTGAAGAAGAGAGTGCAGGCAGGGTGGAGTGGATGGAGAAGAGTGTCGGGAGTGACTTGTGACAGACGGGTGTCAGCAAGAGTGACAGGGACGGTCTGCAGGACGGTAGTGAGACCAGTTATGTTATATGTACTGGAGATGGTGGCACAGGAGACAGAGCTGGAGGTGGCAGAGTTAAAGATGGTAAGATTGGGTGTGATGAGGATGGACAGGATTAGAAATGAGGACATTAGCGGGTCAGCTCAGGTGCGACGGTTGGGAGACAAAGTCAGAAAGGTGAGATGACGTTGGTGTGGACATGTGCAGAGGAGAAATGCTGGGTATACTGGGAGAAGGATGCTAAGGATAGAGCTGCCAGGGAAGAGGAGAAAAGGAAGGCCTAAGAGAAGGTTTATGGCTGTGCTTAGAGAGGACATGCAGGTGATGGGCGTAACAGAACAAGATAGAGAGGACAGGAAGAGATGGAACAAGATGATCTGCTGTGGCAACTCCTAAAGGGAGCAGCCGAAGAAGAAGAACAACAACACCAATATTTATTTTTACAGCACTTTTTCATGCAAATGATGGAGCTCAAAGTGCTTTACAAGAAAGAATAAGAAAAATAAGATTAGGCAATGCTAAGTAACAAAGAAAAAAGTAAATTCCTATGACCAGGAGGACAGAAAAAAAAAAAAAACTCCAGAGGGCTGGAGAAAAAAAAAAAAACAAAATCTGCAGGGGTTCAGAGGCCACGAGACCACCCGGCCCAGACTAGGCATTCTACCTGACATAATTGATCTCAATCAGTCCTCATGGTTTTCAGGCTTGCTGTGGAAGAATTAGGTGATGATGATGATGTTCAGGTGGATCTCCAGCCTTCAATCCATCAATGTAATGTGTGCACGGTGCCCTGATCAGGTGATGGGGATGCAGGTCGCCAACACAGAAAACCAGAAAAAGAACAGCAGAGAAAGTAAGGGGTTAGTACGGATTATGGAGCCCCAATAAAAATGATAATTCAATGCATATACAGAATATCAGGGTTACACTAAAAGATGAGAAAGCCGTGTTACAATAACGGGTTTTTAGCAGTTTTTTTAAAGTGCTCCACTGTATTCGCCTGGCAAATTTCTATCTGTGAACTCCTATTCCAGATTTGAGGGGCCAAACTGCAGAAGGCCGCCCGCCTCACCACTTCTTTTAAATTTCACTCTTGGAATTCTAAGCAGACCCTCATTTGAAGATCTAAGGTTACGATTTGGAGTGTAAGGTAAGAGACATTCTGAGATATCGGATGGAGGGGATCATTGAAGGCTTTGTAAACCATCAGCAGTATTTTAAAGTCAATTCTAAATGGCACAGGTAACCAGTGTAGTGATGCTAGGACTGGTGTGATGTGCTCGGATTTTCTTGTCCTAGTTAAGATTCTGGCAGCTCCATTCTGCACTCGTTGTAATCGATTGATGTCTATTTTTGGGTGGTCCTGAGAGGAGTGCGTTACAGTAATTTAGGTGACTAAAAACAAAAGCGTGAACTCATTTCTCAGCATCTTGCAATGTTATAAGAGATCTATCCATCCATCCATTATCCAACCCGCTATATCCTAACTACAGGGTCACGGGGGTCTGCTAGAGCCAATCCCAGCCAACACAAGGGCACAAGGCAGGAAACAAAATCCGGGCAGGGCACCAGCCCACCACAGGGCACACACTAGGGACAATGTAGAATCGCTAATGCACCTCACCTGCATGTCTTTGGACTGTGGGAGGAATCCCACACAGACACGGGGAGAACATGCAGACTCCCCGCAGGGCGGACCATAAGAGATCGAACTTTTGTTATATTTCTTAACTGGAAAAAAATACTGTCCTGATAATCTAATTCATATGTGATTTTAAAATTTAGTTCAGAGTCAATTACCCCAAAATTCCTTACCTCTCTGTTAACTTTTAAGCCTAATGGATCAAGTTTATTTCTAATACCCTCATTATATCCATTTTTACCAGTCGCTAAGATTTCCGATTTCTCCTTATTTAGTTTGAGAACTCATCCATTCAGAAACACAAGTAAGACACTGAAAGTAAGTAAGTCACAGCCTGTCACTTTCTCAGCACTTCAAGAGACTTGCTTATTGTCGGCACGAACAACAGACAATGTTTTAATGATATTCAGACCTAAATATTACTTTTGGTCTACAAGAATACATTTAAAAATGTTGTGTAGGTAGGAGCGCCAGTGCGCTACTTTACCCGGAGGGCCTATAATGCTGTTAAGACAGTCCTGGATCAGTGGAAATGTTTAGTGAGGGATCCCACTTCGCCATCTGGCAGTTTGATGGAGCCATCATGGGTTTGGCAGATCGCAGAAGAACCTTCAAGACTACCTTTAAGTTTTGGTGGTTGAGGGCTAATGGTAGGGTTTGAGTGAGGCCCCTCAGTGCCATTGAAGGATACTGTTAATGCCAATTTTAGACAATTGTGCACCTCAGGGTGGGGAAGGTCCTTTTCTGTTCCAGCTTGGCGGTGCCTCTGTGTACAAAAAAGCAGCCATGGAGGAACTCGAGTGGCCTGCACAAAGCCCTGACATTCTCCTTACTAAGCACCTTAGGGATGAACTGAAGCAATGATTAAGATTTCGTGGTCTTCTTGTTCAACATCCTGACCCCAAAAACGTTTTTTTTTTTTTTTGACTGAATGGGCACACATTTCCATGGACGTGCTCTGTGACTGTTGTAGAGGGCTCCATATTAATGGCCATGGCTTTGGAATGGGTGGTCCAAAGAAGCTCGTCTAGTTGTGTGGATCCGTTGTCAACAAACTTTTAGCCATTTAGTGCAACGCTAATCTAACGTGCTCATCTTCTAAATGGGAGAAGGAAACTCGGAAGAGTCCAGAGAAGATGGACTCCAACAAGAGACGTTGTTACGTGTCAAAGCCATTGGCTACTGAGATGTCCTCTATGTTCAGCACATAAATAAATAAAAAAACTTTAAACCCCAAACCCAAAGTGTGTGTATATATATATATATATATATATATATATTGTCACGCACATGCGATTAGGAGGTCGCGTACGGACCTAAACAGTATCGTGAAGTCATATGCCAGAAGGGAATGGCAGGGTACTAACCTTTCTCTCTTTATTTCCTGCAGAAAGAAAGACGCACCGCCGCCATGACTCTGCCCGACTCGCTAACCACACATCACCACTTCCGCCCTTCCTCTGTCAACTCCTGATGATGTCAGCAATCCCAACATCCATCTCGGCTCCTTCCCAGCAAACCTCTCTCTACTTCCGGTCCCTCTTCGTAAATGCTCCCCCCTCCGCCATTTTGACTGTCGGCTATATAGAGCAATTCAATACTGCACTGACGAATGCACTTATTTCTGAAATATTTCTTACAGTATACGGGGCCGGAAACCCCAAACCTTGATGACTGTTTGTCTTTCTTTGACAATATATATTTTGTAAGAAGACGCTATATAGTGCCTGACCCGACACAGATTGGGCACAGAAGGCACGTGTAAACTAAATAAAAGTATTTATTTTCTTCCCCTGTGGGCGCACGTCTTCCGCATGTCCCTCAGGCAATACACAGTCCCAAATCACAGCACCCATACAAATACCAAGCACTTTTTTTTTTCTCTCTGGCACCACCACCACTCCTCCCAGGCAACCTTTGTCCACCTCCACCCGACTCTGGCTGCTGAGTGGTGGTCGCTGGCTCCTTTTATGGTTCACCCAGAAGTGCTCCAGGTGCTTGATCACCGAGTTCCAGCTGCACTTCCTAGTGTGATGAATATGCTGCCCACCCGGGCTCAGGAGTCCCAAACACAGCACCCCCTGGCGCTGCCTGCGGAACCCAAGACTGCACCCAACTCCAATTCCCATGGAGCCCTGTGGGAAGCAGCCATCTAGCATCCAAGTTGAGGTATTGCACTGTCCAGGGCTGCTCCCCCTGAATACAGTGTGCAGGGGCGTACCGGCTGGGCATGGACCCTGGCCGCTTGCCACTACATATATATATATATATTTATGTGTGTGGAGGACAACCAGAGATCTTGCCCCACCGGGATGCCTGGAAGGACGGACAGGGAGAGGGGCACTATCTTTCCCTGGGTTCAAGAGGGTAGCCCCCCTGGATTCCATCAGTGCCACGGAAATGGAGCTGGGAAGCCCAACCCTGCGTGCACCCATGGCCACTACCAGGGAGTACCTGGACGGTCCTAGAGCCCTGGAGGACAGCACTTCCACCACACTAGATAGTGCTGCCGCTCCCGGAACTGTGTACGCAGGGCCGGATTTTCCTATAGGCTAACTAGGCTTCAGCCTAGGGCCTCAAGATCAAGAGGGGCCTACATTCAAATTGTTAGCAATTTGAACAAACTTAAAAATGGGAGGTGAAAGGGCCTCATAAGTGGAATAGCCTAGGGCCTTTTTTTCATCTAAATCCGGCCCTGTGTGTACGCCTGGAGTGCTTCCGGGTGCAAGGGCAGCATTTCCACCACACCAGGAAGTGCTCTGCAGGAAGACCATCTCAGAGCACCTGAAGCACGTCCGGGGCGTTATAAAATGGGTCGCCTCACTCCATTCGAGGAGCCGGAGTCGGAAGGAGGAACACGTAGCTTACTAGGAGGAGTGGAGGCGGCCTGAAGAGAAGGAAAGGACTGAGTATAGCGTGCAGATTTGGGCACTGTGTGTTGTTGTGTGTGTTTTGAAGACATCTGGAGTCTGTGTCTGTCTGTGCCGAGGCTGATCTCTTAAAATATGTATATATTGTGAAGAGGGGGGCTGAACGCATCCCTAGGAGACACGGTCACTCCTCTGAAACCCCCTCTTAAATGGTGACACAATAGGAACAAATAGTTTTTTTTTTTGTTACCTCCTCTTTGCTCCATTAGCTGCTGGTTTGCTGCTGCTGTGTTGCATGATCTGCATCTCGCTCAACACTACAGACATTTAAAAGCCTGTACGGCACCTGTCCTTTTGTCTCATTGCTTTGTCTCTCTTCTCCCCCAGACATCCTCTGCTCCTGCTGGGGGTCCCGCTCCCCCCCAATAATCTGTAATAAGATGGAACTCTGTCACACATGGGTCTCCTCACGGGCTCGATCAAGGTGTGTGATAACCTGCTGAGGCAACAGGGGGCGCTTCTTTTCTCCTTCTCTCCAGGCAGCACAGAGAAACCGCCCAGTGAGGTCACTTAGCCCCGCCCCTTCCTGTTCACCCGCTATAAGAAGGAGGCGTCTTTAGCGATCAGAGTGACCCACCGGACGAAGCTCCCATAAACGACCCGCAATTCTGTGGCTAAGAGATGAATACTCTTGATGTTATTTCTCCCAAGGTGTTACTTGAATAAACCACAAGAGGGGGGGCTTTTTTTGGTTGGACTTTTGCTCGATGAAACGGTGTGTCGACTTTTACAATTTCCGGCGACTTGTCATTCCTTCACCTGACCGCAAATTCATATTTGAAGTTTTTGTTAAAAAAAATAACTCACGGAAACAATGGAGCAAAATACGAGCCCGATGGCATCGGGGTGGGGGGTCCCCAAATTAATCTCCACACCAAAAGATCTGGAGGGCTTAAAGAAGTGTTGGGTCGAGTATCTGAGGAGTTTGTCTTTAATGAACGTCCGCTTTGCGTTACAGCTCGAAAAAGTGAAGGATTACAAGAAAAGACGACAGGAACTGCGAGAGCGGCGGGACAGAGAGGAGAGGGAGCTGCTCAAGGACATCGATGACGAAAAGCGGCCGAGGACCCCCGAGACTGTGGAGGACTCTGAGCCCCCCTCTAGACAGGTAAAGATGACACCCGCGAGAGCAAATGTGTGCTTAACGGGAAGGCAGTGGGGGGGGCCTCCTTTCAAACATCTCCTCTTCTTTCTTAAAGCGAGGTTCCAATTCCAGAGCCAAGTGGAACAAAGGCCATGACACCCATGTCCGCTACCTGGCACAGACTCATGGGAAGCATATCGTTGACATTATGACCGAAAACAAGGAGCTGGAGAGGCAAAGAAATGGTAAGGAGAGCTTGACCTGCATTTAGAATGAAACATCCGAACTGTTACTTGACCCAGAGAGCTTGTAGCAGATGTGCAGGCCCCGTAATGCCTGCTTAGAAACTTTAAGAACGTTGAGGATGGGACTTGAAGTGTTTTTGGGCGTACGAGAAGAAGGGTCCTGTTTGTTTCATCTCTCTAGCTAAGAGCAAAGATGTCCCTGTGGGTTGGCCAGACAGTAGTAGGCTTGCTGTTGCTCAGATTGTGTTCTTTCCATCTGATTCCCACCGCTGATTCCTTCAGCCACTGTTGCCGACGGGTGGTCAAAAAGCCAGATTAGTGTTTCATAGCCCCCTTTCGCTATCACCCATGATATCTCGTTCTTTTGGTATTGTATGTTAAAAGCAACATTGTATGCATCAAGTGCCACCCATTTCACAACCCGAAGGTAAAGTACAGACAGGAACGTCATTGGGGTCCGTAATCTGGTCTCCACCCTAGGTGCTGATCATTTGAGAGAATGCCCTTTAGTTATTCAGAATCTGGACCTTCACGGAGTTCAGTCATATGACAAGAATGTGGTGTCCTCACGTGACACGACCTTGGAAATTCCTCCGCTTACTCGAATGTCTCCATACCTTCACACCTTGTATGTTCTTCCACTTCCAGAGATTGATGAAAAGCTGAAGGAGTTGGCTTCACAGAGTAAGAACTTCCTACAGGTTGAGAAAATGCTGAAGGAGCTGAAAGACCAAGAGCAGAAAAACGAGTTCCTCCTCGAATCCATGCGTCAGCAGATGCAGATCCTTCAGATGGAGGCCATGTAAGCTAAAATAATTTTATTTGCACCATTAAAGGCCTTAGCTGTTACCATAGAAAGATAACACATGTGGAGACACTCGTCATCCCCACAACTCTGAAGAGGAGTCAGAAGGTTTAAATACACTGGTGGCCATCGAGTTTTGTTCATCTGGACATTTGTAGAGCAGTTTTTTATGTACACTATGTGGCCATCACATCCATATGAGCTTTTCTGGACATTCCATTCCAAAACTACAGTCATTAATATGGAGATTCTGCAGAGTGTTTATGGGAATTTATGATGATTCAGCCAAAAGGGCATTTGTGAGGTTTGGTTCTGATGTTGGATGAGAAGATCTGCTCACTATCAGAGCTCCAGCTCGTCCAAAAGGTGTTGAGATCAGGACTCTGTGCAGGCCATCTGAGTTCCTCCATGTCTTTATGGACCTGGGGCACAGTCGTGCAGGTACAGAGAAGGGCCTTTAACAAGCTGCTGCCACAAAGTTAGATGGGCACAGCTGTCTAACATGTCTTTGTCTGCCACTGCATTAACAGGACCCTTTGACTGGAGCCAGGGGGCCTCACCCAAACTCTGCCATTATCCCTCCTCTACCAACCCTTACAGTAGGTACTATGCAGTCCAGAGGGTAGCATTCTTCTGCCATCTGCCCAACCCAGACTGGTCCATCAGACTGTCCTATAGTGAAGCGTGATTCATCACTCCAGATTCCAATGGCACCACTGTGGCCGACGCTTGCCATTGTTCATGTTCAAGCTGCTTGGCCAAGGACCCCCACTTTATGAAGCTAACAATGCACTGAATAGTACCCAGAAAATACAAAAAAAAACACGTAATAATTCAGAAACGCCCAGACTGGCTGTGTGTGTATTCCTTCAAAAAGCTTAACTTTAGAACATCATTTTAAGAATCAAATGCGTATAAACCACATTTGTAAAGAAAGAACTTCTACTTCAGAAATACCAACGACTGAACATGGCAGTCAGCAGAACTAGAAAAATACAAAGAACAACAAAAATGCAACACTCTCCTGATCTGAATTCACTCAACTCTGGCCTTAAATAGTGGGAGGGCTCAGGAGTGATGATGTCAAAGTGGCCCCGCCTCCTAGGGCACCACAGACACGACACTTGGAGGATGGCAGAAGATAAATAGACACATAGAAATTGAATTGTACCAGCAACGATCTCCTGATCTGAACTCGCTCAACTCTGACTATAAGTAGAAGGAGAGAGCAGGAGTGGTGATGTCAAAGTGGCCCCGCCTCCTGGGGCTCCACCTACAAGAAACACGGAGCATAGCAGAAGATAAATAGACACATAGAAACCAAATAGTACCAGCAACGATCTCCTGATCTGAACTCGCTCAACTCTGACTGTAAGTAGAAGGAGAGTGCAGGAGTGGTGATGTCAAAGTGGCCCCGCCTCCTGGGGCACCACCTACAAGAAACACAGAGCATGGCAGAAGATAAATAGACACATGAAAACTGAATAGTACCCAGAAATTACATAAAAATAAAATACGTAATAATTCAGTAATGCCCGGATTGACTTTGTATTCCTTAAATTTTACAGAGAAAGCTTAAAATTAGAACATAATTTTGAGTAGCAAATGCATATAAACCAAATTTGTAAAGAAAGAATGTCTACTTTAAAAATACCAAACTGATCCTTTAAGACTGAACATGGAAGTCAGCAGAACTAGAAAAATACAAAGAACAACAGCAACACCAATGCAACGATGTCCTGATCTGAGCTCACTTACCTCTGGCCGTAAATAGTGGGAGGGCTCAGGAGTGGTGGTGTCAAAGTGGCCACACCTCCTGGGGCTCCACCTACGAAACACAAGAAATGGAGGCACAGTTAAAGGGGCAATACACAATTATAAAATATAACAAAAATATGTAAAAGAAATAATAAGATCTAAAATACACATCAATAACAGATATGAATAGCTATAAAAGGGCATTTTATTAGAAATATTAAGTATTATGAATAGCGCTATATCAGATATAAAATTGCCTGATTTTATTGGTTAGATTGATACCTGAATTTTCCTAACAGGAAAGCCTTATGCCAGTAGGACTGGATAAAACAAAAGACCCACGATATGATCAAATCCATAAAAATACTTGCCATTCCTGCTTTTTATTTTTACCACAGGAGGACCAAAAACCTGAGCATGCACAGCGACTCTCCTCTGTACTCATCGAAGAAAAAGTCAAAGTTGCCTGAGTTTCAGCCCCACACCTACATCCCGTTCTATGGAGGAGGACTCCTGTCTTCTGAAATCAGGTAAGAGCATGCGACACGTTGAGGTGTCAGTCAGCCATTTTCTAACCCTTTTTAATCCTGAATGGGGTCACAGGGGTCTGCTGGAGCCTATCCCAGTGAGCATAGGGGGCAAGGCAGGGACCCTGGGCATGGTGCCAGTCCATCTCAGGGCACTGTGAGAAGTGCTTGTGTTTTATTATTTTTATATTTGCATATAACAGTGATGTGTGGCATCAAAGTCCACGTCCAGAGACCTGAGGTTGAGCCCAGCACTTTATGAAGAACTTGAGCGGCTCTCCCCAGTGCCATCTTCTGTACTCCTTGAATGGCTTGGTGGTCTTGGCAGCTCCTGCTGATTCGTTTCAAATCCGTTCTTGATGGTATCTTGAGCTCCAACCACCACAGACACAACTCTAGTCATGGTGTCCCAAATCCCTCTGATCTCGATCACCAAAGCTTTCTATTTAACTTTGCTTTCCATCTTCTTTGAGTAGGAGGATGTTGTCAACTGGGAACATGGCATCGGACAACAGACGTTGGACAATTTAAGTCGGATCAAGACGGTTAGCTGAAGTGGTTGCCATGTTCTTCATGAAGGTAGTGTCTCTAATGTCGACAACAGCCTCTAGCATTTGCTGGTACCATTTTCCAGGCATTTTCCCAACTAGTGCACCACAGATCAAGCAGAGCAGATAGCTGGCATCATTGTTGTGCCAGTTTATGTATTCCTTAGAAGCCCATGTAGCACATCCAGCTATGATATGGCAGGTGGTCTCTTCAGCACATTCTGCACCTGCTCTCACCCTGCTGCTTTAGATGCTCCACTAGTGGTCCCTGCTCCTGATCTGCAATAAGTAGTTGACTCTGAGTCTCCCCCTTGAGCCCAAAGGATGTTCAGCAATGCCACACTCGCGCTTTGGCCCACAAATCGTCTGTCCAGCCTACCGTAGTATTAGCCATGCAGTGGCTTTTTTTTCCAGCCATTTGATTTTCTCGTTTTTAATTCTGGTCTTAAGTCACAACTTTGTTGAAGATCGGTTGATGGAGTGTGCTGGCATGTACTTGCTGTTGCTACGAGGGAGTATTTTGCTCTGCAGGCCTCAGGGGTCTTCACAAACTTGGTGAACTTATGGTTACCAAACTCAATGTAATCACTCAACCCAGGGATGGTACTGAGGTATTGAGGCAGGAGCTTGATGAGTCCATAGCCACCATCCATCTCTTGATATTTAGTCACTCAACATCTGCTTTTAGATGGTGACGTCCATTCTTGGTCAGAAGGTTCCTGGTGTTGGTGTCCATCCTCTCGAACTCGGATATCTTCCAATGAATAATCATTAAGATGTATGTGGCCAGCCGTTGATCCCTGAGATCTTTTTTACTTCGAGCTGAGCTCAGACTTGAGGGTCAGGCATAGTCATTCATAGTATCGTGTCTCCTCCTCCTCTTCTTCTCCTTCTCCTTCTTCTTGTGCTCCTCCTACCCCCTCTTTTTCATTTTGTCTTTGTCTTCATCTTCTTTGTCTTTATCTTCTTCTTCTTCATCTTCCTCATCTTCGTCTTTTTTGTCTTTTCCTTATTATTATTGAATCTGCTACAGATTCCTGGACAAAGCTGCTGGCACTGTGAGGATGAAGTGTTTTGACTGCTTGGGCACAAGGCAGCAGCATACATCGATAAATGTGATGTCAATGGTGATTAATTCCTAGTCATTTTCCAGACATTCTATTTTATGCTCAATGTTGTTCCTGCCTGTTGGGATAGGCTCCAGCTTCCCTATGACACATGCACAGGATAAGCAGGTTTGGAAATGGATGGATGGAGGGATGGAGGGATGCATGCAGTATTTAGCATTACAACATAACTGCTAATAATATAACACACTACAATGTATCCTCATAAAGGATATTCATGAATTTCCTATTTCTTCTGCCCAGCGCTCTTCGGTTGTCCTATCTGCAGAATGGAGGGAACGACCAGATCATTCTGGCCCAGATTCAGGACTTGCTTAATGAAGCCCTACAGCTTGAACAACAGGCCAAGCAACCACAGACTCATCACCACAAGGACAAGCACAGACGTGGTGAGTCTCCTTCAGTGGCACACAAGAAAACCAAGAGAGTAGAGTCGAGTCCTCCTGTAGTCTGGAAAGGATCAGGGGCTTCATCAGTTCTAAGATGTCTACGTCCATAGGCATAGCTGAGGATGGGCTATGTTTGAGATTCAAACCCCCTAGAAATATATTTTTTGACAGTTCCTTACAATTCATTTACTTTCTTATCCTCCCTAAAATGAATTCCTGACTACATTGCCATATTCTTTTCTACAACTTCTTCTCTTTTTGCTGTTAATTAGCAAACTTTAGGCTTCAGTGTTCATTTTATAATCCTGTTATATTGGAGATCTCTGAGACTCGGGAAAGACTGAGACCACAGCCAGGAAAAAGAACCCATTGTTACACACCACCGATGAGCACACATTAACACCGAGAGCTTGGCACTGCCCACCAGTCAGGCCACATGAGCAGCAAGGACAGCTGGGAGGTAAAGGGGACCAATCAGGCTCCTGGCAACACCTGGGGGGCATCGGAGCATTTAACATGGGGCCAGAAAGTGCATCTTCACACAGATAGGCCAGAGAATCAGCCATGGAGTCAAAGGGTGGAAGAGGAAACTCCGACAGCTTCGGATAACACGTTGGGGCAGCAGAGACATCTTCTTATAAAGTGCATTTCATATCTGTGTGTCTCTTATGATGTGTCTTTAAAATTGACTTCTGTATTGTGTAGTGACTATCTATCTATCTATCTATCTATCTATCTATCTATCTATCTATCTA
>JANRMT010062837.1:102645535-102660770 GCA_026402145.1 Polypterus bichir lapradei
CTATCTATCTATCTATCTATCTATCTATTATATAGTGCCTTTCAACTATCTATCTATCTATCTATCTATCTATCTATCTATCTATCTATCTATTATATAGTGCCTTTCACTCTATATTTCTATCTATTTATCTCTCTATCTATCTATTATATAGTGCCTTTCATATCTATCAATCTATTATATAGTGTGTGACAGATAGGGGGCTCTATCGCTCCCTTGAATCCCTGTCCAAGACTCCAGACACCAGGAAAAACTCCAAATGTTGACTTTATTTAAATGCCACAGTGCACAAAGCACCCTCTCCTCCACTATACTCATATACAAATCAATCACAAATACAATAAACAATCCTCCACACTCCCAGACGCGTTGCCACCCTTCCACCCAGCTCAGCTCACCGTCTGGGAGCTCCCACAGTCCTTTTATACTTCCTGACCCAGAAGTGTTCCCAATCCCCAGTCCATGTGATTCTTTATCACTTCCAGGTCAGGTACAAGTCCTTTTCTTCACCCCGGAAGTACGTCACTTCTGTCGTCGCTCTTCCTATGACGCACTTCCGGGTTATAGGGCACATATGACTCTTTGCTCTCCCCTGCAGCTCCCTCTTGCGGCTCCTGTGGTATCCAGCAGGGCTGTGAATAAAAACTACATTGTCCATGATGCCCTGCTGGTCTTCGGGGCAACTCCATACTGCAGGGAGGGCTCCATCTGGCGGCCTGGGGGTATTGGCCGGGATGACAAGCCGGCCAAAGATCACAAGTGCCTTTCACTCTATCTATCTATCTATCTATCATATAGTGCCTTTCACTCTATCTATCTATCTATCTATCTATCTATCTATCTATCTATCTATCTATCTAGTATATAGAGCCTTTCACATCTATCTATCTATCTATCTATCTATCTATCTATCTATCTATCTCTCTATTATATAGTGCCTTTCACATCTATCTATCTATCTATCTATCTATCTATCTATCTATCTATCTATCTATCTATCATATAGTGCCTTTCACTCTATCTATCTATCTATCTATCTATCTATCTAGTATATAGAGCCTTTCACATCTATCTATCTATCTATCTATCTATCTATCTATCTATCTATCTATCTATCTATCTATCTCTCTATTATATAGTGCCTTTCACATCTATCTATCTATCTATTATATAGTGCCTTTCATATCTATCTCTCTATTATATAGTGCCTTTCACATCTATCTATCTATCTAGTATATAGAGCCTTTCATCTATCTATACTTGATGTCCTCGGGGTCACACAGTAATGCTTACACAGCCCTGGGGTTTGGAGTCCACAGCCTTAGCCGCCTGTCCTGGTTTTCCTTCCCTTTCCAGGTCCCCAGGAGTCTCTACGCCGTAGTCTGACCAGAGATCTCATCACGCTGGAAGTGGAGAACCAGCGCCTTGAAAGTGAACTTGTGAAACTTCAGCTGAAGAAAAGGAAAGACCCTAAATATTCCAAAACTTCTTATAGTCGTAAGTATTGGGCACAGAAGCATGGATTCCAGCCAGCAGGCTCATCAGGAAGCTGGACTACCCCCTACCCCATCGCTAATCTCCTAAGCCCTATTTTGCCGTTCATGTGGCGTGTATTCAGCTCAGGGTGGTGGTTCTGTGCGGTGCCCGGGTCAAGAGTGCGGCAGGCCAGGGGGTCTTGTATGTCACACTCTGTCGATGTTGGGTTCTGAGGGTAGCCGCTGTTGAGCAGCTTCACAGATGAGCCGCTGAGCAGCCTTTAAGTGAGACACGGAGATACTAAACAGCTCGACGCCGTGCAGACATTTTGAGTGTGACATTCGTTTGAGCTTTCCATCAGAATGTTTACGGCTATTCGAAGTGAGTTATTGGGTTGAGTTTCCTCCACACAAAGTATTCACTCCTTTGATCTTCACACATTTTATTGTTGTCCAGTGGATTTTATTTGACATTTTTGACTCTCCAATGTCTCTGCAAGGTGATGTAAATTAATTACAAATATTAAAACTCAAAATAGCTGTTCACAAAGGTCTTCACGTCCGTATTTCGTAGATGGCAGCCATGGCAGGATTAAGTCTGTGCCCCGAGGTCTTTCTCTGCCAGCTCTGTCATTTTTCCCCATTCTGTCAGTTGTCATGGTGGTCCTGAGTGACCAGCCTTTGTCAGGTCCGACCACAAGTCCTCCATTAGAATGAAATCCTGACTCCGCCATGTGTGTGTATTGTGTGTGTAGATTTGGCTTTATGCTTGAGGTTCTCTTCTTCTGTGGCTCAGGTTTCTTGCAGACCCCATCAGGTTTCCCTCCTGCCTTCATTTCACCCTCACAAGCCTTGCTGCATCTCCAGAGCCCGATGGCTGCCACCTCCTTAGCAATGCTGTTATGTTTTTGAAAATGTGCAGTGGGTGACATGACATTTACTCCTGATGACTCCATTTCCCTTTCATCAGACCACCGAATCTTCTTCCTGCCGACTTACCGGGGTCTCCCTTGTGCCCCCTTGCTATGTTTTTTTCCCCTCCTCGCCACCCTCCCATAAACCTGTGACTGCTGAAGCCCCCCCCAAGCCCAGTTGATGTCTGCACAGCCTCTCCAGTCTCTTCCACTGTAGCTTGGGACTCCTTCTGAGTTCTCGGAGGTCTCTTTGTGTCCTTCCTCACCCATCGTCATCTTCAGGTTTTTTTTTTTTTTTTCCGTTTCTTAATGACTGATTTACCTCGATATTCAGTGACACCGATATTTTCTTCTCTCCGTTCCCCCTGACTTGTGCTTATCATGGACTCACCTGGAGTACGTCTTTGTCTTTATCGTGTAGATTAGCCCACCATACTGTAGCGGTCCGATGCTGCTCAGACTAACACTGTGGTAGGAATGGATCCCAGGAACACACCCAGCCGTGGCTGGACTCACACCACGAATTAACGGCAAATCAAACAAATAACTGTGTGGTACATTAAATGAAATAAAAACACAAACAACAAGCCAATGGCTAACCCTCCGTACTCCCCTATGGCGATGTCACGATCACCAACGTCACGATCACCAAACTAACAATAAACCCTAACGACCAGCTCCGTAAACAGTCCGAGTGCAGCGGTAATAGAAGAAGTGGGATGGAGGACAAAATATGACGATGCAGGGAGTAAGTAATGTGATAAACAGCCCTACTGGTGGTCTTGTGGTGAGATCTGGGGAGCGCTTCCTCCGATGAAGTACGACTCAACATGACAGGCAGGCACGGGACGCTCCATACATCCTCCAGGATAGAAATGACATTTGAGAGAGACGAGAACGACGGGTGAACACCAACACAAAACTACGGGGTGTCTTTGCTGTCTTAGCTCTTCTCCCCAGCAGCCCCTGCGTTCTCCTCAAATGTCCAATCAGGGCGATACCGTCGGGGCAGCTGGGAAATGGAGTCCTTTAAGTTGTAGCACTGCCACAATGCCGACCCGCCACACTTTCAGGGGCAATTTACACAACAATCTATTGAAAGCCCAGGCTGATGGCCTTCTTCTAAAACCAATGGGCTGCACCAGTGAGGATTTAGGGGGGGCTCTCAACGGGGGGGGGGGGCGAATACTTATGCAGTCTGTTGTTTTGTGTTTTAAATCTGTAATTCATTTACACCACTTCTCTTATCTGCTTTGCTTTCTCCCCTTCTGGCTGTTCTGACCCTCGCTGTGGAGGAGGCGGCCATTTTGGTTCCCTTTCTCCGTTCCCTTCTGCCTGCCAAGTCTGCTGTGAGGTGGAGTGGCGTCAGATCTTGGTTGACTGCATCCGTTCATCTTTTTTTTTTTCCTGCCGTGACTCCGATGTCTTCACATTGCCAGAGCATCAACAGGACCCTTCATTGACCCCAAGAGGTCTAGGCCAAACCTTGGCATTATGACTGTGACCACCAGGGGGTGATGCAGCAAACCCCAAACCTCAGACACGACCTCACAGACATGAGGCCGGATATCAATGAAAGGTTTATTAACACAAGTACTTTGTACAAAAGGCACCCAAAGTGATATCAACTAAATATAAATCCCCTCCCGCTCTCTTTATTCTTCTCTCCTTCCACTCCTCTGATGAGTTCAAGTGGTCTCTTTCATCTTGGACCCTGCACTACTTCCGGCACTAGGATAAAATCCGATGGAAGTACTTCTGGGTCAATAGGAAGTCCCAAAAAGTAGGGATCCCATGTGAATCCCATCATCTCCCCCGATGCCCCCCCATGGAACTCAACAGAGGGCTGACTTACAGGACTACAGGTCCCAGCATGCTGTGCAGGAATCCATGTGGGCATCCTAAACCAAGGTGGCTGCCACCTAGTGTACCGGAGGAGAAAGTATCAGTGCCCATCTTGTGCAGTCTTTCCATTGTATTGGCCTCCCGGCCTGGTAAGAAGTCTCGTTCAGTCCTGGCTGGTATGCCAGTCCATGTGTGCCACCCATCACAATAACTCGGTCCTCCACCAAACTTTACAGTCCGGAAGGTGGTTGTGTTCTCCTGCCATCCATCCATCTGGTAGCCAGGCAGTGAAGCACGATTCATCACTCCATGCTTTCACTGTTCGGTAGGCCAGTGGCTGTTCGGCTGGCTTTCCCACCACTGCAGCCGACACTTGGCATTAGGCTTGGTGGTCTCGGGCTCAACCATGGAGACCCATTACATGAAGCTCCAGACCCCCAATGGTTCTTGTTGCTGATGTTGTCTTCCGGGGTCAGTTTGGAGCTTTGCTGCGAGTGATGACACAGCGGACAGGCCGTTTCTACGCACTTC
This sequence comes from Polypterus bichir lapradei, assembly GCA_026402145.1. Lineage (NCBI taxonomy): Eukaryota > Metazoa > Chordata > Cladistia > Polypteriformes > Polypteridae > Polypterus > Polypterus bichir. Next base: position 102,650,301 of record JANRMT010062837.1, read on the forward strand.
TGTGAGTTTTTAATGACCGAACTGTTGTTACTCCTTATAGATTCCACTTCACAATAGCGGCACTGCCAGTTGAGCGGGACGGGCAGATCTAGCAGAGCAGATCTGTGGCAAGGTTGGCACCCTGTGACGGTGTCACGTTTAAAGAGACGGAGCTCCGCAGTACCACCCAATGTTTGTTAATGGAGATTGCGTGGCTTGTGTGCTTGATCTGAACTGAGTGGTCCCGAGGGGGGTCCGCAGACGTCTGGCCAGATTAGTTTAGTTGTCATTTTTAATGTCAGAACACAAGTACTCTTTCAAGTGAGTCGTTGTTTTCATTTTTTTTTTGTTCGACTTTAGAATATTTGGTGTTCAGGTGCTAATCTCCCTTTTCCTACTCCTCACTTTGGTACCTCAGGCAGGACCGGCCACCTCCCTGTGTACCTCCCAGAGAATGGCGACCACAAAATGAGGGTCCTGAAGCGAGACATTGACCTCCTCAAGCAGGAACTGGAGATCCAGCGCCTGCGACGACACATCAAGACGTCGGTGACACAAGCACCGCCAGAGCAGACGGCGCCTTCCCCACTCCCTCCGCTGGTAAGAAAGTCACCAAAAGTGACTGGAAACACTGGGAGGGATTGGAGGACACTGGGGGGCTTCCACTTTGCCTTAAAAACGTTTGATAGACATGGCAGTGGACTGAAGAGAGCAGTGTCCATTGGAGGTCTTGTGAATAGGGGTGGGGACACCCGACAAGTCTGCCATTTACTTCTACAAGTGTCCATTTGGGCAGCACGAGTTTCTGCAGAGATTCCTATTGGTTATCATCCTTTTGGGGGGGCTACTAAATTCATTTTGGGTGTTATTTTTGTGTTTTGACAGCTAGAAATGATTTGCATCCTACTGTGATGCCATTTTTGTTTCATTAGAATCACCGGCTTTGTTGTTGACGTTTTGTTTGCAGTTGCCATGGCAAAGTAGGCATGTGCAGTGTGTGACATCACAACCACATAAAGGTCAGCAAGTGCATTCCCAGGTCATCCGAGATTGTGGATCGATACAGTGAAAGCTGTTACAGTGTTACATTCACTGGAAAAATGAATTTATTTTAAAAGATTAAATAATAGTAATAATTATAATAATAATAATTATTATTATTATTATTATTATTATCTTCCCGGGTCCTCCCTGCGTGGAGTTTGCATGTTCTCCCCGTGTCTGTGTGGGTTTCCTCCCATAGTCCACAGACATGCAGGTTAGGTGCGTTGGCGATCCTAAATTGTCCCCACTGCGTGCTTGGTGTGTGTGTGAGTGTATGTGCCCTGTGGTGGGCTGGCATCCTGCCCAGGGTTTGTTTCCTGCCTTACGCCCTGTGTTTGCTGGGATTGGCTCCAGCAGACCCCCGTGACCCTGTGTTAGGATATAGCGGGTTGGATCATGGATGGATGGATAATAATAATACATTTTATTTATTAGTGTTTCATGGGAGGGCAGAGAAATAAAAAAGAAAGGAAGAAAAATACAGCAAAAAATGGCATCTCAGCCCAAGATGTTAGCTGCCCACCTGGCCTCATTGGTACCTGAATGGCAACTTCTGGTCAGCCAGCTCTTTAAATAGTGCAGCAGATGACGGGGCTACAGGGGATTCCCCAGCAGTGATGTCAGAGCTCTGCTCTAGGATAGGAAATGGAACAGCTGAGTGTCACGTCATCAGTCCTCCCTCTTTGTTTCCCTTGAAAAAGACCCCTAAGATACTCCCTATGCTCACATGTGTGACGTTGGATACACAAGTTTAATGGAGGTGACCAGGACAAGGAACATCAGGATCAAAAAAAAATAAAATGGGTCCAAACTCAAGAAATCAAAGCAAAGAGCAAAAATCATGGGTCAGGATCACCAAAGTAATATAAGTAACTCACTCAAGTCTTTAAGATATCTGGTACCATGCATATGTGCCATGGACCACCTTTTGAGCTCTGCAATACCACTCCAGAATGAAAGGGGGTGCTGTCGTTATCTGTATCTTCTCTTTTCACACATGTGGCACTTGGTACCAAAACCAACCTGCCAAGTTGTTTTGCCTGCCTAAGGTAAAGTCATCCCTGATGGAGGATCGCAGGAATCGTGGGAAAGAGGGGGTCCTTTCATCGGATTAGCGCTATTTCAGCTGTGGCATGGCCGAATGGGGGAGGCAGCTTGATGGATGAGGTCTCCAGGACTCAAAACAAATCCAAATCATATTATGTGATATCATCTACTGTTAAATTCTGCTCCGTACTTCTAAAAAAATTTTTTTATACTGTATTAAGGATTTGTTCTGTTCTGTGTATTATATTGATCCCCTTCTTTTTGACACCCACTACACGCCCAACCTACCTGGAAAGGTGTGTGTCTTTGAACTGCCTTTCCCAAGGTTTCTTCCATTTTTTCCCTACAAGGGTTTTTTTTGGGAGTGTTTTCTTGTCTTTTTAGAGAGTCAAGGCTGGGGGGCTGTCAAGAGGCAGGACCTGTTAAAGCCCATTGCGGCACTCCTTGTGTGATTTTGGGCTATACAACAAATAAATTGTATTGTATTCTATTGTATTTGAGAGAAGAGGACACATAGCCCCGCCCACAGAGGTGTCTCCGCCCCCTTCTGCTCAGGTCCCTGGAAGGTGGCCTCTGATTTCTGACCGCTGCTACAAGATAATCTGTGGCCATTCCCAGTCTCAGCACGGCGGATCTCCCACTCTAGAATCCCCTTCTGAGTTCAAGCTCGGAACTTTTTGATCACCTCTGGTGCTGCAGAATGCGAGTTTTATTTTATTTTATTTTTGTTTCCATCATTTAAGGAATGAACAAACACCAGTAAGTAATGGGGAAAGAGTTTAAGGGGGTCCTTCACCTTGGCGCGTGTCCACGGGACGTGCAGAATGTGAGTTTACTGGCTGGACTGATCAGCCGTGTGTTTCTTTTCTACATAGGAGGACGTGAGAACTCAGACGCCAAACCTAACTAAGCAAATCTGGGAATCCACAGATGGTTTGGGACCTGCGCCATACGACCCCATGTAAGTGTTGCACACGGCGTGAAATGCCACTGGTAGCAGAATGTATAGATTCTTCATTGCAGTTAAATTTACATCTCAAGTTAAAATATGAATAAAACGGAAAATCTTTGACAAACAAGAGACAATCTTTCTGGCCAACAAGCCAGTTTGGAGACCCGCATGAGGTTGGGATCAGGAAGCGCTGAGACCCCACCAAACACACACACACACACACCACTCTCTGCACACTTTCTTGTGTTCTCAGTTTCATTTTAAATGATGAATTTACCATTTTTGCCCATCAATCCGCACTCCGTAACCCTTAATGACGAGAAGATTTCAGAAAGGTCCGCAAATTTATTTTAAAAAAAATCTCATTGTTGGGGCTCATTTACACTTCACGCTTCATGTCTTCCACGCGTTCAGTCCTCTGAGCAGGTCCTCAGAAATTAACGTGACGCGTTACCAGAAAAAAAAAAGTCGGGGTGTGCGGGGCGTGGGGGTCCTGTGTGATCAAGTCGAATGTGACGTCAGAGTCTCTGCTTACTATCGACATGTGACAGAAAGCCGCTTTGCGGATCCAACGATGTGCGTGAGTCGATGTTTGATGAATAGTTCGATGTGGTGAAGCAAAATGCCGACATGTAGATGCATTCGTGGTGCTTTTATATTCACGCGTCGCATATTCGCCATCGTAGTGACGCGATACATTTTAAAAGTCTCACCATCTTTTGTGTCGTCTTTTTTTTTGTTTTACCTTCACAGTAATCAGAATATTACGGAAGAGTATTAGGGCCACGGTGAAACAAAAATATGGACACAGTGAAGAAAAAAAAAAACTAAATGTCGAGATTAAAGTCGACATGTTGACTTTATTCTCAACATTTCCACTTTATTCTCGTCGTTTATTTTGTCAGTAGAATGTCGCAAACTAAAGTGTATCTTAAAATGAATGTTTCATTTACTAAATTTTCTCTAACCCCGTCATAAATTATGTAGCTTTGTGTTAAGTGTTCCTTGACCCAGTTGTTAACCGCTGTGTGCTTCTTACACTGATTTCCTCCGCAGTAAGAGGAGGCGCAGGCAGCGATCACCGCACAGAATACACTCACTTCATGATATTCCTGCTCTCTGAACATTCAGAATGCTAAGATAAATACTTGATATCAATTTCGTGATGAAATGTATTGTGACGTGTCTTGCCATTACTGTATGGAATGTAAACCAGTGGCGGGGTGGAGTCTTGGGGGAACACTGTTTGTAAGGGCTTGAGGCACCTCCTTAGAGAGAATGAGAGAGATGAGTGACAGGGATCCGGGTTAATTAACGGTGCGTGTTGAAAAGGGGAGATGGTGGCTGGTAATGGTAGTTGGGGGCAGCTGAAGCTAAAAGGGGAAAGCAGCATCAGGTAGTAGAAGGAAGTGTGAACGGTTTAAGAGAGGTAAATAGGACGAAGATGATTTTGTCTTTGTTATTTTGACCCAGACAACGGGCGGCGGTAGGGTACCGTTTACATCGCGGCATATTCAATAAAGTGCCAGTCGGCATTTGGAAGAACTCCCCGGACAAGCGGCTCCTGAGTGTGTTTATTCGACGGGACGTCACAGTATTAAAGCATGTGGGGGCACGGTGGCGTGGTGGTTGCACTGCTGCCTCGCAGCAAGGGGGTCCCGGGTGTCCCCTGCCTTGAGTTTGCATGTTTTTTTTTTTCTGGTGGGTTTACTCGGCGTGCTTCAGTTTCCTTTCAAAGTCATGTAGGATGTGGGGTTTTGTTATGTATTATTGACCCTGCTAGTGTATTGTCGCTCATATTCACCTTGCGATGTGCTGGTGTCCCATTCAAGATACATGCATTTCATCATGAAAAAGATATCAAGTATTTATCTTAGTATTCTGAGTGTTCATAGAGCGGGAATATCACGAAGTCAATGTGCGGCGATCGCTGCCGGCGCCTCTCAGTGCAAGAGGAAGTCAGTTTAAGAAGCGCGTAGAGATTAACAAATTATAATAATAATAATTCTTTGTATTTATATAGCGCTTTTCTCACTGGGTCGGGCAACACTTAACACAGAGCATTTAATGTGCCACATTAATTTATGACGGGGTTTGAGAAAATCTAGTAAATTAAACATTCATTTTAAGATGAAGTTTAGTTTACGACATTCTACTACTAAAGTGGAAATGTCGACTTTAATCTCGACATAAATGGCGAGAATAAAGTGGAAATGTCAAGAATAAAGTCAACATGTCGACTTTATTCTCGACATTTAGTTTTTTTTTTTCTTCACTGTGCCCGTATTTTTTTTTTTTTTTTTTCACCGTGGCCCCAATACGCTTCTGTAGAATATACAGCGGTGTATTTGAGTCACAGAGAAAAAAAAATTAAGGACACGGTGAAAAGGTGTATTTTGTGTTTAAAGTGGAGATTTCGGCTTTATTTCCGAAATGTCCACTTTAATCTCGTAGTTTATATTATCTTTAAAGTCTACACCGTGTCTGCGTGGGTTTCCTCCAGAAGCTCCGATTTTCCTCCCTCAGTCCAAAGACATGCTGGTTAGGTGCATTGGCGATTCTAAATTGTCCCTAGTGTGTGCTTGGTGTGTGTGTGTGTGTGTGTGTGTGTGCCCTGTGGTGGGCTGGCGCCCTGCCCGGGGTTTCTTTCCTGCCTTGCGCCCTGTGTTGGCTGGGATTGGCTCCAGCAGACCCCCGTGACCCTGTAGTTAGGATATAACGGGTTGGATAATTGATGGATAGATCCTTGTAAACGTCATCTTCAAACCGACCCAGTTGTTAATCGCTATACCCGCTTCTGGGTCCTTCTAGTGACCTGACAGCAGCGATTGCCACACAGAACACGTTACATTTATGATATTCCAGTTCTCTACACATTTAGAATCCTTAGATTTCTACTTGATATCACTTTCATGTTGAAATGCATTAAAGCATGTATGTGACATTTACAGATAAATCGTTAACTTCATTTAGATAATGAATGCTGTTAATAATTATACGTGTTGTGGTGGCGCTGCTGTCTTGCAGGGAGTGACGTCCCTGGTGTTCCCTTCCTGGAGTTCGCATTTTTTCCTGGTGGGTTTCCACCGTGGGCTCCGGTTTCCTTCCAAAGACAAGAAGGTTTGGGGATTTGGTGACGCTAAAATGACGCTAGTGTAGGTGAGTGCTTGTGCTTGTGTTCACCTTGTGATGAGCTGATGCCCCATCCACGGATTGCTTCTGTCTCGTGCCCAATGCTAGCTGGAATGGGCAGATCCCCGGATTGATGGATTTAATCATTAAACAACCTTTACAAAGATATTGCGGCAAGGTGTCCTCAGACTTCAATGGATGTTCCAGGCAATTCACAACACAGCAAATCCGAACCTGTGCTCACCGTGATGATATCCCGCACTGCCACCTGGTGGAATCTTCCAGATTTGCGTAAAGTACGCTCACAAGTATAAACAGTACAACACTTGCATAGCAGTAGCGTCCGCTGCAGCACACGTCACGTCGCCTGAAGTATAAACCGGGCCTTAGTGGTAATTCAGACGATCCCAGATTGTTACTCAGGTGCCTCCTGTTTGCTTTAATCCTCCTTGAGATGTTTATAGAACTTGACTGTAGCCCACCTGTGACAAATTGAATTGACTGGACATTTCAGCGGGCATATCACTGTGTTCCAGTCATATGGTGCCGTGTCAATGTCTCATCACCAGTTCAGTTTTACTTCTCCCTTAAAGCGTCTTTACGGCTTTTCATTTGTCTTTGTGTTTTAGTTGGAGGCCCCGCCCCACTCATGAATATTAATGAGTTACCGCAGTGTTGGAAAACGCATACAAATATTCATGATTTTTTCGCAGCATGATGCAATTTCATCCACTAGATGGCAGCACAATAATATTGCTCTGAGAGTTGTCTGGGCTAAACACTATAAAGCAGATTACTGCACGTCACCCCGAGTTTGTCTCTCGGTTAACCGTAATTGCATAAATTTCCAAGCCTGAATCACAGTCGGGATTAACGCCAAGGATGATAATACCCATAGAACACATGTGGAGAAACCTGAAGATGGCAATTCATAGATACTTCTCACCCAATCAAACAGAGCTGGAGAGGATCTGCCAGGAAGAGTGGAATAAATGGCCCAAATCCAGGTGTGCAAAGCTCCTAGAGACTTACCAAAACCTGACGCTACACTTACTGTCACAGGGGATCCGAGTACGTCTAGGAATGAGGGATTTCAGCTTTTGATTTTAGTTTCATTTTGTGCTCTCAACCATCACTACAATGTCCCTGAGGCACTTGAGTCTTTGCCTTTACTCTTCATTATAACTTACTGAAACTGCATTTTTCTATTTCTGCAGCATTGCTTGCTTTTGCCCTTTTCTTAAAAGAAAAGTGTGGCATTCTTCAAGTGACAATTATTTACTCTTAATCGTGGTATGTATTAACTAGTTGAGCTACCCATCTAAGATGGGTAGAAACCTAAATAATCAATGTGGACCTCTGTATTAACATTTGCAGTGCACCATCCACTGGAATGTACTTTGTAATGCGTGTAGTAATAAAATGCATTGTGTATGTCATTCCCACAGATGGCGCATCACAAACATTTGTAGCAATAAAATGCATTGCTACAAATGTTTGTGATGTGCTGCCTATGTTTCTGTTATAGGCCATTTGGCATATAATTTGTAAAAGCAGTGTTAATGTTTGTGATGCGCCATTTGTTGGAATGACAAATGCAAAGCTTAAGTCTCTGTTATGTGCCTTTGGGTATGTGATTCACAAAAATCAAGTGTTAATATGTTTGTAATACACCATGTTTGGAATGACAAATGCTGTGCTTGCTGGGCAAGGCTTTAAACCCCCCAATCCCCCCCATGACACTGCTTAGGGTTAAGTGAGCTTTGAAAATGGTATGATATGAAACTATTCAAATACTAGCTGTGATACCCATTTAAGACTGGTTAAAAATCTAAACAATCAACGTAGACCTCAACGTTAATGTTTGCAGTGCACCATGCAATGTATGTGTCTCTGTTATATGCCATTTGGTATGGGATTCGTAAAAGCAGTGTTAATGTCTGTGATGTACCATCTGTTGGAATGACACATGCAATGCATTTTGTTACTACAAATATTTCTGATGCACCATCTGTTTGAATAATAAATGCAATTCCTATGTTTCTGTTATATGCCACCAGCTATGGGATTCGTAAAACTAGTGTTAATGTTTGTGGTGTGCCATCTGTTGGAATGACAAATCTAATGTATTTTATTACTATAATTGTTCATAATGCACCATCTATTGGAATGACAGACACATAGCAACTGGACAGACACACAGATACAAAATCATACAGACATGTATCCTTTAATTATAGTGGATAATAGATAAACAAGTCCAAAATAAAAATGAACACAGGAGGAGAGGCCATCTGTTCCTCAAGATGGCCACAGGGCTAGTGGGTCCAGCACTGAACTGTCACTTCCAGACTGGAATGACCAGAAGGGGCAAAGCTACCTGAGTGCAGGTGGAAGTGACATCATGGTCCCCCTGCTCTGCTCTAAGGTTAAATAGGTAAAGGAAGTTCATGAATGAGCAACACCCCAACAAAGCTTTGAAAGCCCTCAAGAATTTCAAACTTTTTTAATTATGAAGTCAACTGCAGAATGAATTTTAGCCTTTAAGTTTTTTTTAACTTTATACACATCGAAGCTTGAGGTGACCAGAACTGGTTGTGATACCCCTAGTGCGGTGTCACCATTGCTTTGTGCAGTCTGAGTGTCCTGTTTCTTGATTTCTTTTTAACAGTTTTTACCGTGTATCCTCACACTTTATTGCCTCTGCACATTATTTAGTCAATAAGGACGTGGCATCAACATTAACTCCTAAATCGTCTCCAGAGGATGCGTCCAGTAGGTCAGTGTCACCCATCTTGTATTTATAATGGATGTCCCTTTTGCATTTCTTTTCTTCAAACTGCATATTCCGAGTGTTCCCACTCTTGGACCGTGTTTGAGTAATCTGTGCGTCGTTAAAGAACATTTAGGTTTTGTTGCTATTCTTAGTTCAGTTACTCATCTGGATGAAATGCTAAAAAATGTCTTTTGTGAAGAAACGTTCAGACCCAAAAAAGGAAACTTGCTGGATTACACGTGCCTTTGGCGGGCACCCACAGCAAAGACACCTTATGATGGCTTCCATGTGTTTGGGAATTGCAGCAGAGGCCCCCAAAGGTCACACTGTGGCACTGAGGTCGGCACCTGAACCAGTGACCCTCTGGGTTCGTCACGTACTGCTTTGGGTCAGAAGACTTCCAGCACCACGGCATTGCACACTTCAAAGAAATGCTAATTTAGTTTACAAATGTAGCTGCAGCAGGGGGCTGGGGTTCACATCCCGGGACCTCCACTTTACTGGAGAAGTCTAGTCAAAATAGTGAGCCCATCTTAAAGTGGGAATCGCTACAACTCAATAACCCATCCGACAAAGTGACAAAGTGAAAACGTGTTTTTAAACAGCTCTGTAAATTTATTTAAAATCCAGAACTGAAATCTCTCACTCCCAGAAATATTCAGACCCTTAATTCAAAACTCTTGTAGAAGATCCTTTTAGCAGCAGTTCTAGCATTTAGTCGTTTGGCTGAATCTCTACAAGCTTTACACTCCTAGATTCGGGCAATTGATCCCATTCTTCTTAGCAGATCGTCTACGGATTCATTAGATAGGATGGGAAGTTTCTATCTATCTATCTATCTATCTATCTATCTATTATATAGTGCCTTTCATATCTATCTATCTATCTATCTATCTATCTATCTATCTATCTATCTATTATATAGTGCCTTTCGTATCTATCTATCTATCTATGGCACCTTTCATATCTATCTATCTATCTATCTATCTATCTATCTATCTATCTATGGCACCTTTCATATCTATCTATCTATCTATCTATCTATCTATCTATCTATCTATCTATCTATCTATCTATTATATAGTGCCTTTCATATCTATCTATCTATCTATTATATAGTGCCTTTCATATCTATCTATCTATCTATCTATCTATCTATCTATCTATCTATCTATCTATCTATCTATTATATAGTGCCTTTCGTATCTATCTATCTATCTATGGCACCTTTCATATCTATCTATCTATCTATCTATCTATCTATCTATCTATCTATCTATCTATCTATGGCACCTTTCATATCTATCTATCTATCTATCTATCTATCTATCTATCTATCTATCTATCTATCTATCTATCTATCTATCTATGGCACCTTTCATATGTATCTATCTATCTATCTATTATATAGTGCCTTTCATATCTATCTATCTATCTATCTATCTATTATATAGTGCCTTTCATATCTATCTATCTATCTATCTATTATATAGTGCCTTTCATATCTATCTATCTATCTATCTATTATATAGTGCCTTTC
>JANRMT010062837.1:102675770-102695422 GCA_026402145.1 Polypterus bichir lapradei
TATCTATCTATCTATCTATCTATCTATCTATCTATCTATCTATCTATCTATCTATCTATCTATTATATAGTGCCTTTCATTCCTAAAGGCCTGTGCAGTGACTCTTGCTGGCTTTCCCTTTCACACACAGGGTGTAATGTCAGTCAGTGACTCTCTCACCGCTGGCGTGTGTTTTCGGGTCTTGACGGTGTCAGTGCCTACATGTCTCTGCTCGCCCCGTCCTTTTCTCTTCAGGCTGCAGTGGTGCCAGATCACAGTCTGTGTTTGCCAGTTAAATGACAGCTCCTGATGGCTTTTGTGATCTTTTTTGTGCTTTTTCTTCTGAATGCTGCGGCTTACGCTGATAATGGGCCCTCTAAATCTCAAAGTGGCCATTAACTGAGGAGTATCACCTGAAAACACAAAGCCCTGCAAGCCGAGTTAATTTCCTTAATGCTTCTGGAATGTGCAGGAGGCCTCGGCTGGGCCCGATGGCAGCAGTTATTTGAGCAGAGGGATCTTATCTTGGTGTTTTTATCTCTCAAACGCTGACCATTGTAAACGCAGATCTGTTTCTGATGCCGACTGTAAGTTGTTTCCCTGTGAGGTTTAAACGAACAGGACCTGCCAGTAAGAGTTTCAGCCCTAACAGAGACACAGGGTGGACATGCAGCCTCCACACAGGTATGCAGTACCCAGGCTGCGATTTGAACAGGACAGCAGATCAGTGCCAGCCCTTTGTGTCACCGTGCCACTCGGTCATTTTGTGATCATCTCAAACGTCTTATAAGTTTGTCAGTCCAGCCTCGCTCTGTTAGATGGTCCAGGTGTCCTGCTCGGCCCGCTCTTTAATCCTCATCCACACTGACATGCCTAACAAGTCAAGCAGAACGCCATCGAGGAAGCACAAAGAGGGTCAACACCTGAATTCCAGCGGTAGAAACGTAAACCCCCCCTCACAATCCCTGGGCAGGAATTTCCAGATCCTCAAACAATGGGAAGGAATCCAAGCGGCCATCAGCCCTGACCTGCAGCTCGTCTTTGAGGTCTGACGTAATCCGTTGGCATTCACTTCACATCTGGATCAGCAGGATCTGAGGAGATGGTTAAGGTGGGGGCTTGGGAAACTCTTACTGGGTGTGACAGATGAGATAGGGGGGTCCGATAAGGCGTAGACCGAGACGAGTAGAGGGAGCAGGAGTGCAGCAGGCTGTGTAGATGGAGACACAAATCAAAGCATCGCCTCCTCCGCCCCGACTTTAAAACCTGGTGCCCCCCAGGGCCGTGTGCTGAGCCTCCAACTCCTCGACTGTGTCACCATAGGAGGGTCTAAACAGAAACACCCCCCATTATGTACATCACAGACTGTACGTGAGGACCACAATCAAAGGACCAATAAGGGGAAGGCAGTGGGAGGGGCCTGCCTAGTGGTGTCATTGCTCTTTCATGAATCGTCACATTAACTCTTTGAGGGCTGAATATTTTTTCCAAAAAGCATACTTTCTGAAAAGCAATGGGTTCACACAGAAATCAACATAAAACATATCTGTTGCTGCATGCTGTGGCTGCCAGTTTGCCAAGAATGTGCGGCCAGGCTGTCTTTGCATGGCTGGGACAAAGTCGTAGTGCATTACAATCTGGTTTCTACCTCTTATCATTGTTAAGTGGCAGTCCTCCCTGGCGAACATTGTCAGTACAACGATTAGCTGGGGACCAATCAGCTGAAGCTGGAACCTCACATTCGTTTTCAATCACTTGTATCAAAATCTGAGTCCAACAAATCATAGTCCAGTTCAGAGATAATAGGCAAAACGTCTTCCATGGAGTATTTTGCTTTACGCATTCACTTTGATCTCTCACCAGATGTCAGTGCCATTTTTGCCATTGTTTGCACCATGCTACTCACGCGAGCTCAGGAAATCTCGGTCATACCAATGAACCTAACTTTCCTTCTAGCAATGAGAGTCCAACTAAAACATAACGGTTGGTTTTGTCATAGTTTACAGTCGATTACCATCGTCAACTCCTCCTTTTGACAAAAGTCGACATCAGCCCTGAAAGAGTTAACAGGCGATGGGAGAGACGGCTTCAAGTTGACACCAGAAAAAGAAATGAAAGCATGAAGAATAAGCTCGCGCTGCACTTGCAATGCTATTTCAAAATCTAAACTTATCCAACTTCCACTAAGCTGGCTAACATTCTGTCAACTGCCACCACCCTGAAGCTAGCGGCTCACTGGAGTGACGGAGCAGCACCTTCACGTGTGATGGTTTTGGTGTCACGCGTGTGCCTTTGGGAGACACCTTAAGGGCCTCAGTGGATGGTAATTACCTGCCGAACCAGGGGATGGCGCTGTGTACTTATGCCTTCTCTTTCTCCTCCCTCTGCAGACCAGAAGGTTCTTCCTCTGACATCACTTCCGGTGTCCCACCTCCTGGACCCGCCCCCTTCCTGCCTCACAGTTCAGCCATCTTAGGCAGTTCAGCTTTGAACTTACGTCTGGAGTGACGATATGCGGTGTAAAAGAATCAGCCTCAACACACAAAGACAGTTCGGAGCAGCCACCCTCGTATTGTCCCTGGCTGCTAAAAGGGTAATAAATGAAGCAGTTAGTGCTCTGTTGAGTTCCGAAATGGAACTGATTTCAGTGGTGAGATGGTGGCGGTTTTCAAAGCCAAGAGAGGAAGTGATGTCATCAAAAAGGCCTGAACCGGAAGTGCCATCATTCTGGGCACCGGAACCAGACACAATGTCATTCTGGGCACCAGAACTGGAAAGTGATGTCATTCTGGGCACCAGAACCAAACGTGATGTTATTCTGGGCGCCGGAAGTGTCGTTGTTCTTGGCACCAGAACCGGAAAGTGACATCATTCTGGGCACCATAACCAGACACAGTGTCATTCTGGGCATCAGAACCGGAAAGTGATGTCATTCTGGGCACCAGAACCGGAAAGTGATGTCATTCTGGGCACCAGAACCAAACGTGATGTTATTCTGGGCGCCGGAAGTGTCATCGTTCTTGGCACCAGAACTGGAAAGTGACATCATTCTTGGTGCTGGAACCAGACACAATGTCATTCTGAGTGCAGGAAACAGAAGTGACGTCATTCTGAGCACCGGAACTGGAAAGCGATGTCACTCTGGGCGCCGGAACCAAACGTGATGTTATTCTGGGCGCAGGAAGTGTCGTCGTTCTTGGCACCAGAACCGGAAAGTGACATCATTCTGGGCACTGGAACCAGACACAATGTCATTCTGGGTGCCAGAAACAGAAGTGACGTCATTCTGAGCACCGGAACTGGAAAGTGATGTCACTCTGGGCGCCGGAACTGAACGTGATGTTATTCTGGGCACCGGAAGTGTCGTCGTTCTTGGCACCAGAACCGGAAAGTGACATCATTCTGGGCACCATAACCAGACACAGTGTTGAGTTTTGTTTTGTCGTGAGGTGGGTGCACCTGACTGGACCTAAACCCCTTGGTGTTTCAACAAACCTGGATAAAGATATGTTATTGGGAAGAGTGGTGTGTGTGTTGGGGGGGTTCCCCTTGTTGCTAAGAGTGCACTGACAAACGTAGTTACATAATGGAGCTTTTGGGTTTGGGGGGATGCCCCCCTTAGTGTTTAATTGAGTTTGGGTAAGTTGAGTATAAAATGTATTGAAAACCTAGTTTTCCGCCCTAGACGACTAAATGGTAGAGCTGGCCTTGACTGGGGGGCAAACACACGGACACGAAAGGCTATTTTAACATTCCCAGTCACACAGACCTGGAGAGAACATGCAAACTCCACACATGGAGGACCCTGGACATGAATCCTGGTCTCCATGTTGTGAGGCTGCAGTGCTACCAATGCGCCGCCATCTGAGTTTTTATCAACCTTAACGATAATTTTCCATTGTGAAAGGACAACTGATAACAATAAACCTTCATGTTTTAATGAAGCTCCAATGTGGGGGGCTTTTCGTGAAGCTATTAAAAGCGCAGTAAATCTTTTGTGAGTCCATCCGAACGCAAAGTCCCAATAAACGCCCACCTCCATTCCTGAGGAGCATCTAAACAGATAATTGGGCTACACAGAGACGCTCGTGCGTTGCCATAAATGGTTCGCTGCTGTCTCGTCTGCCGTCTGTGAGGTGGTCCGAGTCACAGTTGTAGTGCGGTTCAGGCTGCTGAAGTACAAAATTAAGGAGCGACCAATCGGAATTTGTATGGAATTTCTGCACAGAAGCCCAAATATTCCATGTGTAGTTGACATATCTGGGCTGATTATGAACTACCAACATGTTCTCCTCCTTCTTGATCCTTCTTGCCACCCTCGCTGACCTTGGCATCACTGGCACTGCTCTTGGATGGTTTGGATCCTGACACTCAGGCAGAGCCTACTGTGCGTCCTACAAGAGGAGGCATGTCAAGTGTGCCCTATGGGTTAGGGTTTGGGTCTTCTCCTCTGCTCTCTGTTTACCACCTCGCTGGGTTTCTCATGCCAGTGCTATGCTGATGATACGCAGCTGTGCCCAGGGGTGGAGTGGGACTGTCATCCTGGAGTGACTTGATACAGACCAGCCCACCACCTCACAAGGGTTGGGGGACATTATTACTAGGCCACAATGGTAAGGAAAATGGCTGCCTCCTGCTCTTTTCAATGCAGTCATGTAGACGTTGGTCAAGAGAGTTGTCTTGTGCCACTTTAGTGCCCTCGAGGGCTAAGACCACACTTCCCCATCACCTTTTTTTTCCACAACATGTGCTGTCTTGGGAATTGTTGGAGGTGACAGCAGAAAAACAGATGAAGATCTCTGGACTGTGGAGGTGCAGAGTAAGCTAAATGGGTAGAAGACTTCGCTGCATGGCTTCCATCTGCCTGGGGTTTCTCTTCCTTTCTCCTCCTCAGCCCTTGTCACCCACATTGTGGACCCCTAAACACAAGCCCCACTTAGAATCTTCAGTTGATCTAATGTTCTCCATTCCTACAGGGCCAGTCTCATCTTTAATAACAAATAACTGAATTCATTCCTCAGACTTCTGCTATGTGGCGTGCACTGCTGGGTCCCCTGGCCAGTTATAACTCTGTGACACATAAGACGTGAGGTCTGCACAGCCGTCACAGACTGTTGCATGTCCTTCCATTGATCATTTCTTCATATCCTGCAATCATGATAATAGTTCATATCATTTTTTGGACTACTGAAAACTACCCTCTAACGTCCATCCTATCCTCGCACCACAGCTCCACCACGTCTCATATGCCTGTGGCTGTCCTTTCTTTATGACCTCCTGCCCGCCTCATCAGCGTCACTGGGGGCTCGGAACAGAACTGGGACACAAGGGCAGCGTTTTGTGCTCCCTGTGCATTCATAGCAGGTAGTCTTTTGATTTGATAACTCAGAAAGTAAAGGCAATTTGAAAATTTCATGGTAACTGTAATGGATAGAAGCTCACATGCTTGCAATGGCTTATGGGTAGTTTGAGCCCACACAGCACAGCACTGCTATTGGTGTACTTGAGGCCAAAGTCAAATGAACCCGGTCACTCCGCTATGGGATCACACCATTGTTAAACAATGCACTGTAGGGGGATTTCTGCAGGTAGAGGGAGATAAATCTGATGACGTAAAAACTGGATGGACACACAGCTACACAGACAGACGGACATGTGTCCTTTTATTAACTTGGATAAGTTGATTTCTGTCTATCTGGCAGTTATCCTGTGTTGGATGTATTCAGCATTCATGTCTACAGTTCAGTGTGTCCATCCAGTTGATATGTCTCTGTTATATGCCATTTGGTATGGGATTCATAAAAGTAGTGTTAATGTTTCTGATGCACCATCTGTTGGAATGAAAAAAGCAAAGCATTTTATTACTACAAATGTTTGTGAAGCGACATCTGTTGGAAAGAAGCAGGCAATGCATTGGTCTCTGTTATATACTATTTTGTCTGGGACTTGTAAAAACAGTGCTAATGTTTGTAATGCCCCATCTGTTGGAATAACAAACGCAATGCATTTAATTACTACAAATTTATTTACATTTTTTTTGGCTAATGTCTTTATCCAAAGAAACTTACAACATTTGAAATACAATTGGTTGCATTTTTTTTGTTTTTCCAATTGGAGCACAGGTAGGTAAAGTGACTTGCTCAGCATCACACACTGTCAGTGGCAGGATTTGAACCCAAAGCCTCGATGTTTGAAGTCGAAAGCCTTAACCACTGCACCACATTGCCTTCCTGTTTGTAATACACCATCTGTTGGAATGACAAATGCAATGACTTTTATTATTATAAATGTTTGTGAGGCACCATCTGTTGGGGAGAAACATGCAATGTGTTTTATTCATTCAATTGTGATGTGCCATCTGTTGGAATGACAAATGCAATGTATTTTATTACTACAGATATTTATGATATGCCATCTGTTGGAAAGAAAAATGTAATGCAGATGTTTCTGTTATATGCTATTTGGTATGGGATTCACAAAAGCAGGGCTAATGTTTGTCATGCGCCATCTGTTGGAAAGAAATATGCAATGCATTGTATTACTACAACTGTGATGTGCCATCTGTTGGAATGACAAATGCAATGCATTTTATTACTACAGATATTTATGATATGCCATCTGTTGAAAAGAAAAATGTAACGTAGATGTCTCTGTTATATGCTATTTGGAATGGGATTCATAAAAGCAGGGCTAATGTTTGTCATGCGCCATCTGTTGGAAAGAAATATGCAATGCATTGTATTACTACAATTGTGATGTGCCATCTGTTGGAATGACAAATGCAATGCATTGTATTACTACAGATATTTATGATATGCCATCTGTTGGAAAGAAAAATGTAATGCAGATGTCTCTGTTATATGCTATTTGGTATGGGGTTCATTAAAGCAGGGCTAGTGTTTGTTGTAATGACAAATGCAATGTATTTTATTACTACAAAAGTTTATGATGCACCATGTTTTTGGAAAGAAATATGTGATTTATTCTATTACTCCAATTGTTTGTGATGTGCCTTTTGTTGGAATTAGAAATGCAATGTGTTTTATAACTACAAATGTTTGTGATGCATTATCTGTTGGAAAGAAAATACAATGCATTTTATTACTACAATTGTTTGTGATATGCCATCATATGGAATGACAAATGCAATGTCTACGTCTCTGATATATGCCATTTGGTATAGGATTTGTAAAAGCAGTGCTAATGTTTGTGATGTGCCATCTGTTGGAAAGAAAAATGCAATGCATTTTATTACTGCAAATGTTTGTGATGCACCATCTTTTTTATAACAGAAACACAGCCACTGGCTGGACACACAGATGCTTGTCAATTAATTACAACACACAGTACACTCTTTGCATGCACAAAATAGACAGGTAACACACTAAAAGTAATTCCCATTAAGTGTTATTGCCAATGCTGACAACAGCTGTATTCAGAGGACATGTCAATTAACAGTGATATAATTAATTCAGGGACATCGGAATGTGACTGATGTGTCATCAGCATGTGATATTCTGTTCCTTTCATTGACCTGTCACCTGAAGTAACTAAAAAGCCAACATTAAAAAACTCTGCAAAAGACTTAGGGATGATCGAAACCTGCCGCAACATTAAGCCAATTTCCATGGCAAGTTCTTGCTTTGTAAATCCTGACTTTTGCTTAAGAAATGGTGTACATTCATTTCTGAGCGTAACCAAGTTTTATATGAAGCCCCCTGTATGTTTTACCACAGAGACAGGAGGAGCAAAGATGAAAGAGTTAGTAAGTACAAAGCATATGTGACCAAAAAAACTTCACTTTGACTATAGGAGTCAAAAGAAGTTAACTTTTACTACAAGGCCACCAATCAGGGTGATTGTCAAACATCCGTCCATATAAATCATGGATGACATCTGACATTTCGCTCATGAGAAAGAAGAGAGCAGACTGAAGGAGTCCCGTGAAGGAGCCCTTTGATGGTTACAAACTTCTTCCATTTCTTAAATTCTGAAGCCACTGTCCTCCTGAGAACGCTCAAGGCTTTACCACTGCTTTTGTCTCCTTGCCCTGATCTCTGCCTCACCACAGTCTGATCAGGGAGGTCTTCGGAGAATTCCTTGGACTTCATGGTTTGGGGTGTTTTTATTTTTGTTTTGTTTTTTTTTTTGTTTTTGTTTTTTTGTCCTGACATGTGAATTGTGGGACCTTCGCCACAGAGGTACACCTGTGCCTTTCTAAACGATATCCAGTCAGTGTGACTGGCCACAGGTGGACGCCAATCAAGTCCCTAAAAACATCTCAAGGAGGGTTAAAGCAAAGAGGAGGCACCTGAGCACAATGTGGGCAGCCACAGCAAAAGGGGCCGCATACCTGAGAGGTTTCAGATTTTGATTTTTAAGAAATCTGCAAGTTTTCACCTTGTCATTAGGGGTTAATGAGTGTAGATTGATGAGCCAAATTTAAAATGAAATCTACAACACAATAAAGTGAGTCAGGAGATCTGAATAGTTTCAGAAACCACCTTATCTATCTATCTATCTATCTATAGGGTGGTCCAGATCTAATTATGCAATTTTCATTACGCTATAACTTAAGTTTATTACATAGAAAATCACCAGAAATAACCCGAACCATCGAGAAGTGTGTGAACTGACGACATGAAGAATCGTCTTTGCGTCGAATTGGAATCGTCCCCGCATAAATCAAAGTCATCCAGATGATCTGGATCAGCATAATTAGATCTGGACCACCCTGTATCTATCTCTATATATGTAAAATCCAACGTATGTCTGTCCTCTTTTCACGAGAAAACTACTATTTAGATCGGGGTTTCTTTCTATAATTTGCTTGACCATTCCGGTTTATTTTGCGACTTCTCCCATCCCGCTAATTATTATAGTGCCCTTACAGTAGCGATTTATTTGCGCGAATCCGAGAGCGACTCTGAGGGGGAAGGGGGCGGGGCCCTAGTGATTGGCAGAGATATCACGGCCACGCGCTTTTCTCCCCACGCGGGGGACACTCTCATTGGAGCATACTTCCCTTCCGCTTGACCAGAATTACGTTCTTTTATTGCATTTTAAAGTTTGTCCTGTTTCACTACTGCGTTGGCGGAGCCGCGGGTGACAGCCATTAGGTGATACTGTTAGGTGACAGCTAGTATATTATATAGCGCCCTTACTTTCTCTCTCTGTATATATATATATATATATATATATATATATATATATATATATAATGTATGTATAATCTTGTATATGGTGCCTTTTCTGCATGCCTACTTAAGTTGAGGCACCGTTATAAACAATATGAAAGCCTTTCATTTTTTTGCCTGTCTGCTTTGTGGTCTTCACCCGCTCGCCTATCTCCATTAGCTGATTCACCATTAATACTTGCACATGATGTGCGCACACCTTTACGGACTCGTTCGGACTGTTCGCCTGGTCTTGTCCCAAGATTGTGTCCCCGGGCCCCCTGTCGTCATCGGCGCTATATAAATAAGTGCAGTGACTGACTGGCCGCTCTTTATCTCTAATCAAATCCCTAGCTTTAGCTCTCTAGCTGGACTCGGTGGGCGTGGCCATCGCTCTGACGCACGCTGGCAGGCAGGGCTCGCGCTGATTTTGTGTGATGCGAGTGCCCCTTACCCAACATACGGAGGTACCGCTCCTCATCAGAGGGCACACTAGGGAGGGGTCGAGATCGGCTGCATGAAAGTTTTCATTTCAAGTGATCGCCGCTGAAAGCCGCCAGGATGGGTGCTGGGGATTATATCTGCGTGACGGTCCTCGGAGGAGCGCCTTGGGGCTTCAGCCTGTCGGGGGGTAAGGAGGACAAGAAACCCCTGCAGGTCTCGAAGGTAAGCAGATGGAACGATTGCCGAAGCCGATTGTATTTGCAATGCACGCGCCGTTTGGTTTTTTTTTTAAGTGGATGTGCTGCTGGAACTGAGAACTTCGCCTTATGAGCCCACCTCGCCCCCCTACTTTTAACACAACTTGGGATCAACAAAACGGCAGGAGAGAAAACGAAAGGCACGGGAAAGCAGGCGGAGGTACCGACAGAACGCGGGGCAGGACAGTGAGGGGCAGCGGTAAACGGGTCGTAACGAAACTTGTGGAGTTTGAAAGAAAAGAAATTGAGCCGATTCTCAGAACGCAGCTGGTAGGAGCAACTTTCACTCCGACTCGCTGGAATGGCTGCGCTTTCGATGATTTTGACTTTGGGCTAAAGTTGCTGCGTTAAAATAATAATAATAATAATAATAATAATAATAATAATAATAATAATAATAATAATAATAATAATAATAAAACAACAGTGAGATGATTATGTTGTTCTGGGCGAATTGCACCTTTAGAATGCGAAGAGCCGCTTGTGGAGTTCGCCTTTAATTAAAACCATATTGCTGGCAAAATTCCTGATTGGGTGCAATTACTGTGTGTGTTCATGGCCGGGTGCGCGTCTTTCTAGGTATTCTTATCAGGGCTGGAGACGCAGGATAGCCCGCTTTGGGAACAATGATAAACTGGATAAGGATGATAAGAACAACAACAGTAATAATAATTAATAATAGCAATAAAATATCTTGATTATTATTCTTCGTCTTCTTTATAGTAACAATAATACTACTAATAATAGCTTTATTATTATTATTATTATTATTATTATTATTATTATTATTATTGCTGTTATTAGTAGTATTAATACTATGTGATCAAAATAAGACAGCAACAAAATGAAACAAGGATGTGACAGTCAGGAAATTAATTTTAAACTCTTAAATACATAGGAATGGAATTTCTGTTAATCACACCCTTAATAATAATAATGAAGATGATGAGCATTAAGTTCCTTTCCTTAATTATGGATGTTAAAATAATTTCCTAAATGGTCCATCTTTGTGTCAATGCCATGATTGTGTTAAAAAAACTGATCAGATTTATTATTATTATTGTTGTTGTTGTTATTATTATTAGCTCAGATATTTAAGACATGCATAGAGAAGACACAATGAAGAATCAATTGGGAAATTGTTCCTTTCCTTTTTATTAAAGATGCTAAAATATTCTTTCAATGCCAATCATAATAATATCAAAAACAGAAAGCAAGAAAATTACATAAAGATGGAACAATTAGGAAATGATTTTAAGATCCATAATCACAAGTCCTGGCCTCTCCCCTCTTGATGCCCACTCTGCTTCTTCTTTGTATGATGATGATGATGATGTTGGCCTTCTTCCTCGTCTAATCTTTTCGTGGTTTCTGCTGTGTCAGATATCCACAGACATCAACAGCACATCAGAGCAGTGGCTGCCCTGGTTGTAGCTTTTGAAGGTGGTCATTGAAATCTTTCTGGAGGTCTCCGATTGCTCCCACTCCTGTCTTGGCATTCCGTCTCCTGCTGCTCTTGACTTGCATGTCATTGTACTTGCTGAGCTTCTCTGTCTCTTTCTGTAAGACGTTCACATCACCAGGAATGGCCGTAGCGATCAGAAGGCATGTCCTCCTCTTTCTTATTGTGCGGCACTACGGCTTACCAGGGTGGCTGTCCAGTGTGAGCCGGTCAGTGACTATGGACACATCCTACAAGACCCTGTCGGTGTCTGCCTCATCTGTGATGTGCTCACAGCACTTGTCAGGCACTTGTATCCCTAGATGTTGGCACATGGCACAGTAGACAGATACTTTATTAATCCCAAGGGGAAATTCACACACTCCAGCAGCAGCATACTGATAAAGAACAATATTAAATTAAAGAGTGATAACAATGCAGGTATAACAGACAATAACTTTATATAATGTCAACGTTGATTGAAGAGTCACATAGTGTGGGGTCTCCTCAGTCTGTCAGTGGAGCAGGACGGTGACAGCAGTCTGTCGCTGAAGCTGCTCCTCTGTCTGGAGATGATCCTGTTCAGTGGATTCTCCATGATTGACAGGAGCCTGCTCAGCGCCCATCGCTCTGCCACGGTTGTTAAACTGTCCAGCTCCGTGTCTACAATAGAGCCTGCCTTCCTCACCAGTTTGTCCCTCTTCTTTATGCTGCCTCCCCAGCACACCACCGCGTAGAAGTGGGCACTCGCCACAACCGTCTGGTAGAACATCTGCAGCATCTTGTTGCAGATGTTGAAGGACGCCAGCCTTCTAATGAAGTATAGTCGGCTCTGTCCTCTCTTGCACAGATGATCAGTGTTGGCAGTCCAGTCCAGTTTATCATCCAGCTGCACTCCCAGGTATTTATAGGTCTGTACCCTCTGCACACAGTCACCTCTGATGATCACGGGGTCCATGAGGGGCCTGGGTCTCCTAAAGTCCACCACCAGCTCCTTGGTTTAGCTGGTGTTCAGGTGTAGGTGGTTTGAGTCACACCATTAATGCAACCATAGATGTCACAATAGATGTCACCTTGTCGTGTCTGCCGGTGTACTCAGACAGGGTAAGTGTGACCTGGTGGCTCTTGCACTCCTTTGCTGTGTGGCACATCCTGGTAGCTTCAGGACGTCCCTCTGGTGGACTCTTTATTTTACTTTTGAGGCCAGAGCTGCACGGCCATGTCATGGACACTTGTAGAGGATGTCAACTGCTGGTGCGTAGAGAGCATTGTCCATGTAGTGTTATTATTATTATTATTATTATTTTTTCTATTGGCCTGTCCAGTTTCCACGAGCCCACAGCTCGCTGATTACGATTTGCGGGTGGTGATGTGGCTCAGCAGTTTGCCTTCTCGTCTTTACTTGGACCCCCGGTCATTTTCCAGTCCTGCAGTACTGCCACCTGTTTGCTCCCTTCTGCATCCATTTCCCTTTTCTGTTCTAGTTGGCACATTTCTTAAATTTTCTGCGTCTTTCTCTTTGTATTTTTTTTTTTTTTTTGGAGGGTCTAAGTGGCAAACCTGGAAGTTTTTTATACCCAGGGAACCCAACTTTGACCTTCGTTTTCTTTCTTCCTTTACAACTCAATCATTTTTTGTGTCATCTTCCCATGATGCCACGCTGGATTTCTCACCGGTGCCCGTGTCGTGCCTCACCCAGGCTCCCATCCTCGGTTGGGGTTCACATTCATGTTTTTGTATCTTTTTCTTAACTTATAAGCCATCTTTGTTATGGTCCATGTATTTTGTGGGTGGTCCCCCCAGGGGGTGGGGCCACCTGTCAATCATACTCTCTAAATCTGAAGGGTCTCCCACAGTGCCAGGTGGTTCATTTCAAGCCTGCCTACAAGTGATGAGTTTATCTGATTTATTAGATTTCCTGATTTTTTTTTGACCACCTGCTCTGATTTTTGATGATTCTTTGGAAAAAATACCTGAGAGAAAGAACAGGCATCCCAACCAGGATGGAGGATAATCTCCCACCCGGACCGGATGCCTTAATGGAAGGACCGCTGGACTGGAGACACAACCCAGTCTGAACATCCTGTAATCTTCACCTTGGGTGGGATTGGTGTGTAATGTGGACTCTGAGAACAGTTCATACCCCCAAATGGAAGGTGGCAGTGTGCCTCGTGGCTGATGCCAATCAGGAACACCCACTGGGTTGCATGGGAATTGGAACGCAGAAGTGAAATCTTGTTGGGAGTCCTTGGGTACCGCCGAATGGCGCTGTCAGGGGTGGACATTACTGGTTTCCACGTGACGTGGAAGTGCTCTCAATAAGCAATGTGGTGACACTGGAAGAGAAGTCCACCGCCTCACATTGGGGAGTCAGGGTTGGGGGCGGGGGGGGGGGCAAAACTCTTGGAGGGAGGAAGAAACGACAAAATCTTTGTATCAGTTATTGACCTTTTGATGGGCGCTTGTTGGAAAGGTGTGTTGGATAAACAAATATCTTTTGTTTCAAACCAAAATCGTGTTTGGCTTTACTGTATCTGTGGTTTGGGGCTTCCTGGCGCCCCCTGGTGGTTACAATCTGACCTGGGACTTGTTTTTCTTGGATTACTTTGGGATTTACTCCTTTTTTGCTTTGTGTGCTCTTATGAAGCTCCAGTCTTGTGTGTTACAGTTTTGTGAATAAAAAATCTTTATATTTATAACAATGTTTTCTTTGCCTAATATTAGCCAGGGTTTAACTGTGACTTCCCCCTCTAGTGGGCATTTTCAGAAGTGTTTTTGGGACTCCTAGTTGACGAGAGTCAGCTGTTGCCTAAGCAACGTTCCCATAGTTCCACTGGAGTGTGTCATCCTCAGAGTGTCCCGGCTTGTGCAATTTTTCTATTTTATCCACATTTTGGATTTAAAAAATACTTCACGTGTGACTTGCTGCGTCTTTCTCATCTCGGCGTCCTGACTTTTCCTATTTCAATGGTTTCTGATTTTTGTTCAGTGTTTCAGGCTTGGTGTAAGATTGGTTTGATTGGACCCCTGCTTATTTTTTCATCTCCTGATCCTTTATTTGAAATTGTTGAGGTGGAACAAATTTTTGGGCCTGTCTCCAGCTGAAGCCTGCAAGTAGTGTTAGGGGCCTGGCTGGGTTATGGTGAGGCTGTGCTGGGCAGAGCAGTGAAGATCCTGGCCTGTTTTTTTTTTTTTTTTTGTTTCTTTAGAGAAAACTGCATGTCATGACCACATCTGTATCGACTGTAATATTATTGATGTTGTCTTTGCTTAATGCTAGTCAGGGTTTAACTGTGACTTCCCCCTCTAGTGGGCATTTTCAGAAGTGTTTTTAGGACTCCCAGTTGATGAGAGTCAGCTGTTGCCTAGGCAACGTTCCCATGGCTCCACAAGAGTGTGTGACGTGTGTCGTCCTCAGAATGTCCCGGCTTGTGTGATTTTATTTTATTTTTAATTAATTAATTTATTAATTCTGCGGTGGGCTGGCGCCCTGCCGGGGTTTGTTTCCTGCCTTGCGCCCTGTGTTGGCTGGGATTGGTTCCAGCAGACCCCCGTGACCCTGTAGTTAGGATATAGCGGGTTGGATAATAGATGGATGGATGAAATGATTTTTTTTTTAATTTTTTTTTTAATCCACATTTTGGATTAAAAAATACTTGACGTGTGACTTGCTGTGTCTTTCTTATCTCAGTGTCCTGACTTTCCCTTCATTCAACGGTTTCTGATTTTTGTTTGATGTTTCTGGCTTGGCATAAGATTGGTTTGATTGGACCCCTGCTTATTTTTTCATCTCCTGATCCTGTATTTCAAATTGTTGAGGTGGAACAAATTGTTGGGCCTGCTCCAGCTGAAGCCAGCAAGTAGTGTTAGGGGCCTGGCTGGGTTATGGTGAGGCTGTGCTGGGCAGAGCAGTGAAGATTCTTGCCTGCTTTTTTTGTTTCTTTTCTTTCTTTGGAGTAACTGCACGTCATGACCACATCTGTATCCACCATAATATTATTTATGTCAAATTCCTAATAATCTGTTCACAATGAAATATGAGCCAACCAGCACAGTGCGATGGAGGATTTATGTCTTTGCAAGGCATTGTTAATATTTCGTTATCCATACACACAAGTTATCCTTTTGTAGGCTGCTGCATTCTACCAGGTGGCTCACTAGCACGACTCTCTACTTGGAGGAGGTCTTCTGGGTTCAACACCACACTGTGTCTTCGTCCAGGTCGAGTCTGCACGTTCCTTCTGTAGTCTTCAAAGACACGTAGATTTGGTTACTTGAACCTGTTGACGGATTCGTTCCTACCTTGCACCCAATTCCTCACAGACTGGCACTGACTGGTCACCACCCTGAGTTGGTATGTTGGGGTGCATGGTGGCACCGTGGATACCCCTGTTGTTTTATCACTGCAGAGTACAGATGCTGTCCTAAAGTCGGTGGGGCATTCCCAGAAGTCACAAAGGTAAAAATGAGTTACAAAGACTATTCTGGTTTCCTTTGAGATTAGATGTTGCTACAGGCTACTAAGACTACATTCATATCCTCCTCTACCACTGACCCAGATAACCGTCCAGTTCTCGTCGCCTCCATCTCTGACCTTCTATCAAACCTCAGGTGGTTTGAGTCCTACCTCTTGGGCAGATCCCACCATTTGTCCAGGCAAAGAGAGAAGTTAAGAATGGAGGTGCCCCAAGGATGGGTGCTGGGTCCTCTCCTCTTCTCTCTTCCTTAGTAGCCAGCAGCCATCCCACCTGCACTTCAGAAGAGGTCATCCACCTGAAGGTAAAGATGTTCAGGCCCGGCCAGTACTTTGATGGGAGACCCTGTAGGAAAACCTGGGGTTGCTGCTGGAAGAGGTGTTGGTGAGACCAGCGGGGGGGGGGGTGTTTACCCTGTGGACCCCAATGCCCTAGTGCAGTGACGGGGACATCGGGATATAAAAATGGCACCACCCTTCAGATGAGACATAAAACCCTGACTCTCTGTGGTCTTTAAAGATCCCTGGGCACCCTTTGTAAAGAATAGGGACTATCCCAATGTCCTGGCAAAATTGCCCACCACGGCCTGGTCATTCTGGCCCCCTAATCATCCCCCATCTCTAATTGACTGATTATCTCTCACCCCTTCATCCCCTAATAGCTCATGTGTGGTGAAGCGGTGAGCGTAGTGGTGCAAAAATGGCTGCCATCAATCACCCAGGTGGGTGCTGCCCTACATATTAGTGGTGGCTGAAGTGGCTCCCCGTCGCTGTGTAAAGCACGCCGAGTACCTTGAAAGGCGCTATATAAATGTAATGCATTATTATTATTATTATTAATTAGTCCCTATCATCCTATCCCACTGTTTATCAGATCAGTGATATAAGCAGCTGTCCCACCAGAGGAACACACACCATCAGCTAGAAACTTGGTTAACCTCGACCTTGATGAAGGACCACCATCTCCAGCTCAACATGACAAAGACGGAGCTTTTTGTTATCCCGACTCATCCCTCTTGGTTGTTCAGCTCAGCTCATTATCACTAACCCCCGCCAAGTCTGTCCACTGCTATGACCGGCTGTCCTTCAGGATCCATGTTGCTGCAGTCTCCCATCCTTCTACATTCACTCACTATACCGTCTACAAGATCAGACCACATCTGACGGAGTACGCAGCACCAGGCTTTGGTCCACCACAACTCCCTTCTGACCAGAGTACCGGCAGGTGCCACCAAGATTCTGCAGATGATTCAAAGAGTTGTGGCCATGTCTGGTGTTTTGCCAGCCAAGGTGGGCACATGCCACTCTTCTCTTCGGCTCACTACATTGGTAGCAGCAAATATTGAGTTAAAATCCTTGATGCCCACCTACAGGGTAGTCAGTGGGTCAGCACCTCTATATATGGAGACACTCATGAGGTCCTGTGCTCCATCTCGCCCACTCAGGTCTGCTGATGAATGGCGTCTGGTGATGCCACCTTATATTAAAGTTAGTACATAGTGGTACACTGCATAGTCCTATTGCCTTACTACTCCCAAGACCAGCCTGGGCATAGCGCATTCCCTCCATGGCCTTGTGAGTTTTTATCTGAGTACTCCATGCCCGTCCTTTATATTATTTAATTTAGCATTTTAATAAAGTTCCACTGGGTACCCTGCTTGTTTGTTATATTAGATACTGCAAAATGGCCCAATGCAAGTGTAGGGGTGCGTGACTGGGCTCTGTGATGGATTGTCTGCAGCTGGTTCCTGCCTTGCACCTGCTGCCACTCAGATTGGCTCCTTGTGACCCTGAATTGGATTCATGTATGACATCAGAAATGCTGGGTGGCATGGTGCCATCCCTGCTATGCTATTGCCCCACAGACCTGTGTTTTAGCCCAGCCTAGAGATTGCCTCTGTAGAGACTGCACTGTTTCCCTGTTGGCCATGTTAGGTTTTATCTAAGTAATCCTTGTCTTCCATTGTATTATTTAACATTTAATTTGGCATTTCTATAACAATTCCTCGTTGTGCCCTTGTTGTTAGTTGTATTGGGTTTTTCAAACTGGCCCAATATAACTGTGGGGGTGTGTTATGGATTGGCATCTTGTCCAGAAGTGGTTCCTGCCTTGCACGTGCTGATGCCCCGATTGGCTCCTGCTCCCTTCTTGCTTATTTTTAAATTATTTAACATTTAGATAAGCATTTTAATAAAAGTCCCCTTGGGCACCCTGATTGTTGGTTATCTTGGTTAATCCAAACTGGCAGATTGGAGATCTAATTGAGCCTGGGCACTACATGTGGAAATTCCATCATCTCTCTGTGTCCATGTGGGCATTTATCTAAAGAACTCTTGCTGATCTTTTATATAATTTAGCAGAAACTGATCTGGTCGTCTGCAGTGGGCTGGCGCCCTGCCTGGGGTTTGTTTCCTGCCTTGTACCCTGTGTTGGCTGGGATTGGCTCCAGCAGACCCCTGTGACCCTGTAGTTAGGATGTAGCGGGTTAGATAATGGATGGATGGATGATCTGGCAGTGCCACCATCTCTACACGTGAAAGCCAATGGCTACACAAGTCTTTAAGTAGTTTATGGAAACAACGGACATCTGTGAAGTTTTAGGTGATGAATTTGTCTGCAGCTCGAATCTCACTGACAACCCCTCGCCGAACAGCGATGGGCACACAAAGTACAGGAAGGACCCAGAAGAAAGAACCATTGAAAGAAAGAAAGAACCCTCTGGGCAGCCGCCATACCTCGAGGGCTTTCACCTGAGCTCTACATAAGTACTCGGCGTCCACAGTGTGACAAGCAGCTCTTCATGACATCTAGAATAAGCTGTAGAGAGCAATCAATGACAGCGACACACAGCATGGATCTGCGATGGGGATTCAGCTTTGTTGGCACCTTGTAATGTGTGCTGTTAATGAGGCCACTAAACACCAAGCATAATATAGTGCCTTTCAAATCTTAATGTTGGTCCATTTACATTTCATATAGTGCCTTTCTTTCTTTATGTAGCATATCTTAAATGAATGTGTTACCTATCTATCTATCTATCTATCTATCATATAGTGCCTTTCATATCTATCTATCTATCTATCTATTATATAGTGCCTTTCATATCTATCATAGCTGTGGTGTAATCCTGCCACCAAACACCAATATGAGGCAGAGCCCCCCTAAACATCTGAAGCAGACTGTTCTCAAGCCGATGTCACATTACGTGACATTGGGTGTGTCACGGTTGCTGAGTGATCTCGTCACCGGGCTGTGTCAGCTTAAATGACCGAAGATCGGTGCACTTGTTACATTTGGCGACCGTCTTCTAGCAGCCAATAGCGTGCTGCCTGACAGAGCCGGAGCTGTACGAAGGGTTAACCAGTATGGTGGGTTTTCGGCCCCCCCATTCCATCATGAAATGTAAAACGTGAGGTGTCAGACACCCCAGCTTCTCTCCTGCTTGTGACAAGTGACACTTGAGTTCCTTGTTCCTCGTCGCCACATCATAATGCCCATTGTACTGTGAGATGAGCATTCATTGGCTGTCGGCTCTCATGCACACAAAGCCCGCCCTTCAACTATTTGTGATTTTGTCTGAGTGAGTCGTAGACTAAGCGAGGTGACCGCGTTGGGCTGGTCGTGTCACGTGACTGGCCTTCACAGTAGCCCATCCAAGTGCCCCTGACTCTTAGGGCTGCTGGTGGATGTTGTTGTGTACTTTATGTAAATCTGAAGGATTCCACCAGGTGGCAGTGTGAGATGCTGTTGCGAGGGGGCAAAAAAGTGAATGCAACAGCAAGATGGTGTATGAGACCTTCAAATGTGAATTTCCCCTTGGGATTAATAAAGTATCTATCTATCTATCTATCTATCTATCTATCTATCTATCTATCTATCT
>JANRMT010062837.1:102695432-102726701 GCA_026402145.1 Polypterus bichir lapradei
TGGGATTAATAAAGTATCTATCTATCTATCTATCTATCTATCTATCTCTGTTATATAGTGCCTTTCACATCTACAGTGGGTACGGAAAGTATTCAGACCCCCTTCAATTTTTCACTCTTTGTTATATTGCAGCCATTTGCTAAAATCATTTAAATTAATTTTTTTCCTCATTAATGTACACACAGCACCCCATATTGACAGACAAAAAATAATAATTTTTGAAATTGTTGCAGATTTATTAAAAAAGAAAAACTGAAATCTCACCTGGTCCTAAGTATTCAGACCCTTTGCTCAGTATTTAGTAGAAGCTCCCTTTTGAGCTAATACAGCCAGGAGTCTTCTTGGGAAAGATGCAACAAGTTTTTCACACCTGGATTTAGGGATCCTCTGCCATTCCTCCTTGCAGATCCTCTCCAGTTTTGTCAGGTTGGATGGTAAACGTTGGTGGACAGCCATTTTTAGGTCTCTCCAGAGATGCTCAATTGGGTTGAAGTCAGGGCTCTGGCTGGGCCATTCAAGAACAGTCACAGAGTTGTTGTGAAGCCACTCCTTCGTTATTTTAGCTGTGTGCTTAGGGTCATTGTCTTGTTGGAAGGTAAACCTTCGGCCCAGTCTGAGGTCCTTAGCACTCTGGAGAAGGTTTTTGTCCAGGATATCCCTGTACTTGGCCGCATTCATCTTTCCCTCGATTGCAACCAGTCGTCCTGTCCCTGCAGCTGAAAAACACCCCCACAGCATGATGCTGCCACCGCCATGCTTCACTGTGGGGACTGTATTGGACAAGTGATGAGCAGTGCCTGGTTGTCTCCACACATACCGCTTAGAATTAAGGCCAAAAAGTTCTGTCTTGGTCTCATCAGACCAGAGAATCTTCAGGTGTCTTTTAGCAAACTCCATGCGGGCTGTCATGTGTCTTGCACTGAGGAGAGGCTTCCGACAGGCCACTCTGCCATAAAGCCCTGACTGGTGGAGGGCTGCAGTGATGGTTGACTTTCTACAACTTTCTCCCATCTCCTGACTGCATCTCTGGAGCTCAGCCAAAGTGATCTTTGGGTTCTTCTTTACCTCTCTCACCAAGGCTCTTCTCCCCCGGTAGCTCAGCTTGGCCGGACGGCCAGCTCTAGGAAGGGTTCTGGTCGTCCCAAACGTCTTCCATTTAAGGATTATGGAGGCCACTGTCCTCTTGGGAACCTTAAGTGCAGCAGAAAGTTTTTTGTAACCTTGGCCAGATCTGTGCCTTGCCACAATTCTGTCTCTGAGCTCTTCAGGCAGTTCCTTTGACCTCATGATTCTCATTTGCTCTGACATGCATTGTGAGCTGTAAGGTCTCATATAGACAGGTGTGTGGCTTTCCTAATCAAGTCCAATCAGTAGAATCAAACACAGCTGGACTCAAATGAAGGTGATCTCAAGGATGATCAGAAGAAATGGAAAGCACCGGAGTTAAATATATGAGTGTCACAGCAAAGGGTTTGAATACTTAGGACCAGGTGAGATTTCAGTTTTTCTGTCTTGAATCTGCTTCCATTTCGTTTTGCACGTTTCTGCCTCCACTTTCGAAGAGCTGGCAATTTGGCGTGTCTGCTACTATGAGGGTGTCGATAGTAAACAACGATGCCGACGTCACCTACCAAAACTTGAACATACAGGCCACCCACGTTTTTGCTGGTGCTGCAACTCGCTCACGCATTGCGTTCATTTCTGACGACATGGACCGAGGACATGGCAAAAGGGGGCCGGGAATGTGGGGCAGCCATGATGGGTGCACGTAAGCGTTCAGAGTGTCAAGTATATCCTGGCCCTTACTTCAAAACTGCTGGAAGAGTCGTCGAATGGGTCATGGCTTTTAAATGCTAAAAAGGCTTTGGCCTACACAGGCACAAAAGGGGCACGTCAACATTAAAACAATTCTTAATAATCCTTCTGAAGCAAAAAAGACCAAAAAGGGAGAGAAAAACCATAAAACCTCTGGAACGATTCTTAATAATCTTGTGAAGCAAAAACAAACAACAAGGGAGAGAAAAACCATAAAACCTCTGGAACGATTCTTAATAATCTTCTGAAGCAAAAAAATGACCAAAAAGGGAGAGAAAAACCATAAAACCTCTGGCACAATTCTTAATAATCTTGTGAAGCAAAAACAAACAACAAGGGAGAGAAAAACCATAAAACCTCTGGAACGATTCTTAATAATCTTCCACTTTCAGTCGGCCTTTCACCAACATGTTCAACGTCAGTAAAGTGTCGGTCGTCCATGTGTTTTTTTTTTTTTTTTTTTTTTTTTTGCTCCTCCTGGCTTTCAGGATTGCCAAGTAGGCACTTGAGTTCTTATCATTAAACCAAAATCAAACATCTTTATTGTAACCCTAACCTTAATTTTGGTTACTGAATCCTTGATCTTGGTATTTGACTCTGACATTTGTTTCTCATTTTGGGTTTGATTCCCAGTTTTCACTTTTTCTCTGACTCTGACTCTCAGGCTCATTTTTTCATTTTTCTTGCTCTGTCAGTACGAGGGGGCGATGGCCTGGAGGCCCTGGAATTGCAGGGTGAACCTTAAGGTCCCTGTTATCTCTGGGCAGCCTCATTTATAAAACTTGTGTTTGCACAAAAAGAGGCTAGAAGTGTGTGTGTGTGTGTGTGTGCGCGCGCGCGCAACTTCCAGTGCAAACGTTGAGAGTTATAAAAGAGAACTTGACAGGTGAACATGCGTAGCTTTAGTTTATGGCATCTTTGACCCACTCGTATGTAACATTATGGAGAAAATGGGAAATGGCGACACCCGTGTTGATGTGGGGAACTGCAGCCAAACCAGCAAAATAACGACTTGTGTGTAGTAATTCATAGCATTGAGCCGTCATTATAACAAACATATTGATCCACCTGTGGTGGGCTTGCGCCCTGCCTGGGATTTGTTCCTGCCTTACGCCCTGTGTTGGCTGCAGACCCCCATGACACTGTTAGGATATAGCGGGTTGGATAATAGATGGATGGATGGATATTGATCCACACAAATGATGAATGTGAAGGCACTGACTTTATTTTAGTTCCCTTTTAAGAGGGCCAATGCTGCGTATTTTGCACCGAAGAACTTTTTTGTTTTGTTTTGTCGTCGGTTTATATCGACTACCTGTTGTCAGTTGATCGTGAACTGGCTGACAGGTCAGGAATATTTCCGCCAGCCATTTACTGACCAGCGAGGTGCTACATGCAATTTTGTATGTTGTGAGTTCACAGACCGAGAACATAATGTGTTTTTGCCAACATAAAATTCAATTTGCAGCCGGGCCCGGGATCTCCTGATGTAATCACAACACTTTACTGCACTCATGTTCCAATAAGGGCACCTACTGATGATGCTGCTTTTTTAACCATGAGCAGTGACGTTCCATTAATGCACAAGTCATCCAAGATGTAACTAGTAAATGTTTGCAGGACCCGCGATTCATTCGATTTGAGGCAAAGTAGCTTTGACAGGCATGAGGGTGCTCTGCGCGGTGGCAGACTTGTGGGTGAAGGAACAGGCTGAACCCTCAGTGTTTCACGCGGTCTGTGCAACTTTTTGTACCTGCAATGACGTCACTCGTTGCACGCGCCAGGTGACAGTGGCTACCCGCTCAGATGATTTGTTCTTATGCTTTTCCTGGAACCCCCCCGATTGTAGAAGAGAGGCGCTATAATGCCACACGTGCTTTTGCACTCTCAGTTGCGCAGAGCAGCCGGATACTTTTGGATGCAGGTGGCGGGGTCTCGATGTGTCGGGTTGGAGGTGCTGCTCTACTAGCCATCAGGTTAGATAGATAGACAGATATTTTAGCGTAGTTGGCAGGATAGATAGATAGACAGAACTTTATTTGGCCTTTTATAGAAGCACTTTAAATAAATATATAAATGCATAAATAGGTATATATTCGCCTCAGGTGCTGGCGTCCGAGGTTCGATCCTCAAAGGTGCGTAAACCTGACAAGCCCCAATTAGGGCAAAAAACACGAGTCATGTACTCTTTGTATTATTTGGCATTCACATGTCTATGAGCTGCTTCTTGCAACTGGGAGGACGAGGCGGATGTCTGCCAACTGGCCGACCAACCACAAGCGTTACCTGGTAGGTAACCACCCACATATCAGATTGTGATCAGACCTATAAAACAAAAATATTTATATACTGTAACAAGTGTAGAGGACGTAGCTGCCACTCAACCTGGCACAGAGAGACGCAGGAGGCACTTATCAAAGCACAAATGTTCTTTCACCTCGTGGGAAACGCCTTCCTCGTTTCCCACAGGCACAACACAGTCCCAATAAGCACAAACACAATGCTTTTCCTTATGTTTTCTCCTCCTCAGTAAGTTTCGTCTCCCTCCTCCCAACTCTGGCTCCTTTAATAATAACCCGGCTGTATCAAACTCCAGTTCCCATGGTGCGCTGCGGGAGTCCGAGACATCGCTGCAACCCAGGGGGGCTGTCATCTAGCGCTCTGGACACGCTTGCTCACCTGGTCCTTCCAGCTTGGAGGCGTCCCGGCTAGGCAAAGACCCCCAGCCGTCCATGACAAAATATAATGAATAAAAATTAAGAAAATTTAAAAAGAAAGGAAACTCCTGACTTCGTAGGACAGATGTATTACGGTAAGTATGAAGGAGCCCCCCTGTTGCATTTCTTGACCCACTTCTGCTGAAGGATTCGTTGGCTGAAAGTCCTCAGTGTTGGTGTGTCAGCAAGAGGATGTGCAGTGTTGTTCATAATGGCACCCAGTTTTGTCTTCATTCTCTGCTCCACCAAGACCTCCGTCAGGTCCAGAGTGCCCCCCCATAACTGAGCCTGCCCTTTTTAATTAGCTTGTTGTTTCGGTGGTCCTCTGTTGAAGTGACGTCACCAGGCCAGCACACCACAGACTGACCAAGCACATCACTTCCCCCATTAAAGGGCGTGGATGAGGTTGATTTGCTCCCTATATGGATGTTTCAGGGTGGCGTTCACGTACACACACTTACAGGTGATTGTGATTTTTAAACGGTAGAATTCTACACATGCCACATTTTATTAATTTTTTTTTTGATGTACACATTTTCCTGTTTTTTTTTTTTTTTTTTGGTGTACACATATTTTCACACTCAGATCCAACAGAAAGTTTCATAAATGAGGCCCTTGGACTTTTGGAGGAGAGTCAGATCCATGTTTCTTCATAATGATCACTTCCTATGTATGGAGGAAGAGGGGGTGAGGCTTTTAAACCAAAAAACTACCCTAACTGTGAAACAAGGGGGGGGGGGGGCTGCAGACCGCCATCATATTGCAGGGGTAAAGGGACAGGCAATGGCATCATGAGGAAGGAGGATTAGAAATCCTGATGGAAACGCCTCAAGACATCAGTGAGAAAGTTCAAACTCGTCGATTCCACTCACAGTTTCATAACTGAGGACCCCCACCTGATCCCTCACCCCTTAACTCTGGGAAAGGGAATTGGATAACTTGGGGGGCCCCCAGCCCAGCCTGGCCTAGTCAGGGGGTGTACAGTTAAACAGGTAAACTGACCGTTTGTCAGGAGGAAAAGAAAAATCATTCAAAACCACAATTTATTTTACATTCCTGCAGTGGCTTTATAAACTTTATGAACCGTAAGTGACGGACGGCGTGCTGCGTAGCTCTGTGGCCTCTCACTTTGTTTAGGCCTCCCCGACGCTGGCTTCATTTCAGCCATAAATATCCTGTGTAAACATGTGTGCCATGGGAAATGGGATGTCTTTGGCATGGAGGTCTAAAATGATGACTTGACTTAAATGCACAGCATGTGCTCTTCACCCACAAATCAACTTTAGTCTTCAAGGAATTCACGGCTCCACCCGAACAGGAGACGCGCTTTTCTTTTTAAACGTTGGGACTGATGAGTGAGAAAAACAAATTGAATCTGATAATTTCTTGGAAAAATCAAGTAACAAACCTTCTGATAGAACGGCCAAATATGGAGAGCGAACAACATAAAAGTGACATTTATGTCAAGAGCACATTGCCATGCAAATGGTGTGGCTCAGAGGGCTTTACGAGATGAAGAAAGACACGTTCCTGAAAAACAAAAATATGATTAGGCAATGCTAAATCGCAAAGAATAAAATAATGAAACAGTAAGGGACGGTAATGACGTTTTTCTTTTGAACATTAAGACAATCTGGACGAGAGCAGACCATTCAGCCCTCCAAAGCTCACCAGTCCGATCCACCATAACATCAAGTCGAGTTCTGAAAGCTCCTAAAGTCCGACTATTATATAGTGCTCTTCATAATATCTATCTATTATATAGTGCCTTTCACATCTCTACAGTGCATCTTCAACCTGAGCCTGAAACAGGGGAGAGTCCCGAGGCTTTGGAAAACATCTTGCATCACCCCAGTCCCAAAGGTATCACGTCCTGGTGAGCTGAACGACTTCCGGCCTGTCGCTCTGACGTCACATGTGATGAAGACCATGGAGCGGCTGCTGCTTCACCACCTCAGGCCACAGGTCCACCACGCCCTCGACCCTCTGCAGTTCGCATACCAGGAGAAGGTGGGAGCGGAGGATGCCATCGTCTACATGCTACACTGATCCCTCTCCCACTTGGACTGAGGCAGTGGTGCTGTAAGAATTATGTTTCTGGACTTCTCTAGCGCCTTCAACACCATCCAACCTCTGCTCCTTAGGGGCAAGCTGACAGAGATGGGAGTAGATTCATACCTGGTGCCATGGATCGTGGACTATCTTACAGACAGACCTCAGTATGTGCGTCTTGGGAACTGCAGGTATGACATTGTGGTCAGCAACACAGGAGCGCCGCAGGGGACTGGACTTTCTCCGGTCCTGTTCAGCCAACATACATCAGACTTCCAATACAACTCGGAGTCCTGCCACGTGCAAAAGTTCACTGATGACACTGCTATCGTGGGCTGCATCAGGAGTGGGCAGGAGGAGGAGTATAGGAACCTAATCAAGGACTTTGTTAAATGGTGCGACTCAAACCACCTACACCTGAACACCAGCAAAACCAAGGAGCTGGTGGTGGATTTTAGGAGGACCAGGCCCCTCATGGACCCTGTGATCATCAGCGGTGACTGTGCAGAGAGTGCAGACCTATAAATACCTGGGAGTGCAGCTGGATGATAAACTGGACTGGACTGCCAATACTGATGATCTGTACAAGAGAGGACAGAGCCGACTATACTTCATTAGAAGGCTGGCATCCTTCAACATCTGCAATAAGATGCTGCAGATGTTCTACCAGACGGTTGTGGTGAGCGCCCTCTTCTACACGGTGGTGTGCTGGGGAGGCAGCATAAAGAAGAGGGACGCCTCACGCCTGGACAAACTGGTGAGGAAGGCAGGCTCTATTGTAGACACGGAGCTGGACAGTTTGACATCCGTGGCAGAGCGACGGGCGCTGAGCAGACTCCTGTCAATCATGGAGAATCCACTGAACAGGATCATCTCCAGACAGAGGAGCAGCTTCAGCGACAGACTGCTGTCACCGTCCTGCTCCACTGACAGACTGAGGAGACCCACACTATGCGACTCTTCAGTTCCACCCGGGGGGTAAACGTTAACATTATACAAAGTTATTGTCTGTTATACCTTCATTGTTATCACTCTTTAATTTAATATTGTTCTTTATCAGTATGCTGCTGCTGAATTATGGGAATTTCCCCTTGGGATTAATAAAGTATCTATCTATCTATCTATCTATCTATCTAACTATGGTGACACCTAGGGCGTGTATCAACACCATAAACCCCAGACACAACTGCACACACAGAGTCTCGTCTTCAAACCCAGCACTTTAATTCATAATAATGCGTACCTTTTACGGGCTTCCTTCATTTAGTGTCATAGACGCTCTCACTCAACACAGTATAGCCCATTAATACTGTCAGTCACTCCCTTTGTTCCTTCCGTTTTCCTCCACATCTCCCAGTGGAGTGTCGTCCTTCTCCTGTCCCGAGTCCAACCCTAAGCCGAGTGGTGAACTCTCTATTAACTCCAGACCTGTGAATATTTTCAGTGCTTATAGCCTCCAGGAAGCACTTCCAGGTCAGGCAGGACCACATCGGTCCTTGTATCATTACTGTTTGAGAGTAGCCCTGGAATCAGACTAGTCGTTCTTCTCTGGACTTTCTCTTGTGCTGTTATGTCCTTTTTGTAGCCTGGAGACCCAAACTGCACCCAGGACTCCAGATGAGGCCTCACCAGTGTGTTATAAAGCTTGAGCGTCACCTCCTGTGACTTGCACTCCACACGTCAAGGCGCTATATAACCTGACATTCTGTTAGCCTTCTTAATGGTGTGGACCACCGGGGCGCGTACAGCCACCCTAGCCCGACCCAGACAGGCAGAGACACGAGTGCAGCACACAGCACACTTCATTTTCAGGCTCCCCAGAGCACAGCACAGTACAAATCTCCAACAGTCCATGACTCACAGTCCTTTTCTTCTCTTCGTCTCTGTCTCTGTCCATCCCACTTCACTCCTCCTTCAAAAGCTTCGTCCTTCTTTCTCCCGACTCTGGCTCTCTGAATGGAGTGAGGCGGCTCCTTTTTAGCTGGTCCTGGGTGTGCTCCAGGTGGCTCATCACCAGGGTGGTGAAAGCCCAATGTCGGGCACCCCCATGGAACCCAACTGGGCAGTGCCAAACTCCAACTCCCAGCATGCCCTGTGGGAATCTGTGGTGCCAAGGCCGCCCAGGAAGTCTGACATCTAAAGTCCCGGTTGTGCCTTGAAGATGCCCTCTCCCCTTCCGGCCGGGTAATGGCCGTGGCTGCCCATCACAGTGGCTTCTGAAGGCTGTCTGGTGTTCTGTATTGAGATAAGTGTAATAATATTTGGGGAGTATTCCTAGGCAGCAGGGGGCGCTGCAGTGGGGTTTGGAGATATCTTTGTACAAGTTTTTGGGGAGAACCCTAAGTAAACAGACTAGTGTGCAGTTAACATAATTTCTGGCCTCCGTGTCCACCATTGAATGTCTGCCCGTCATCGGCCTCAAATTACTGGACATAATATCTGGCAGTTAATTGTGTCGAGTCCACTACGACTCCTTAATCCTTCCCATGAGGGGTACTCTCGATTTTCAGACCCCTCACATCATGTGTCCAAATCCAAAGTTTCTAATTCCTACACGTAATTCTTTACATTTTACTGACGTTACACGTCATGTGCCACAAGTCTGCCCGAGCCAGTCTGCTCTCCAAGTCCCTCTGCGATGATTCAACTGATTCTCGATGATCTGCAGGCCCACCTCGCTGGGTACACACGTCTCGTTTTCTCGTGTCAGGTAGTGAGGTGTAAAACGATTCTTTTCGGTGACTCGATTTCATTTCGTTCAGTTCACCAAAATGATTGGAATCTTTGAATTGCTGATTCTTTCGACGAGTTTCTATTCCAGTTTCAAATCTTGAATTGTATTCTAGCAGCGTAGCAACTCGAACCACCAAACGATATCAAAAGCCAGCAACAAACTAATTTTAATAATCAATTAAGCAAACATTTTTATTGCCCAGATGTCGAAAGAAAGAAACCCGACACGTGAGTGCTGACCTCTTTCCTGACTATCTATCCATCCATCCATCCATTATCCAACCCACTAT
This sequence comes from Polypterus bichir lapradei, assembly GCA_026402145.1. Lineage (NCBI taxonomy): Eukaryota > Metazoa > Chordata > Cladistia > Polypteriformes > Polypteridae > Polypterus > Polypterus bichir. The sequence continues at coordinate 102,705,040 of JANRMT010062837.1, forward strand.
ATCCTAACTACAGGGTCATGGGGGTCTGCTGGAGCCAATCCCAGCCAACACAGGGTGCAAGGCAGGAAACAAACCCCGGGCAGGGCGCCAGCCCACTGCAGGGCACACACACGGGACAATTTAGGATCGCCAGTGCACCGAACCTGCATGTCTTTGGACTGTGGGAGGAAACCCACGCAGACACAGGGAGAACATGCAAACTCCACGCAGGGAGGACCTGGGAAGCGAACCCGGGTCTCCTTAACTGCGAGGCAGCAGTACTACCACTGTGCCACCATGCTGCCCTCTTTACTGACTAAATTAAACTAATTTGAGTTCTGCATTAAGTTTGCGTGTAACCCGCACACGGTAAAGAGAACAGGACGGCGGAGTGCGCCTGTGGTGCGTCTGCAGTGCGCTCTTAGCGTCTGCTGCAGTCACAATGGACACCACCAGACTTGTGCTGTTCACGTCGTTACTGTACGTTTATAAAAGTACCGTTGAGGGTAGAAGTTCTTTCAAACTCCCTTTACAAGCCTTTGCTAGATTTATACTGTCATAAGAATGAGTCATAGACATCATCATAGACATCATGGGGCAGCCACCTGTGTATTGTTTTCCTATCTGCAAAAGTTGATTTGAAATAAGCACAATGTGCATAGAACAGAGTCCTGAACCAAACTGACGGGCCTGGTGACAAAATGGCCGTTTTAAGCAAGAGTAGGGGAAGTGACATCAGTGGCGCCAGAACCGGACAAGAGCATCTGGCTGCAGCCACTCCCCTACTATCTTAAGCTTAGGCGTGCTATTTCCCTGTTGCTGCCTTCCCCAGTGTTTTTTAAGGTTAGGATTGTTGATTGGGTAGGTCCTATATTAGTTAGTTCCGTTTAGTCTTTTTAATTTTATCCTGCCTTGTACGTCCGGTTGTTCGGGTTGGCTTCATTTAGTTAAAAGAAACCGTTTTCATCGTACTCTTTTCTGGAGAGGTGTTCATCCATGTGTGTTTTTAGAAGGATTTTTTAGTTTGCGGAAGAAATAGCTTTTTAAAGTTGGATCCTGTCCTGCCTCGTGTTGCTTGTTGTCCGGGATGGACATTTCTGCGAACGGTTATTTTATATGCTAAAGAAGGAATATGCCCCTCCCCTACTATCTTAAGCTTAGGCATGCTATTTCACTGTTGCTGTCTTCCCCAGTGTTTTTAAGGTTAGGGCTGGTGATTGGGTAGGTCCTATATTCATTCGTCTACTGCGGAGGTCACGTGTTTCCGCTTACTGTGGAGCTCAACACCTTACAGTGGCTGCAGCCAGACCCGTCTCGAACCGAAAGGGACATCTTTTTTTGCCCGGAAGTGATGTCATCATCTGGCGCCTGAACCGGGAGTGACGTCATCACAGCCGGAACTGACATCATCGGTGGCACCGGAAAACGGAAATGATGTCATCAGTGGTGCCGGAATCAAGCATGGTTTCCCGGGAATGGGTGGCACAGTGGGTAGCGCTGCTGCCTCGCAGTTAGGAGACCTGGGTTCACTTCCCGGGTCCTCCCTGTGTGGAGTTTGCATGTTCTCCCCGTGTCTGCGTGGGTTTCCCTCCCGCAGTCCAAAGACATGCAGGTGAGGTGCATTGGCGATTCTACATTGTCCCTAGTGTGTGCCCTGTGATGGGCTGGTGCCCTGCCCGGATTTTGTTTCCTGCCTTGCGCCCTGTGTTGGCTGGGATTGGCTCCAGCAGACCCCTGTGGCCCTTTAGTTAGGATATAGCGGGTTGGATAATGACTGACATGACTGACTGATTGATTAATTTTCGGGTCTACAGGGATAACAAAAAAAATAGACCAGCATCCCAAAGAGGTCGAGGTCTTGCATAACCAGACATCAAGTTGAGGCGATTGGTATATCACATGTCATATTTTTCCGGTTTCAAAGCGTTCATAAGTCATTTTAATGCTCATAATAAGGGAATGGAGTTTCACGAGAGAGGCGAGGCACAATAGGGGACTGAGAGGAGCAGAGGGGACCCACTTGACTCATTTGTCACGAAAACGTGGCGGTCGTCAAGAGTGGAAGCAGGTGGACGGGAGTAGAACCCCAAGGATGATCGAGTGGCCATCACTCTTGGGGGGCTGTAGGTCGCTCCTTTTGAGGGTCTTTGGGAGCAGGAGTGACCATTACGCTCTGGTGGTACCCTCGCCCGAAGGGGCGTTTGAGACGGCAGCGGTTGGGAGTACAGAGCGCCCACGCCGGGTGGAGCCTGGATTGGCAGCGGTTCGGGGGGAGCAGGGCTCGGTGGTTGCCCGTGGGCGCCATGGGATGAGATGGGTGTCCGCACCTGCTGGTTGATGTCTCTCCGGGCTGCAAGGTCTGATTAGGGTAAGCCGGAGTGGCATCAGTTTTAAGGGAAGGCACCCGGGCTTGCGGATTGGTAGCGAGTTCCCCGCACTGCGTTATTTTAATCTCATTTTTAACGGATGTTTCTATTTATTGATTTTCACCCTGTGAACATTTTTTTTTAATGGATTACTGAGAGTTTGGAGCAGTGCACTTTGGGAAACATGTTTTGTGGATTTTTTATAATAAAGGCACTTGCACTTTTCACCATCCCCTTGCTTCAGGGCTGTTTTGTCCTCATCTGCCAAGCTCATCTTAGTAACGGTACTAATGGTGTCGGGTTCAAGAGGCTCCCATTATGGAAGACGGAGAAAAGAGCCGACCCGCAACCATCACATTGCCAGCCAAAGAACACAGAATCTCAAACATCTAGCATGGAGGGAGGGAGTGTCCTGTTGTGGGGGCTGCAGGAGGGACTGGTGACCGTCACAAAACAGATGACATCGTGAAGAAGGAAAATGACGGAGAGACACGGCAGCAGCAGCAACATCTCAAGAGCTCAGCCAGGAAGTCAAAGCTCAGTCACAAATTGACAAGAACCTCAAGCAGACCTCAGAAGTTGGGACAAAATGGCTCAAGGACAACAAAGTCCAGGGATTGAAGGGGCCATCACAAAGCCCTGACCTCAATCCGATTGAACTGGAGAAGCGAGTGCGAGCGACGAGGCCTACGGGCCTGTTCCAGTGACACCAGTCCTGTCTGGAGCAACGGGGCAAAACTCCAGTAACGTATCGTAAGACGCTTGTGGAAGGTGACGCAAAACGTTTGGCTCAAGTGAAACTATTTAAAGGAAGTGCAACCAAATATGAACAAAGTGACCCGCTGGAATTGTAAAACCGGTCAAGAAAAAGTGAAATACGCGGAGGTCTGGGAACACTGGCGGGGAAAATGACTTCGGCTCTGCACAAAGTCGACGTCTTACGTGATATTGCAAATGTACAGCTTGTTAGTATCGTCACACACGTGCTCATGGGAAACAGCTAAACAATAGCAATTGTACGCCAGACCAGGGAGCGGTGGAGTGTTGCTGACTGTCTCTCTCCATCCATCCATCCATCCAATATCCAAGCCACTATATCCTTACTAAAGGGTCGAGGCAACTTACATCTCGTCTGAAGAAGGGGCCTGAGTTGCCTCGAAAGCTGGCATATTGTAATCTTTTTAGTTAGCCAATAAAAGGGGGCATTTTGCTTGGCTTTTCTCTTAATATAGGTAGATAAGGCACTATATAATAGGTAGATAGATAAGGCACTATATAACGGATAGGCAGAACTTAATTGTCCCAAAATGGAAATCCGGCATTTTACAGAAGCTCTTTAAATAAAAACACTGCAGAATGAATTAAAAGGCAGAAAATTTAAAAAGAAAGCAAAACTTGACTTGGCAGTCCCAGTCCTAGTGAGGCGCTATACAGGCGCATTGTCGCGGACCCCCAGTCGTGTTCCTTGACCCACTACTGCTGAGTAATCCGTTGGCTGAAAGTGCTCCGTGTTCCTGTGTCACAGAGAGGATGTGCAGCGTTGTTCATCATGGCACTCAGCTTTGTCTTCATTTACTGATAATCCGTAAATCGTGATTGCAGTTTTATAAGAACAGGGCCAGCTGGACGAAGTTGTGTAGAAATGTAGAGAGACGCCGCCACAAGGCAAATCTATTAATAATGGACACGTGCAGGCAGTTGCATTCTTTGTAAATGTGAAACCATTTTTCACATTTCCCTTTTTAAAAAAGAAAATAAATAAAAGAACCTTTTGGCCACCCATTGGTTACAATAATAAACCTCATCTTGAAGACAAGAGAGTGTCGCGAGTTCAGCCCGTTTCTAATCTCCTCCATGTTGAGCGGAGGGGCCGTGTTTGCGTTTGAGGAGGCCCGCGCACTCCACGGGCGACTCGCTACACCGAATCCTACTGGGAGGCCACACTGGCACACGAGAGAAGTTCACCACTGGGATCAAGCCTTCAATGGAATACATTGATTTGTGGTTTCACACAGCGCCCTTCATGCCAGACACATTAATGTAAGGCATCTCAAAAAGCTAACGAATCTAAATCAAGAGCAGTCGTGTTAATAAGTTAATCGAGGGCGGCACTGGAACAACCAGAGGCTCAGCTTTAAGGTGTGTGGTTTTATTAGATATCGATTAAAAGAGAATCTGAAAATATGAGATGTCATCAGTGGCTGTGTGGCATAACAGCGGGTACAGCCAGTGGGCATCAGCACACAACCCTGTCAGTGCAGCTGCTGCGTCGGGCACACCGGGACGTGAACATGTGGTCCAGTGCTAAAGAAGAGACAGAAAGATGGACAGATGAAAGGCGCTATATAATAGATGGGTGGATGAAGGTGCTAATCGTATATAATTAATAGATAGACAGATCCATCCATCCATTTCCCAACCCGTTGTATCCTAACTACAGAGTCACAGGGTTCTGCTGGAGCCAATCCCAGCCAACGCAGGGTACAAGGCAGGAAACAATCCTGGGCAGGGCGCCAACCCACCGCAGAGAGAGACCGATGAAAGGCACTATGTAATGGATGGATGAAAGTTGCTCTATCATAGATGGATAGATGAAAGACATTATATTATAGATAGATAGATATTAAAGGCATATATATACAATATATATATATATAATATATATATATATATGACTATGAGAGGCATTATACTAGATAGATAAACAGAAGGCACTATATTATGGATTGAAGAATGGTTGGATGAAAGAATAATTTCATAGATGAATGGATGCATATTATTATCACAAATACATAGCTAGATACAAAAATGTGCTATATTTCAGATAAATAAATGAAAGAGACTATATTATTAGTAGAGAGAAACCTGGCTAGATGGATCAATGAAAGGCACTATATTATAGATGGATAGCTAGACAGATGAATGGCAATGTGTTATAGATAGGAAAGACACTCTGTCTATGGAAAGATAGACATGGAAATCCCTACAGTATATGATAGTTCGATATCTGTGAAAGCCACTAAATAGTATTGTGAAAGGCGGAAGGCCCTACAGTAGATACGGAGTCTGAGACAGAGAGAGATTGGCAAAGAGGTAAAACACTATAGTGCTTAGAGCTCAGAGAAGAATTCTGTTCAGTAATAAATTGAATTGAACTGAACTATACTTTAGAGAAATAGATATAAAACATATTTGTAACAGGTAGATATGAAAGGTACTATAAATCACATACATAAATTGATAAAAAGCATTATGTTATAGATGGATGGAAGGCACTATATAATAGATAGATAGCACTTTATTTGTCCCCAGGAGAAATTTGTCTGGATATCTGTCTGTCTATTATAAGGTGCCTTTCACATCTGTCTGTCTGTCTATCTAGGTATTGTTCCTGCCTTGTACCCAAAAATTGCTGGGATAGGCTCCAGCCTCTACATTCACCTTATCTGGATATGTGGGTTAGAAAAATGAATTGAGATAGATAGTTAAGTAATGTACTATATTATAGATAGATTTACAGTATAGATAAATAAGCAGATAAAGAGAAAGATAGGAAAGGCACTATATGATAGATAGACGGACATATGAAAGGTACTATATTTTAGATGAATGGATGAAAGGTGCTATATTATAGATGAATAGAATGAAATGCTCTATATCATAAATATATAGATAGAAGAAAGGAACTATATTTATAAATAGTTTTGAAAGGCACTATATGATAGAGAGAGAGATAGTATATGAAAGGGACCATATGACAGGTAGATAGATAAGATAGATAGTGTAGTTAGCAGGATTAGATAGGAAAGGATCTATCTATCTATCTTATCCTGCCAACTACGCTATCTATCTATCTATCTAATCCTGCCAACTACGCTATCTATCTATCTATCTATCTATCTATCTATCTACTGTATCTATCTAAAGATACAGTAAGTCATTATATAATAGATAGTCAGGCAGATATGAAAAGCACTATATAGCAGATTGCTAAATGGATGTGAGTGGCACAGCACAGTATACCACAGACAGACAGAGAGGCAAATATAAAAAACACCACAAAAGATATGATATGAAAGGCACTATATAAGATGTGCATGGGAACGTATTGTGATGGAGTTAAATCTGAGTCTGAAATTTGTTTGGATTTCTCTGCTTTAGGCGCCCCCACTCCCCAGCCCAGCGTGCCCCTATTTGCAGTGATGTCCGTCAGTCCACGTGTATCTGACCGTTTGTGGACATAGTGACCCTGTCTGGAGTTTCCCAGTTTCCTCATCCACACCACACAAGGTGACTTGGTGACCCCAGACTGGCTTATTGTGTGCCTGAGAGGCTCCAGTCACCATTCCTGAACGATCACTAATGCACATTGCATATTCCTCTACACGTTGATATGAATGCTGTGTTATAGAAAAGGATTGTTTTTTAATAAAACCCCCAGCAGGAGAACGTGGTGGGCAGCACCTCTCTGTGTTTTGTGTGTCAGAGTGCCCAGCGCCTTTAAAGCTGCGGTGAGTCATGAGATAACAATTCAGCTGGAGCTTTGGAGAAGCAGAAGAAAGAAAGAAAAAAAGAGCACAACTTCCATTTAAGGGAATCAAATCAGCGCAGTTGGGAGAAGGAAAAAAAAAAAAAGCCGCTCATCTGTCAGTTTTTAGCAAACGCGCTGAGGCCAAAGAGTCCTGTGGAGGATTTAAGAGCAGAAGTAACGCAGGTTTACAATCGAGCGGGTCCAAAGTGGCAGCGGTTTAGGGAGTCAATGTCCTTGTGAATGTCTCCTCAGCAATTATCTATTTATCTATCTATCTATTTCAGTTATATAGCGCCTTTCACAACTATCTGTCTGTCTGTCTGTCTGTCTACTTATCTCAAGCCTGATTAAGAAAACTCCAGTTGGCCAAACGACCACACCAAAGCTCCTGTGGTTCATCTGAATGCAGGAGTTGCGGGCAAGTGGAAGAACGTTGTCGAAGCCTGAGATGCTTTCAAACAAAGTGAAACAAAAACTTTCCAAATATCAAAAACAGTAAAAAAAAAAAAAATCCACAATTTGGGTTTTGTACTGCAATGAGGTGAGCAGAGGCAGCCACAAGAACAGAGTGACGGGTCAGAAGATGAAGCGTAAGCCAAAAACCAATAAATGAAGCCAATCTGAACATAAACCTGGCATCGTGGTGTTGTGACCTGATCGTGTATTTTAATGTTTTTCAGTTGTTCGTTGACCTTTAAAAATAACTAAGGCATTGTCTGAGGCCAAGGAACACAATAAGTTCATTTTTTTTTATTTACCGGTAGACACATCTGTAGTCACATTTAAACATAAACATGTTTTGTGGCCACTCCTTTTTCTTTGTGATGTAATGCGGCCATTTTGTTCATTCAGTTTGGTCTGCTCGCCAATCAGTTGCTGGGCAAGGCCAACCAGAAGAGTGTGACAATCTATACTAATAAAAGGACAAGTGCCTGTGTGTCTGTGTCTCTCTGCCATTCCTACATATGGTGCATCAGAAACATTTGTAGTAATAAAATGCATTGCATTTGTCATTCCAACAGATGGCACATCACATTTACACTGCCTTTACAGATCCCATAGCAAATGGCATATAATAGGAGTATATGCTTTGCATGTGCCTTTCTAACAGATGGCGCATCACAAACATTATCACTGTTTTTATGAATCCCACAGTATATGGCATATAACAGACATATTGTATATAATAGAGAGATATGCATGGCGTGTGCCATTCCAACAGATGGTGCATCACAAACATTACTGTTTTTATGAATCCCACAGTATATGGCATATAACAGAAATATGGCATATACAAGAGAGATATGCATGGTTGTGCATTCCAACAGATGGCACTCACATTTACAGTGCTTTACAGATCCCGTAGCAAATTGCATATAACAGAGGTATATGCTTTGCATGTGCCTTTCCAACAGATGGCGCATCACAAACATTATCACAGTTTTTATGAATCCCACAGTATATGGCATATAACAGAAATATGGCATATAATAGAGAGATATGCATGGCGTGTGCCATTCCAACAGATGGTGCATCACAAACATTATCACTGTTTTTATGAATCCCATAGTATATGGCATATAACAGAGAAATGTACATGGCATGTGCCATTCCAACAACAACAAATGCATTTCATTGCTAAAAATGTTTGTGATGTGCCATCTGTTGGAATGACAAACACAATACATTACGAAATACATTCCAATAGATGGTGCACTGCAAAAGCGAATGCCACATTGATTACAGTCATGCATAAAAATTTTTGGCCATATGTTGGTCACAAAGTGTGCAGGTCTTTGCAATTGGGGCTCAGTGAGTCTGGTGTGGGTCACCAGCAGACATACTTTAGCTGCCAGCATGGAGCAGCACAAGCTAATCTTCACATCTCTGTGGCCTCAGGCCGGGTCCATGTATGGCAGCATTTGTCATCCACTGGATTTGCGAGTTGCTGTAGTTGGCTCACTGGTGGGTTGCCTAAGTCGGTGGTTCTCATTCATTGGTTTGTGGTTCACGAGAGGCTGGGTTGCCTAAGCACTCAGCAGCAATATGTTTCCTCATTTCTAAGTGACTTTTTTTCACCAAAGGGAACCCCCAATCACACCATGTCACTGGTGGGGGGGGGGGTCAGTTTGCAATTTCTACTAGTTGGTGGTCAACTGGGGTGCAGGACCCTAAAGGTTAAGAAACACCGCTGTAAGGAAGGGGGTGAATGCATAAGAATTAACTACGTGAGGGAGCGTCGTTCAAAGCAAATCTTAAAGGGACCCCAAAGTCACAAAATATATGAGACTCTGTGAAATATTAAAATTAATAATAATAGTAACAAAAGATGTTTTACTGCTGCTGGTTCTGGTCATTTCTAGAACATCACTGCCCAGTGTTCTCCTGTGGCCCTCGCCTCTAAGTACGGGCTGGCTGTAAATCATCACATGACATCCCTATGATTTTTACCCGTCTTAGATGGGCAGCAGGGCTGGTGCCATCATAAAAAGCTTTGTATTGTGCCCTTGCTGGATATCCAACGTTGTGGACACAACAAACAAAAGACCAGCATTGTCATTTTTTTTCCTTTGTCAATAAATTAATTTCTTATTGAACTACAACTTTGGTTTCTAGTTTTAGCTCCGCTTGCCTGAAATTTATTTTGGTTTTTCGACTCCTCTGCTCTGTTGTTTGTTTTTTTTTTTCTAAACACATAACATATGGCATTTAACAGAAATATATGCATTGCAGGTGCCATTCCAACAGATGGCGCGTCACAGACAATGATTTCACACTACGGGTTTGTTGATTGGAGTGTCGACTTTTGCCTGCTAAATCACATCGCCATCCGTCTCCTGATTCCATTCTTATTTAAATAATGCGGCCCCCCCACTCGAGTCACAGCACAAATTGTTAACCGTAACACAATCAAACTCTTTACACTGCCATGATTTGGATAGCGACTTTAAATTTGCCTGACAGCTCCTTGGTATTTTACATTTTTTCCAACATCGTTTGCAGGTTTCAAAGTCTAAGAAATCGACTGATTATACATAGCGCCTTCACACCCCTTCACTTTAGTCACATTTTGTTCTGACATCACTTCAGTTCAGTGTTTCCCTCATCAAGCAACACTCAGTATTCCAGAATGTCGGAGCAAAAACAGGATTTTAGGAATTTCTGGGAATTTATTACAAACAAAAAACTGAAATATCCCACTGTCACACTGGGGTCCTTACCCGGCCGGGATGCCTCGACAGTGGAAGGACTGGGGGGAGAAAGCTTATTCAGGGGATTACCTTCCCTGGAGCGCTAGGTGGGAGCCCAAACCCCACCCCCCCCCCCCGGGGGGTGCAATGATGCCACAGGGCTCCTTGGGAATTGGAGTTTGGAGCAGCCCTGCTGGGTCCTGTGGGTACCACCAGTGGGCACTGTGTTGAGCCCTGAGTGGCAGCACTTCCACCACACCTGGAAGTGCTTTTAGAAGAAGCTCGTTGGACAGCTGGAGTGCTGCCTGGTGTCCAACAAAAGGAGCCAGTGGCCGTTACTCCCCAGGGTCAGGAGGAGGAGGACGAAACTTGCTGGAGGAGGAGTGGAGGCGGACAAAGAGGAAGAGAATGAAGAAGAAAGAAGAGAAGAGCGTTTAGTGCAGTGTGCTGTGCTTGAACTGTGCTGTTTTTATGGATCCCATAGCATATGCTATATAATAGAGAGATATGTATGGTTGTGCCATTCCAACAGATGGCGCATCACAAACATTATCACTGTTTTTATGAATCCCAAAATATATGGCATATAACAAAGAGACATGCATGGTATGTGCCATTCCAACAGATGGTGCATTAAAGGCATTATCACTGTTTTTATGAATCCCAAAGTATTTGGCATATAATAGAAATATGGCATATAACAGAGAGATATACATGGCCTATACTATTCCAACAGATGCCACATCACAAACATTATCACTGGTTTTATGAATCCCATGGCATATCGGTACTCAAATGTGGCAATTGGTGCCATGGCCCACCTGCCAAGTTGTTTGCCTGCCTAAGGTAAAGTCATCCCTGATGGAGGATCGCAGGAATCATGGGAAAGAGGGGTCCTTTCATCGGATTGGCTGGCCCAGCGCTGTTTCAGCTGTGGAATGGCCAAATGGGGGAGGCAGCTTGACGGATGAGGTCTCCAGGACTCTAAATAAATTCAAATCCTATTACGTGATATCATCTACAGTTAAATTCTGCTCCGTACTTCTAAAATTTTTATTTTTATGCTGTATTAAGGATTTGTTCTGTTCTGTGTATTGTATTGTATTGACCCCCCTTCTTTTGACACCCACTGCACGCCCAACCTACCTGGAAAGGGGTCTCTCTTTGAATTGCCTTTCCTGAGGTTTCTTCCATTTTTTTCCTACAAGGGTTTTTTTGGGAGTTTTTCCTTGTCTTCTCAGAGAGTCAAGGCTGGGGGGCTGTCAAGAGGCAGGGCCTGTTAAAGCCCATTGCAGCACTTCCTGTGTGATTTTGGGCTATACAAAAATAAACTGTATTGTATTGTATTGTATATAACAGACAGATATGCATGGCATTTTCCATTCCAACAAACGGCACATCACAACCATTTGCAGTAATGCATTCTATTGCTATTAATGTTTGTGATGCGCCATCTGTTAGAATGCAGTGGTGCCTCCCACTTGGAAAAAGAAGAAAAAATAAACGTGTGTACTGAACTTGTGTCTGCATCTGTCTGTCTGTCTGTCTGTCTGTGTCGGGGTGTGCGCAGCAGGAGCCCCTTCAAGTGGCCACAACACGTATTCAGACCCTTCGCTTTGGCTCAGGCGTATCTCATTCTACTGATTGTCACTGAGATGTTTGGAGTCCACCCAGTTAATAAAGGCACACAATATCTGTCAGCAGAGGGTCCCACAGCTGAGCCTAAACCAAGCCATGAGATCCAAGGAATTGCCTGCCGATCTCACGAAGGTGACAGGTGACAGAAGCAAGTGGCACGGTGGCACACAGTAAGCAGATCACGGGTTCACATCCTGGGTCCCCCCTGTGTGGAGAGCACTTCGAGTAGTGAGACAAGCGTTCTATAAATGTAAAGAATTATTAGAAACAGATTCGGTCACATTCAAGGGTCCCAGGAGCCTCCATAATCCTTTAATGGAAGAAGATCGGAACAAGCAGGACTCTTACTGGAGTCGGCCACCTGTAGTCTTAATGTGGATCCCAGGGTGGTGACGGTGACACTGTGCCATACAAATGGCACCGTCCTTTGGGTGAGATGTAAAACCAAACATCCTGACTCTCTCTGGTCACTAAAGACCCTGGGCATCCTTCATAAAGAGTAAGGCTTATGCCAATGTCCAGGCTAAATTGCCCACCACAGCCTGGTCTGACCCCCTAATTATCCCCTGTCTCTGATTGGCTAACTGTCTCTCTCACCCCTGCACCACCTAATAGCTCATGTGTGGTGAACGTACTGGCGCAAAAATGGTTGCCGTCGCCTCATTCAGGTGGGTGCTGCACATTTGCGGTGTCTGACGTGGCTCCCCACTCACTGAAGTACTTTGAGTAGTGAGAAAAGGCGCTATATAGATGTAAAGAATTATTATTATTATTGCCATCACCATTTTGTGTTATGGTAGCTTTTTTTGCGCCAGTGTTCGCTGTGGTGAGCGGTGCCAGAGGTCGAGCAAATGGCATCTTTGAGACAACGGCAGAAAGGTTGGTGTGACGTGACTGTCGTTGTCCGAGTTTGACGGATTCCAAAAAGAAAAACTTTACGCGTTTGGCTTTCCTTGAGAGACAAAGACGCTGAGGATGGTTGTGGGAATCCAACAGACTCGGAGATGTGAGCATGAGACACAAAAATAAAAAAATCAAAGTCCGTCCGAAGTAAAAGTCAAAAAACGGAGATCAAAAAGAAAAGCAGGGAGAAATCATAAATCAAAGAATTACAATTACAGTAGAAGCCATTATTGTCATAATATCGTGTGTAAGGAAGCCACAGAGCAGCCACTCCTCTCAGATATTACGGAAAAAACAAACAAATCGAACTTTTCAACAAGTAACAGTAAAGTGTTTGACATAAAAGAATATAAGAATACGAATTAATGGTTGCAACAAAACAAGAATAAGCACAAAGGGATTCAAAACCAAAACAGAAACCTAGCGCTGGGTCGCTTGAATCAAAACTACTTGTCGCTAGCATTTTTACAGTTTCAGTATTAATAATTCTTTGCATTTATACAGCGTTTTTCTCACTACTGAAAGCGCTCAGCAATTGCAGGTTAAGGGTCTCGCTCAAGGGTCCAACAGAGCAGAGTCCCTATTGGCATTTACGGGAATTCGAACCGGCAACCTGCCGATTGCCAGTGCAGATCCCTAGCCTCAGTATTATCAGTCAGTCATCGTCCAACCCGCTATATCCTAACACAGGGGTCTGCTGGAGCCAATCCCAGCCAGCACAGGTCGCAAGGCAGGAATAAATCCCGGACAGGGCGCACACCAAGTGTACACATTAGGATCGCCAATGCACTTAACCTGCATGTCTTTGGACTGTGGGAGGAAACCCACACAGACACGGGGAGAACATGCAAACTGCACGCAGGTAGGACCCGGGAAGCGGACCCAGACGGGTCTCCTAACTGCGAGGCAGCAGCGCTACCTTCTGCGACACCGTGCCGCCCTTTACAGTATTATATAATAATAAAAATAATAATAGTATTGAACGGAATGTGATTACGATCAAATTAAAGGTTCATGCCACCTTCATGAAGTGCTTTAGTGTTATGCGTTGGACCAGACCGCTACCCATCAACATCAAATATAACACAGCATGTGAAAAGACCGACACACACACACACACACACACACACACACACACACACACACACACACACTAAATGAGAGTGGACCCTGACCACTGCGTTTATTACCAACTAACGATTCACAGCCGCATTTCCAACTGAATCGGCATCCGGATAAGTTGCCCCCCCACATTTCACCCCCGGTAATTCCCCCCAAACACACACACATTTCGCCACCACTATACAGGGTGGTCCAGATCTAATTATGCAGATCCAGATCGTCTGGATGACTTTGATTTATGCGGGGACGATTCCAGTTCGGCGCGAAGACGATTCTTCATGTCGTCAGTTCGCACACTTCTCGATGGTCTGGGATTTTTCGGGTGATTGTCTATGTAATAAATTTAATAAGTTATAGCGTAATGAAAATTGCATAATTAGATCTGGACCACCCTATATTTTGCCCCGGTGTTAATGTACATATCTGTAATTTCAATTACAAATGTACCCAACATTGAAAATAAAAATAAGTTCACTCGGGTAGTGTTCTTCTACGACTCACAGATCCACTGAAAACAGTTTGCGTGATTACCTCCATAAAAGGTGAGTATTGCACTTAAAATGTAATCCGTGTTATGTCGTATGGTATCGTACGATTGTAATGGATTTCTTACGTTTTTTGCCAGCACAACGGCCGTTTCAAGATGTGCGTTTACGGTTTTCGCCACCTGATTATCGGGGGTGCGTGGCCGAAATATTTACAGATTAATTGATGCTTTAAAAAAAACAACAAGGTTTGCACCATTTCTTCTTCTTCTTCTTTCGGCTGCTCCAGTTAGGGGTCGCCACAGCGGATCATCTTTTTCCATTTCTTTCTGTCCTCGTCATCTTGTTCTGTTACGCTCATCACCTGCATGTTCTCTCTCACCACATCCATAAATCTCTAAAAGTTCTTCTCTTTACTTTCCTCCTCTCCTCCTGCCTCCGCACACGTCTCTCTGTAACCCCCCCCCCCACACTTCATCTCCTTCTTTGGCCATCAGTAGCCCAATTTCCGCCAGCACCCTGTTGGCTAACAGTACTGGTGGCGGTCGTTGTTAACCCGGGGCTCGACCAATCCGGTATGGAAATTTGTATTGTTGTCTGCATTTTGATTTGGTAAAATTTTACACCGGATGCCCTTCCTGACGTAACCCTCCCCATTTATCCGGACTTGGGACCGACACGAAGAAACACACTGGCTTGTTGCCGGTAATCCAGGCAATCAGAGAAACAAGATGTATGCTGTTATTTCTGCTATAAAATCAAAGGACTAGCCAAACTGATTACCTTACAGGCATCGCATACAACTTTGAGTTCTAATCAATAATGTTATAAACGGAAGTTATTTTTTGGGAACATTAAAATTACTAAGATAATAATTTAGTACATAATTGTATTTCATGTAATTCTAAATTGGCCCTAGTGTGTGCTTGGTGTGTTTGTGTGTGTCCTGCGGTGGGTTGGCACCCTGCCTGGGATTGGTTCCTGCCTTGTGCCCTGTGTTGGCTGGGATTGGCTTCAGCAGACACCCTGTGTTCGGATTCAGCGGGTTGGAAAATGGATGGATGGATGTATGTTTTTTTCGCAACCGCATGTGATATTAATTTTTGTAAAATCATTTGCATTCGTTTAATTAAAATAAAAATGTAAATATGCTTACAGAGCATTTCATTTAAGTGATGCGCTATTGCTAACTTGGCGCAGTGGGTAGCGCTGGTGCCTCGCAGTAAGGAGACCTGGGTTCGCTTCCCGAGTCCTCCCTGCATGGAGTTTGCATGTTCTCCCCGTGTCCGCGTGGGTTTCCTGCCACAGTCCCAAGAACATTAGAACACTCTGGACGAGAACAGGCCATTCAGCCCACCAGAGCTCGCCAGTCCTCTCCACTTATTTCTTCCAAGAAAACATCAAGTCGAGCTTTGAAAGTCCCTAACGTCTTATTGTCTACCACACCACTTGGTCACTTATTCCAAGTGTCTATCGTTCTTTGTGTAAAGAAAAACTTCCTAACGTTTGTGTGAAATTTCCCCTTAAGTTTCCAACTGTGTCCCCGTGTTCTTGATGAACTCATTTTAAAATACAAGTCTCGATCCACTGCACTAATTCCCTTTATAATTTTAAACACTTCAGTCAGGTCTCCTCTTAATCTTCTTTTGTTTAAACTGTAAAGGCTCAGCTCTTTTCATCTTTCCTCACAACTTACCCCCTGTAGCCCTGAATCAGCCTCGTCGCTCTTCTCTGGACCTTCTCTTGTGCTGTTATGTCCTTTTTGTAGCCTGGAGACCCAAACTGCACACAGGGCTCAAGATGAGGCCTCACCAGTGTGTTATAAAGCCTGAGCAGGACCTCCTGTGACTTGTACTCCACTCGTCAAGGCGCTATATAACCTGACATTCTGTTGGCCTTCTTAATGTCTTCTGAACACTGTCGGGAAGTCGATAGCTTAAAGTCCACTATGACTCCTAAATCCTTCTCATAAGGTGTTCTCTTGATTTTCAGACCGCCCATTGTGTATTCAAACCTAACATTTGTACTTCCTATGTGTAATTCTTTACATTTACTAACATTAACTTTCATCTGCTGCCACAAATCTGCCCAAGCCTGTCTGCTGTCCAAGTCCTTCTGTGATGATATAACGGATTCCAAATTTTACGCTAATCCACCTATCTTGGTACCATCTGCAAACTTAACCAGCTTGTTACTTATCCACCCATCCATTATCCAACCTGCTATATCCTAACTACAGGGTCACAGGGGTCTGCTGGAGCCAATCCCAGCCAACACAGGGCACAAGGCAGGAAACAGACCCTGGGCAGGGCGCCAGCCCACCGCAGGGCACACTATCCAAATCATTTATATATATATATTACAAATAGCAGCGGCCCCAGCACTGCCCCCTGCTGGTCACCATTATTAACATCGGCCAGTTCTGATGAGGTTCCTCGCACCATCACCCTCTGCTTCGTGTGTCTGAGCCAATTCTGCACCCATCTAAAAACATCACCCCGAACTCCCACCTCTTTTAATTTGATACCCAACCTCTCATGTGGCACCTTATCAAATGCTTTCTTAAAGTCCCGATAAATCATCTCATCTGCTCCACTTTAATTGTATCCTTCTGTTGCCTCCTCGTAGAATTCCAGCCTGTTAGTACAACACGACCTCCCTCTTCTGACCCCACGCTGACTGTTCCTAATAACTCCTGTCCTTGCCAGGTGTTGCTCAATCACAGAAAGACATGCAGTTTAGGTGCATTGGCTATCCTAAATTGTCCCTAGTGTGTGCTTGGTGTGTGTGTGCGTCCTGCAGTGGGCTGGCGCCCTGCCCCGGGTTTGTTCCTGCCTTGTGCTGGCTGGGATTGGCTCCAGCAGACCCCGTGACCCTGTGTTAGGATTAGCGGGTTGGACACTGACTGACCGACTGACTGACCGACTGACTGACTGACCGTTGCTAACTTCCAACTACTCCTCCGGGAGGAGACCCCGCGAGGGGGAGGGGGTTTACCCAGGGCTCAATGGAGGGGGGGATTGACCTGGGAACACCTTTGGGATCCCACAGAGGAGTTGGCAGGTGCAGCAGAGGGGAAAAAGGACATGTGGCCCTGTTGCCCCCCTCAATTGGGCTTCGGATAAGCAGTGGATAAGGAATGAATGCACGCGTGAATTACTTTTATTTCATTTAATTGTCGACAAAATTTTCAAGACTGTGACAGGGCAAACACTGGGGCAAGTTTGGAAGTGTTGATCAACCAAAGCCACACGGCACCAGTGACAATGGGCCTGACTTGAGGGGTCTGCAGGAGGTGAAAAGCAGCAGGAAACTCCGTGTGGGCACGAGGCGGTTGCACTTGGACCAGGGGGCTCAGGAGCTGCGAGGCAGGAACGCCATGAAGCCTCCTCACATTCTCTCTCTCTCTCGTAACGTTTCTTTTTGGTGATGAAGTAGTTCTGTCTTTCTAGATCTTGATCATTTCTCTTTTTTTTTTTTGGTATTTCACTTTTTACTTCCTAAAAAAGAAGCAAAGAAAATGGTTACTTGGACAGAAAAGAATGTCTGCGCCGATGCCCGCTTCCTTAAGAGGGACTATTAGCCGGACTAATTGGGCTGCCCATTTTTCTTCATTTTTCACACCAACAGTTTTCGCTTTGCATGCCCTGCCAGCTCTGCTGCATTCCAGTCTGCCCAAGGTAACGATGACACAACGCCTCCTGCTGCCAACTCTGCTGCCCACCCTGATTGGCTGCAGACCCACACTGCCAAGTCTATTAATAATCTTGTGTGTGTGTGTTTGTTTTTTTTATCTCTCAAGTATGTTATATTGTGGAGTCCAAACTGTGTTTTTTAGTGGTAGCTGTGCAAGGACCCCTCAAGTGTGACGTTTTACTTAATAAAAGCTGAACGTGTCACTTCACCAACAGAACTGCAGAATGGAGATCGTGTTTATGGAGGCATCGTATGGTTTGGTGTACAGCTGGCATCATTCCTGCTCGGCATATGCCCATTAGGTCAGCTGCAGGGTCGTCAGCTGGTGCCCCTCACCCAGTACATCTCCTGGTTTCAGGGGCTGAATTGGGACGTCTCCCCCGCCACTCCGTACAGTTGGCCTTATAGTGGAATAAAGCCCCCAAAACAATCAGCAACTCCGCCTGCTATGCCAGCTCTTTAATGGCCTCCTTTAATTTGGTACCAGTCATACCCGTAGCCCCCAGGAGCCAGATGACTGATTTACCCAGGAAGCCCCTGCATGTGACCCCTACTGGGTAGATGGGAGTTGCCCACTCTGCTGCCAACTCGGAGTACCCAAGTCACTTTTTCTCATGTGCAGGTAGCCCCTCCTCATTGGGGAATGGTCAGTTTGATAACGAGGACCCTCCATTACAGCGTCTGGTCTTAATAATGTTTGAGTAAATTCTGATGGAGAAACCAGCTGCTTATCCAAGTCCACCCATGCAGTGCCATCTATCTATCTATCTATTATATTGTGCCTTTCCTATCTATCTATCTATCTATCTATCTATCTATCTAATCATACCTTTCATCTATCTATTACATAGTTCCTTTAATATTGTGGCACTAGAGGGCGCTGCTGCTCCTCAAGCCCGATAGACAAACGTCCAGGACACCAGGTAAAAGCACAAAAAGGATATTTTATTCCTTCTTTTCCAATAGAGGTGCCTTGAAGCATCTCCACCACCATACAAAGGCCATACTAAGAATACAAATAAACACAATACTCTCCTACTTTTCTCCCAGCAAGCTCTGTCAAATCACCTTTCAACTCTGGCTCCCTTGCTGGGTTCCCATCAGTCCTTTATATAGTCCTTGACCCGGAAGTGCTTCTGTTCTTCCTCCCACGTGACTTGCCAGAACTTCCGGGTCAGCTGGAGAATTCAAGTTTAAAATCAGCCCAGAAGTACCTTGGGGCTTCCAATGTCATAGTCCATTAGTACTCCTGGGCTAGGTGAGAATTTGTTTTCCCCCCAACTTCCTACAGCATCCTCTGGCGGCACCCACAGTACCCAGCAGGGCTGTGCTGCCAAACTTCAAGTCCCATAGTGCCCTGCGGGTATCCGGGGCACTGCTGCAGTCCAGGGAAGCTGCCATCTATCGTCTTCGGGGAGGCAGTGTCCTTGATAAGCTGCCTTCCCCCATCCTTCCATTACTGGGGCGTCCCAGCCAGGATAAACTGCTGGCCACCCCTTACAATATCTATCTATCTATCTATTATATAGTGCCTTTCATATCTATTAAATCTATTATATAATGCCTTTCATTTCTATCTATCTATTATATAGTGCCTTTCATATCTATTAAATCTATTATATAATGCCTTTCATTTCTATCTATCTATTATATAATGCCTTTCATATCTGTCTATCTATTATATAGTGCCTTTTATATCTATCTATCTATCTGTCTATCTATCTATTATATAGTGCCTTATCTATCTTTCTATCTATCTATCTATCTATCTATCTATTATATAGTGCCTTATCTATCTATCTATTATATAGTGCCTTTATCTATCTATCTATCTATTATATAGTGCCTTATCTATCTATCTATCTATCTATCTATCTATTATATAGTGCCTTTCATATCTATCTATCTATCTATTATATAGTGCCTTTCACTCTATCTATCTATCTATCATATAGTGCCTTTCATATCTATCTATCTATTATATAGTGCCTTTCATATCTATCTATCTATCTATCTCTATCTATCTATCATATAGTGCCTTTCATATCTATCTATCTATCTATTATATAGTGCCTTTCATATCTATCTATCTATCTACAGTATCTATCTATCTATTATATAGTGCCTTTCACATCTGTCTATCTATCTATCTCTTATATAGTGCCTTTCATCTATCTATCTATCTATCTATCTATCTATCTATCATATAGTGTCTTTCATATCTATCTATCTATCTATCATATATTGCCTTTCATATCTATCTAGATAGATAGATAGATAGATATGAAAGGCACTATATGATAGATACTTAGATAGATGTGTAAGGCATTATATGATAGAGAGATAGAGTGAAAGGCACTATATGATAGATAGACGATATGAAATACACTATATAATAAATAGATAGAAAAAAAAATTAAGAATTTCAAAAAGAAATGCCATCACTTTTCTACATTGTCCTCTTTCCTTTTGTGATGCAATTTTCCCGGCATCATACTAACTTTTTAATGCCATTAGCAATAAATGTTTGAGTGCGTAGCTTTCACGTCATCATCACGTGGCTGCAGCTGGACGTCCCAAGTGATCTCTGCACCCGTCACACTAGTACAGCCATTTTTGAATATTTCAATCCACTCATCGACGACTCTACGAGAGAGAACATTATCCCCATAATGAGATGAATTTGTGATCCCTGCACACCTTCTGCCCACAAAAAGCATATGACAGGACGCTGTTCATCTTTGGTGCCATTTATAAGTTTGGCAGCCATCTTTACCACAGGGTGACAACTCTTATAACTAAACTGCAAGGGCAGCCGGCTCTGCCAAACAGAACTGGTCACATGACACTCAGATACGACCAATCACTACGCCTCCCTCCCACCTTCACCATTTCCAACAAAAAATATAAAAGTGAGGAAACTTTTTAAACGTCCCTCGTAATAATGCAATATAAAAAATACTTAATGCCGCACCTACACTTTCACCGAGTCTTGGGAAACCAACAGGGTGTCTCCTTCTTGTTAGTGCAAAAGAAACTGACAGTCTTGGGCGAAAGATCAGGTCTGGGGCAGACTTGGCGAGGCTAAACTCTTCTATTGTTGTAACTGGAATGTGAATGGTGCACGATGGGCCACAAGTGTCCATGTATGTCTGGGACTGAAAGATCAGGGGCTTGGGTGCCAGAGATCAGGGTCTTTAGCTACTTAAAAGGTGCCCCACAATGCACTCCTCTTAACTTTCATAAATGGCACCCAATGGCCTTGGGTGATGTTGCCTAATGGACTGACCGGCTCTCTCTGGCTGCTGTCTGTTTTATTAACTTCGAAACGGTTTACTTATAAAGATCATGATAAAAAGTTTGAGGAAATGAAGGTTACATTTTATAAATAGGAATCGATGGATGAATAAATTTGCAAGCACAAAATTCAAAGATGCGTTCAAATGCAGGCGTTCCATGGGTATAATGTCGGCGAATTTATGAACATTAGAACACTCTGGACGAGAGTAAGCCATTCAGCCCAACAAAACTCGCCAGTCCTCTCCACTTATTTCTTCCAAAAAAACGTCAAGTTGAGTTTTGAAAGCCCCTAAAGTCTTAACATGAAACACGTTGAAAATTGGCTCTGCGGCAAAAACAAAATGGAAGCTCAGCATTCTGCCCTTCTGCTGAATCTGATCAACGTGCTCAGTGGAGTTAAAACGCACCTCGAGAAACCCGGAAATAACAACAACAACAACATTTATTTATA